>JAJJWX010002610.1:0-565027 GCA_023529315.1 Papaver bracteatum
ATAATTTGGAACCATTCAATTTTTTTTGTTACAGAGCTCAGCACAATAACGTACATAGACAACCATTCAATTACTTTTTTACCTAGCTCGGCACAGTAACGTACATCGGAAAAGCACTTTTGTGAAGCTCGTACCAATACCAAACTAATCCTAAGTATTAGCTAATAAAAATATATTTATTATCGTCATTAGTAGAATAATTTATATATTATCATTTTTAATTTGACATTAAATAAAATATTGTCATGGAAAATTAATAGGGTATTTATTATGAAGAACTATGGAAAATGACATGATAAATTTTATTCATTAGATGCATTTCTAAGCCCAATCACAATCATCACCTATAACAAACGATTACATCCCTTGATTTATCTCTTGTGAGGACAAATCTGAACCGCCACTTACATAGGCAAAGTTAGCCAAAATGTGCTTTATATTCTTGATAATGATAATATTGTCTTAGGGATCAGATATAACATCAAGGAAAGATGGTGCAAGTAACTTTTATTTATATTCTGTATTTTGGTCAAACAATTTCCATGACTTTTCAGTTTGTACGGCTAAAAAACAACAAAGTTGCATAAAATTTAAGTGTTGCTAACACTATTCGTTGCTACTACTTCTTGGATCTTGGCCTTCATATCAAATTTTGCTCCAAGCCATAATAGAGGGCTATGGGGTGTCTAATGTTTTGAACTTACCTAACTACCCTTCCCCTAATAATAACTAAAACTATTCCCTTTTTGATTTTAGATCTTTTTTTTTGTTGTTGTTGTAAATATGGCATTTCATTCAAAGATAAGACTCCAGAGGAGCCAAAGTTACCAAAGGAGTAGAGTCAACTAATCCGGATGTATGAGCATTCCCAAGATTATATTTATCTACTGCAAGTTGTTTTAAAATACAAATAGGGGGAGAAGTTTCCTATTCTAAGACGGAGTTTAAAGGTCTAACGTGTTTGGCCAATATATTCGCTACCTGATTTTCAAGTTTAGGAATAAAGTAAAATCCCAAAAAATTAGTACAAGTTTTAGCAATTCTTGTTCTTTTTATTTTAGATATAAACCTTATATTTTTCTTTCTTCTTCATCGATTTAATGATCAATTCTTTTCTCCTTCTCAATATTTGATTGTTTTTAAATGAAAAAAATTGTTGATTAATTTTTTTGATTGTTGATTAATTATTTCAAACTCCATCTACTACTTTGTTTTGTTTCTTGAATGACATATTAGGTCGGAAAAATCAAAATTTTTGAATGGTAGTTACACGACCGTTATGGTATCTCTTCATCGAGCATGACAACTTTTCATATTCATTTTTAGCCTTGAAGGTTGAAGGATGAGTTTTATTTCTGAAAGTAACATTTACAGGGTCGCCATGGTCTTCATCCATAAACCTTGACAACTAGTGATGTGGTATGAATAGTCGTCAGGTTTTGAAAAGCTAAATCTTGACGGTTAATTGCTCCCAGAAAACAAGTTTTCTTGTAACAAGTTTTTTTATTGATCTTCATGGTTTTGTAAAAATAAGATGACGACTAATAGGCATTCGTCAGTGTGTTGCATTTTCGAACAAGATGACTATAAATGCAAAAAAACTATTTTGGTCGGCATGCTTAGTTTCTTGTCGAACGTGCTGACTAAGTTTGGTCACCATGCTTTGTATGTCGACTTTTTATGGACTGATTTATGAAGGTACTTTGAGAAATTCCTTATTTACAAAAAAGTTAGGATATTTCAATTTTTACCCATTTATTTTTCTTCTTTCTGTTATATCGTTTTAAACTATACCTATCTATCTATCTATCTATCTATTTTATTTATTTATTTTGTTTTATATTTTTTCGTTCGTAAATTTCTTAATCATATTAACAACAAAAACTTGAAAATCAGTAGAAAACAGGTTTAGACATAACAGTCCAAATATTATAAATATTTAAGCTAACTCAAAAGGTATAATAATCCTTTTTTTTTTAGAATTAAAAGTGCTATGTGAATCGGAGTCAAAAATCGGCGATTGAATTGACGACAACTCAGTTTCATTTTCTTACAAATTTTCGAGAAAAATAACATTTAATCTTTACTTCAGGTGTTTAGAATTAAATTTTAATGATTGGTGGTATAGTTATGGTACTACGGATCAGTAGATGGTAGTTTTTTCATTTGATTCAAATTTTTTCATTTGATTCAAACTTTAAATCATTAGAAAATGGATCTGTAATTCGGTCCAACTTTAAAAACTTAGATCGTAATTCTGAAGAAATTTTGAAGATGAATTCTAATTCGAATGATGAGAATCTATCTGTGTTCATCCCTGATGACATTATAGAAGATTGTTTGAACGAATGGAGATTCAGTCTGATTGGTAGGTTGGATTTGGTCAAATTGAAGATGGAAATAGTTGAAACATCTATGAGGAAGCAATGGGCTGTTAAAGGTATTCTTCAACTTATCCCTTTAGGTAAGGGTTTCTTTATTATAAAATTGGATAATGAAGAAGATAAAAACATGATTTGGAGGGGTCATTGGATTGTTGAGTCTAAAAACCTGAAATTAAGGGCTTGGGAACCAAATTTTAATCCAGAAAATCAAAAGATTACTTCAGCTTTTGTTTGGGTTATGTTTCCTGGTATAAGTATTGAATATTGGAAAGAGGAGATCATTTTACAATTGGGAAACAAAGTTGGGAGAGCAATCATAGTGGATGAAACAACCTTGAAAAGGGTCAGTGGATTTTATGCCAGTGTGTTAGTTGAAGTGGATATGACAACATCAATTCCAAGAAAAATCAATATAAAATCTAAGTATGGTGAATTTGAGAAAGCAATTCAAATACCTAAGTTACCTAAGTTTTGTATCCATTGCTCAGTTATTGGGCATCATGTTGCAGAATGCAGAAGTAAAAGGAAAGAATACCAACAAGAGCCATAGATTGAAGTACAACCTAAAAAAGTGTGGAGATTCCCATGTTAGTTGGATTTGATATTTGTAACTCTCCATCCAAAAAGGATCAAGAGACTCCAAAATCTGTTTTTCAGGTGGAGGAAATTTTTAGTGAGAAAGACAATGTAGAATCCAGTCAACCAAAGTATAAAGGTAAATCTTCTAATTCAGGAAGCTTTCATATATTACAAGATAAGACTGAGGAACTGCAAGAATTCCTTGAAACTCAAAATTCAACCTTACCAGTACAACAAATTCTTGAAGTAAGTTCCAATACTCCTTCTATTAATAATGTGATTCAAGTGATTAAACCTATTATTGTTACTTCAAAAAATAAAGTAAGTCAAGGTACTAAGGAAGAAGTTTTGAATAAATTGAAGAATAAACCAGTGAGAAATGTTACCACTAGAAATCAAGCATCTCAGAAAAATGACATTTCAACTGAGACTTCTAGGAGTACAGGAAGGAGGGGACCTTTATCTCCTCAACATCCCTCTAAATGAGAGTAATGTACTGGAATATCATAGGGCTAAGAAGATTCTAAGTCTCTAATAAATTAAGGACTTTAGCAAGTAATTTTAGTCATATATTAATTTGGATTTCTGAACCAAAAATTAGATTAAATTATGACTCTTGTACAAAGTTAAGATTGCCCAATATGAATAAGAAGATAATACATAATTCATCTGCAACAAGAAAAGGAAACATTTGGTTATTTTGGAGTAACTCAATTAAAGAAACAGTGGTTATTTCCAATACAAATCAAGCAATAACAGTGGAAGTGGGAGGTCACCTTATAACTGGTGTTCATGCTGATACATTAACTACTCATAGAAGGGTTTTATGGGAAGAATTATCAGTGATAACTACTCTCAATAAGCCTTGGATGATAATTGGGAACTTTAATGCAGTCTTGTCAATGGAGGAAAAAAAGGGAGGCGGAAATCCTTTAATTACTTCAATGTTAGAATTCAATAACTGTATTCATAACTGTGAAATGATACAAGCTCCAAAAATAGGATTAGAGTATTCTTGGTGCAATAATAGATTAGGGAAGAAGAGAATAGTGTGTAACCTGGATAGAGCTTTTTATAATGCACAATGGTTAAATTTTTTTTATCCTAGTTGGGTGTATAAAGTGGGAACAAGAGGTACTTCAGATCATAGTACTCTTTTTGGTACAAATGCTACAATTCCAAAACCAGCAAATGTCCTTTTCAGAGCTTTAAAAGTATGGATGTCCAATGAAGATTTTAAAAAGTCATTGAAGAAGCATGGAAAACAGAAGTGAAAGGCAATCCAAGTTTTATTTTTATAACAAAACTGAAACATATCAAAGTAATATTGAAGAAGTGGAATTGGGATGTTTTTAGGGATGTAAATCAAAAATTGAAGAAAGATGATGAAGAAGTTATGAAACAATCATTGGCCTCAGATCAGTATCCTCATAATACAGTCCTCCTAAATAAACTTGTTACTGCTAGAGGAATTCAAGAATTGCTCACTAAACAGAAACAAGATATAGAAAAACAGAAAGCTGGAGTGAAATGGATTAAGTTTGGTGCTGCCAACACAAAATTCTTCCATGTAAATATGAAAATAAAGCAAATGCATAATGCAATTATGGAGCCGGAAAAAGATGATGGTGAACTAGTATCAACTCAACAATCTATTGCTGACATTTTGGTGACACATTTTGAAAAGAAATTTAAATGCAAAGAAGTTCAAATATCTGATGAAGTTTTTGAAGCAGTTCAATCAATAATTTAGAATGAAGACAATAAAAAACTTGAAGCTATTCCTTCTGCAGATAAAATAAAGAAAGCAGTTTTTGATTTGGATCCAGACAGCTCTCCTGGTCTAGATGGTTTTGGTGGCTAGTTTTATAGAATGACTTGGGAAATTCTAAGTGAAGACTTCATTAAGGCTATACAATATTGTTGGGAAAAAGAATTCATTCCAGCAGGTATGAACTTTTAATTTCATCATGCTTTTGCCAAAGGTTAAGAATGTAATAAAACCAAATCAATATAGACCTATTGGCCTCATGAATTTCAGTTTCAAGGTTATTACAAAGATAATTACTTCAAGATTAAGCAGCATGATTCAAAAGATTATTTCTCCACAACAGGGGGCATTTATTAAAGGGAGAAGTATACACGATCAAATAGTATTAGCTTCTGAAATGATTAATGAGTTGGAGATTAAGAGAAGAGGGGGCAATGTTGGTTTAAAACTAGATATATCACATGCTTATGACTCTCTAAGCTAGGAATTTCTTTTCAAAGCTCTACAGAAATTTGGCTTTTCAGGGAAGTTCACAAGATGGATCAATATTCTTCTAAAGTCAGCTAAAATTTCAATTCTTATAAATGGAGGACCTGTGGGATACTTTGAAGTCAGTAGGGGGTTGAGGCAAGGGGATCCTATTTCTCCCATTCTTTTTGTATTAGCTGAAGATGTTTTAAGTAGAAGATTAACTTCACTAGTGGGTAAACTGAATCCAATGGTACAAAGAAATTGAGTGCACCCAACACATATAATGTTTGCATATGACATATTCCTATTTTGTAATGGTGAAAAAAGAAACATGACAAGTTTATTACAAACTCTGGAAGAATATCAAAAATCTTCAGGTCAAGAAATAAATCTGTCAAAGAGAAAGTGCTTTGTAGGGGGTACCAGCAATGCAAGAAAAAATCAGCTGGCAGAAATTCGTGGTATGAAGTTATCAAAGTTCCCAGATAAATACTTGGGTGTTATGTTAAATCCAGGTCTTATTAGATCTAAACATGTTTGGGGGGTTGTAGAAATGTTACAAGAATAATTAGCTGGTTGGAAAGGTAAACTACTTTCTTTTCAAGAAAGACTGATTCTAGTAAGATTTGTTCTGTGTAGCATTCCCATTTTTAACATGTTAGTGTACAAGTGGCCAAGAAAAGTTCTTAAATAAAGTGAAAGAATCATAAGAAATTTTATTTGGTCAGGAGATCCATCAGTCAAGAAGATAATTACATTGAAATGGGAGAAGACTTGTACTCCTTTAGCTGAAGGTGGTTTGGGTATAAAACAATTAGAAGATATTAACAAATTAATGTTAATGAAGCTATGCTGGAAAATCCAAACTGGGGAAGAAGAATGCACAAAATTCTCTAAAGGAAAATTCCAAGATAGAAATGGGGAATGGATAGAATATTATAAAAAGTTCTCCATATGGCTAGGGATCAAATGGGTATCTGCAGAGGTAGCTGAGCATACTAGATGGATGGTTGGAGATGGTAATGATATTTCAGTGTGGAATGATATGTGGATTAAAGAAAAGGCATTAAAAGATATTTTCCCTGACAACATTATTATGGTAACAAACCAAGAAATGAAGGTAGCAGAACTGATAAAAGATGGAGAGTGGCAGATTCCATCAAATTTATTCCAGTTTTTTGCAGCTACTGATCTACCAGTTATTGATCACGAAGGTGACAGGAGGATATGGAGTGCAACTACATCTGGTAAGTTCTCTGTAGCTTCTGCTTATAATTGTATAAGAAAAAAATATCAGCCAGTGAATTGGGCAAAAATAATTTGGAATAAGAGTGTACATCCAAGTGTCTCTAGTAATGTACGGAAGATATTGAGAGGAGTTGTTCCAACAGATGAAACAATGAACAAGAAGAAATTTCAGATGGTTTCTAGATGCCCCTTCTGTAAAAAAGAGGAGGAAAATTTAGAACACATTCTCTAGTTCTGTGACTTTAGTGAACTTACTTGGAGCTGGTTTGGAGGTATGTTTCAGTTTACAAATCCTAGATCTTTTAATTATATTCTTAATTTCTCAAAGCACAAGAGTCCCAAAGTAAAATATTTGTGGAGAGTAGCTTCTCTTACAACTTTAAAAGAGATAGTGTTCATGAGAAACGGAATCACTTATGATAATGAACAACCAAATCTAAAAGTGCTTAAATAGAAGATTATGCAGTTCAAAAAAGAATCTGAGGTAAGAGTGAAAGGAAATATGTGGAATTCTCCTTATGATCTGCAAATTATGAAAATATTTGATTTGAAGTGCAGAAGTGTGAAGTCAACAAGAATCATAGAAATTTAATTCTTTCTTCCAAACCCTTCTTTTATTATGATATGATGTGATGGTGCTTCTAGAGGAAATCCAGGAGATGCTGGATTTGGTTTTATATGCATACAAGGCACAGGAGAATATATATATGCAATGGCTAGTGGTTTGGGTTTGGCTACAAATTTTGTGGCAGAAGTCTTTGCAATATTGTGTGCAGGGGAATGGGAAATTAGCAAAAACTTTAATAAGGTTTGTTTTCAATCTAACTTACAGGCAACAATAACATCATTTCAATCTGGAGAAATTCCTTGGTGGGCTTGTACAAGATGGAATAAGATAAAAAGCACTCTACAAGAATGGTACTTCACTGATAGCTACAGGGAGACAAATTTTTCAGCAGATTCACTGGGAAAAAAAAGAGCAGGAATGGCTAAGGGAGAAAAAAGAAGTTATGCTTTCAAACCAGCTTTTATCAAAACTATGGAAGTCCCAGAAAATCCCTACTACAAACTTGAATAATTTCTTTTTAGTTATAAGTTTGTACTTACATTTTAGCTTTCCAAAATCCCATCTGTTAATAGGCTTGTTTTTTTTTATTCTTGTGACATTATTCTTTGGTTTAATAAAATTTGTTATTACCAAGCAAAAAAAATCGAAAGGTATAATACCTCAATTGAGTTTCATTCATTCTTTAAATCAAAATCACTGATATAAAGTAACAAGGTTAAATGACCATTTGTGGGTTTAAAACAACGCTAAAACTAATAATAAATCTTTGTTCAACAGAAAAGTTAGGATATTAAGAGATCCAACCATTGTTCAAAGTTTATATTGAGAACAATGTAGAAATTTAAGGTCAAACAAGTAACGAAATCAGTTTGAATTGACGTGGAAACTAATTTTAGCAGTAGTTATATAATTATTTCTTAAGACAAATAGGTTTTATCAATACATTCAACACAATATTCGACACACTTACTTATCTCCATGCATGGATGATACTATCAATACGGTATAGATCAAAGCAAAAAAACCAACGTCTAATAGAAAGCCATGTAGAATTTAGCGCTCTGCATGATAAATCTTTAGATATTTGAAATCTTGATAATGAAAAATTTATTTATTAAATAAAAACAATTATTGATCTAGATATATCAATAAAGTATGGCAAAGAAATAATTTAACACATTGAAAAATATTTTTCCGCACACGAACAACCATGTCTCTCTAAAATATCTACAAGTAAACTCTAATTTGTTTGAGGATAATTAGAGGTGAAACATGGAGAGATAAGAGGAAGAAGAAGAAGAATCTTATTAGGAGATTAGAATAAAACTATTACATAGTTTCCTTTATATACAACCATAGGAATCTAGATGGACCACACATCCATGGGCTGTAGGCCCTGTAACACCCCCCTTGTGCGGGTTCAATAACAAAATTTATACATAGATCTTTGCATGTAGTTCTTCAAATGTCGTTCTTCATGATTACTTGTGTCGAAGTCCATTGCCTCATTAAAACTTTGACAAGGAAAAACTCAGTGGGAAAAAACCTTGGTACAACTCTTCACATGTAGTAGTTCACATGTTTCCTAGTACTTTACATGTAGTTCATCACATGCAATATGTTCTTCAAGGACCGGAAAGTCTAAGTCAATTCCCTTGTTAAAACTTCGTCAGAAAAAACCATAGGGATAAAACCTAACTAAAGAAAAAGAGTACAATATTAATTAACCTTAGAACATAGTTGGATGCATATATGTTGCCTCATTAAAACCTTGACAAGGAAAATCAAGTGGGATAAAACCTTGACGAAGGGAAAAGAGTACAACATGAAAGATGCAAGTAAAGGTGATCCATTGCAGATGATCACTTGGCTCTGTCGAAGTTGACTAGTTGCTTCACAACTCCTAAGGAAGAAAATCCTTGTAGAAAATACAATAGTCTTAGATGGGAAATTACATTCCCGGTGTTTGTTGTTGTCTCATTAAAATCATTTCCGAGTAATAAAACCCTATAGAAAAAAGCAACCTCAGTGAAGGAAAATAGTTCAACATACTATTAGATGCTCCCCATAATATCCGACAATTTTCATTAGTCTAATGCAGTCAGAAAAAGTTTATCATACTTTACTTTGGTGACTTGAATATTTATAAGACCTTGTTTTTGATTCTGGAAGTTACGTTGCTTAACAAACTATCGCGCTTCATTTCTTTGATTCAGATATTTTTAGTAATATCAACGCGATATTTATGTCTTCAATGTTTAACATACTTGATGCCTTTAGTGTTGTCTCGCTAAAAACCTTGTCGAGTAACAAAACCCTTTGGGAAAAACTATTCTCGATTGAAGGGAAAAAGAGTACAACACAACTTCAATTTCGAAGTAAAATATGTCGACATCATATCCTTGAATCCTCCCCCTGATGTCGGCATCTCCCCCTGATTACTTTCAGAGTTTTTCCAGATTGTTCCTTTAGTAATGTACTTTTCGAAGCTGAATATCGATAATGACCTAGAAAATAGTCTACCGTATCTCCCCTTGATTACTTTCGTTGGAGAAGAGATTATTGTTCCTTCATAATAAATAACTTTTGGATTGCACTTTCTGTTATATCATTTCTCGGTTGAACCCACCAAGCGTTGGTATGTCAAGTTTGGTTGTCATATTTTAGTGAACCAAAAATTATTTAAGAGTCGCTTGATTTTATATGTACTAGAGTCAACTTCGTATAGGTTAGCTTGAAAGTATTAGGATGAGACATTACAAGTATTGTGAAGACTTGAAGATGTGAAGAAGTACGGAGCTACAACGACAACATCATCCTTCCACTTGAGGTTAGTGATATTTGACTTGAACTGTTTCATTCCCTAACGTATCTTTCATTTCGTGCATATTGAAAACATAAAACTGCGAAGCATGAACACTCTAGATATACCTAGTATTAAGGAATACAATATGAAGTTTCTTGCTTAACCATTAAACTTTGTATATAAGACATCGACATAATCATATGAATACTATTGTGATTGTGTATGGGTATGAGGTGAGGATTTCATCCTAGGAAACAATGTTTTTACATGTGTTTTAAGGAAGTAAGTTCATGATATGTGTTGTGAACCGAAAAGGAAATCGCCAGGCATTATTGGGGTTGTTCTTCATTACATATCTTATGAATGACTAATATGTGTGATTAGTATAACCGTTCACAACTTGTTTGTGTTCTTGGTAAAACTATTTACATGAGGCCTGACTTATGTATTGGTATGACTCTTGTTAGTGAAACCGATCTTAGGTAATCACCTGGGGTATGATCGGGTTGTGACTGTCTGAACTTTTTATTGGGAAGAGGGGAACCGATCCTAATAAGAGGTGAAGTGCATCACAAGGGGGAACCGATCCTTGTATGTGTGCAGCAAGGTTTATGAAAGAAAGGGGAACCGATCCTAAGAACATGTGCAACACGTTTTTGGAAGGGGGAACCGATCCCATGGACATGTGCAGTGCATACAAGTTAGATACCAAATATATGTGGGGAACCGATACTAGTACCTAGTCAGCCATATATTTGGTAAGCTAGTGTAACTATGCACAATACTCACATGGAGGTAGAACCGAACTTGTTTTTGTAGAACCCGTAAACCCATGAGTTGTGATTGAGTTGTATTTAATTAATCACGTAGTTCTTGAAAGTCAGATGAACCAATTCTAAACTTGTTTGGAAGTGTGGTAAATCGGTTTCAAGTGAGCAAGCATTATAAGGACTTGCAAGAGTAAGATGTCGTCACTCTTTGAAAACG
Organism: Papaver bracteatum; assembly: GCA_023529315.1. Classification (NCBI taxonomy): domain Eukaryota; kingdom Viridiplantae; phylum Streptophyta; class Magnoliopsida; order Ranunculales; family Papaveraceae; genus Papaver; species Papaver bracteatum. Next base: position 10,815 of record JAJJWX010002610.1, read on the forward strand.
GTGCATTAATGCTTATTCAATTTTGTTCAAAGATATTCCTTAAAGGCTAAGAAGGAAGTAAATCCCAAGATCGAATTTAAATAAGTTAATAATCTTTTTAATTAAGGGTTTTTAATTATATATGGAAAATAAGAATTATTAATGTGCATCTGCTAATTAAAGATTTTTCAAGGAGATTTCGATCGTATTTTTGGACAGTGCATTCACAGGAATTTGAAAACCGAATTTGGGTAATTATGGAAAAATATCTTGGGTATATTTCCGGTTTTGGAAATTCTTTGGTGTCCAAACTTCCTTGTCTATAAATACTTTGAGTTTGCATTTCTAGCAAACTAATCCTGCGTAACATTAGACTTACTCTTTTTTCTTTGTTACTGGTGAGCTGCCTATCGGAGAGGAGAGTAATCTAATTAGGTGAAATATCTTACGGCCACTCAATTTAAAGTCTTCTTTGGGATTGAGAAGCTCTAGCGCGACCCGTTGGTAGGAAACTAGATATTGCGGTTTATCTTTAGTTTTTGTATTGATTTGATTGATTAACGGTGGTTGAATCTTGATTGCACGTAGTTTGTTTATGCTTGAGAATCTTCTCTTCTGATATAAGATTCACTCAAACTAGTTCAAGGTTTCGACGGGGATCTTTAGACTGTTGTTAGATTTAAAGACGATCTTGCGATAATCCATTGTTAACAGACTCCGTTCTGTGCGTGATTGATCACAAGATATTCAAGTGATTGTGTGCAGGTGTTTATCTAAGATCTAATAAGATTTAAAGACAAAGAAGATATTAAAGATTTCTTACTTGGTGTTTTTATAATCTTTGGTGTGCACAATACTTGTTTGGGAAAAAGAGGATCCAATTAATAATCGGTTTATCCTTGTGGTAGATTGGATTGATTAATTGAGGAAGATCGGCATCAACTCATATCACTTGATTGAAGAGTGTTGTTGGCTTAATCTTAGTGATTGCCTTTTAGTGATTTAACGTAAGATAGATCATGGAACCTGGCAAAGGAGTTTATGTTAAGATAAACAAGGGAACCTTTGCGCAACTCATATCACTTGGTTGAAGAGATTTGATACCAAAAAGATCCGTTGTTCCTTTACTGTTTGGGATACAATCTAAAGGAATTGACCCAAGTACGTGACTTGTTAATAGGTTGGAGGCGTGGGAATACAGACAGAACTAGGTGAACTGTAGGTTTAGTTTCTTGGTCTCAACTATACAAAGTTGTCTTATTTTGTATAGCGGCTTAATCCTGAGAGTATTCAATTCTAGACTAGGTCCCGGGGATTTTCTGCATTTGCGGTTTCCTCGTTAGCAAAATCTTGCTGTGTCATTTACTTTATATTTCCGCATTATAATTGTTGTTATTATAATTAAAGTAAATTTCACAAACGTTAATTCCTATTTATTTGATACGTGAATCCTATTGAGTTTGGTTAAGTCCGAACCTTTGTATCAAGTAAACACACTTTGTTGTTGTATTGTCTCGATCTTGTATCCATAGACAATCACACAAAGTGTGAACCGATTTGTTGTATTGTCTCGACTTAGTCTATAGACAATCACTTTCGGGGAAAGGACTTACAAGTAGGAAAAGTTATAGCTTGAGGTATATTTGGGGTACCCTCGCCTTTTCACTTTCATTAGCATTCCTTTTTATGTCTTTGCATGGATAAGAAAAATTTATGTCAATGGTTACTTTTAAGTACATGATTGCATTCACTATATCATTCCAATGACATTGCGTTGGCGCTGAGCTATATATAGCTAACAAGTTCCCTGAGGATGCAAAATTTCACATTATTATACTAAGTACAACAATTCATCTATTGTACTTAGATATGGGAATTTCATATCCCAACACATCTTCATCATCTTCCTTTAGACGAAATGGTCACTTACTTACATTTGAACCTCGACTAATCATGGGAGTGCTATCAAGATGCACGTATTTGTTAAATTTCCTGACAACTTTAGACAAATGCAAACTGGTGGGATAATATACCACAAGCTCAGTATTCGGTCGAGCTTTCCCCAGATTTTTCATCTCAAATTAGGATTCCAAATAGCTTTTAAGGCCTCTTATTACATTAAGAGTACCCATCATGTCTGTACTATTGACATGGATAGCTATAATTCCAAATCAGGAACTTTCTTGTGAATACGCAAGGAAAAATAACTTACTTATCTATCCCCTCCAAATCAAATAGTCACTTAGACAGTTATACCACGTCTTCCTGATTGCTTCAATCTATAAGTGAGCATTATATCTAACTGTAAACACACTCTGTGGTTTAGAGTCATTTGATTTGGGAAACAAAAGGTTATCAAGTACTTTTGTAAATATCGTTTATCTCTTGATTCTTTCAGAGATACGTAACAACCACATACATATGCTTCATTTCAAGTCCTTTTGAAATTACCAAGCTAACTAAGTAGCGAAACACTATAAAGTTCATTACAAGATAACAATTCCAGGGCTTTGTGAGAAACCTCGCTCCATAAGGTGAGTCTTTGTACTTTAAGACTACTTTCTTCTCATTATGCTTTATGAAAAAATAATTATGTATGTCCAATAGTCTTTACACTTGGTCGGTTAGCACTACCACACCAAATACCTATATATTTACCAAAAAACTAAGTTCTACCTGGATTTTGTAGGCCAAATATGTTATTTATTTGAAATTAATCAAAATAAAGCATGGTTCGATCTCATTGTGCTCTACTTATGGAGCACCTATTTATGGATTATATCATCACCGTGCATGCATGATCCTTCGATTGACTCATGTGCATTCTCATAATCCGTTAGGATTTCATTATTCTCTAGAATCATTTAAAACTTTGGAGCGTCCTCCAATTTGATTCATGGACATATTTAGATACAATCTTATCAGATGATTTCTGATGATATAAATAAGTTGTGCCTTAATCACCTACTTCCTTTCTAGGTGAGGATTGATCGAACCAAGTGGTCTTTCCAACTTCCTTTATGGATCCACGACCTCAAACACATTTCCAATGAGTGTAGTTTCAACACCTTAGTCTATGGTGTATATCCCATATTGAGGATTTGTAACTTTGCAGGTAGGTTTGCAGCTAGTATGTGTGATCTCATCACTTTAGTAACATCAGTGTACATTCTAAAAATCGAATATCCTTTATCACTTCACATTTACATTTGTGGAGTACAAGAATCAATATGAGACACAGTGGGAACACACCACGATAATTTTTGTTGTTCCCTTAGAAAATACTTTTTTTTTATCTCCCCCTAACAACGAGAAGATTGTCTCATTAAAGTGATAACCCGCAAATCTAGCGGTAAGAGATCTCCTTCCAAAAGTTTTAAAATGCGGATAATTATTGGGATTTTATTTCCAACATAACTACTTAACAATTTTGAAGACCCATCATAGTACGATGTGGATTCGTAATGGCACATATATAGTGCAACCAAAAATGTGTAAGAACACGAATGTCAAGCTTAAATCCAGTTACCCACTGGTACGCAGAAAAGGTTGACTAATATTTGGTTCTAAAAATGAATTAAGTAAGATGCGTGTAATATTTCATATCCCTAAAGCAATAAAATATAGGTTGGTACTCATAACCTATTCCTTAGGCAACATTTGTATTCTTTGATGATAGCCTTTGCGAGACCATGGGGTATATGAGACTCTCCATTGATCCTATTAAACATGCAATAACCATCAAGTCCTTTTGATGTATACTCGTTAGCATTTACAAGGGGTGGTGTGCCCTTACATGTAAAATATGTGCTAGTAGTTTTCCAAACGCAAATTTCTTTGGAACTATAACTAGTCCAAAATGTCAAACTATTCACCAAATCCATAAGCCACTTTAATGGTCCGCATTCTCCATGAATATTTTTATAAATTTCACCTTGTTTTTTTCTTTCTAATATGTAATTTTTACCATTTGCATCTTAGGATGGTCCAGATCCTGTTAATCTGAAGACTTTGTAAAATGAGTGATATGCTATCTTACTTAAAAGAATAATGGGAGGGAGGAGGGATTGTGCATCTGGTACTTTAGAAAACACTTATTGAGAGATATGTTGTTACTTTGCATTCTGCCAATCTTTTTCCCGTTGTCTTGTCCACTCAAACACAACGATGTACGTATGAGTCCTTTTAAAACAAAACATCATATCACGACCAAAGTGCTTTTATGGTTATGTCAAAGTCTGTATGAGTCAATTTTCAACATTTTATCGTCGGAGTAAATATGGATTCAATAATCTAAATTAATAATACAGTGATTTACATTTCATTAAATTAACTCATTAGTCTCTCTAAAGTATGTTTTCTTCCAAATACATTAGTGACTATAAAAGATGCAATCAATTACATAATCATCACAGTCAGGTTTCACATGATATCCATTAGCATGGGTTTCTTTGGAATTTAACAAGGTGTGATTATCTCTCGGTACATATAGAGATTTTGTAACATCTTTGTTTTATCTTGAAAACAATTTTTTGAGCAGTGTTACGCTCGATGATCCAATCCTCATAGTCACATTATAAGGAAATAGTTCAACAACTAGTTTAAATTCCTTAAGCTAGTGGAAGAAAAACAACTATGAGTTAGACGTTTGGGTCTTGAGAGTTTTAATAAGTGGTGTGGCCTTATTACATAATAAAAGTGGGATTCAATTCAAGTACTTTAGACTGAATATATATTACATTTCACCCAATATATCTTGCTTTAGAGAATTTATGTCTCGCGTTTTTATTCCATAGGTGCATATATTAGATCTAGTTCAAGTGAAGTCAATTGGCCAGACAAATTTTTTGTTGCCATTAAAATTGATGTGAAAATTGGTTGCTACTATGATACACACATTACATTATATATATCAACACCTATGACCAGGTGTATTTCCAACTCCTTAATTTATGATGGGAGCTAGAGTTATATCTTAACTTCATCTCATATTCAGTTGATACATGTACTTTGGTGTCATTACAACTGGGAAAAAATACATATTTGTCTCATGATATATATGTCCCTTTTTCACATGCTTTATATGAGTCATTACGTCTAACCCTTATTACTTCGGGGTTCTTTCCATTTTAAATTTTGCTACATTAAGCTTAATTTGAGAAATTTCTTTATCTCAACAGGCCAAGAGAATCTCACTACAAATGTCAACCAATTACTTTAGGTTGAATAGATTACTAAAGATAGTTCTCTTGTTGATACTTTAATATATACTGGTTCATTAGTTTATGGATGACGTAGAAGAAATGGAAGAGGTAAAAAAAAATCTGACTCATATCGCTTTTTGTGAGTTCTTCCACAAAAATTGGAATACATGTGATTTTATTTGCAACGTATTTTTTGAAAAAACCGACTCTTAATAGTCGAGCTAGTGGATTGCATCCCATGGTACATCTCAAATTTGGGAATAAAAAGTACGCAATAATGGTGCTCAAGTACTTCTAAACCCCAAATAAATACATTGGAATTGAGTTGGTACGTACAACCAATTAAATAAAAGAAACCATTCAACTATAGCCAATATCATATTCAAGAGAATAAAATAACACTAAAGCTAAAACTCTTAATGATCAACAAAAATAAACAAAGCTAGGCATGTTCTAAAAATAAATAAATAAGCCTAACCAGTATTCAATGTAAAGGCCCACATTAGTGTTATAGTTACATACCTTACCTTTGGGCTTTGGTTCCCACTGTATATGCACAGAATTGGAACACACTTGATCACGCAGTTCTAGGAATAGGATAACAGTTGGAATGGGATAATAGGACTAACCCGAACTGGACCGGGATTGACCGAACCGGGGTTGTTTCTATCACGGACAAAAACTCTTCGTTTCCGTTTTTCTTACAGAAACTTTTCGTTTACGTTTTTCTTACAAAAGACGTTTCTCTTTCCTCGCAATCAAATCAAATACATGGATATGCATTAGTCGACCCCAAGGAGATTATGAAATTTACGAAAATTGATTTCAAATCAAAGCTCTTAATATATGTATTTTTATATTATAAAATCTAAAAGAATTAGACGAAACCCATAATATTATGATACAATCAATCACAACATATATACACATACAAAAATCAATTGATTATGGGATTTCCCAAAATCAAGATCAAAATTAAAAACAGGGAACAAAAAATAGAAAAATGGAAAATAAATCCAACTTAGCTTATTTGATTCCAATGGTTTCATCATTAGCCTGCGTTGATGTAAATTATCTATATAAAAAAAAATCAATCAATCCTTTATAGCTTTGCGGTACAGCTTCGTGCATGATAATGTGTTTGGGAGAATTAGAGGTGAAACATGGAGAGATAAGAGGAGGAAGAAGAAGAAGAATCTTATTAGGAGATTAGAATAAAACCATTACATAGTTTCCTTTATATACAACCATAGGAATCTAGATGGACCGCATATCCATGGGCCGTAAGCCCTGTAACATAATTAAATATATAGAGACATTGATAATTTATAAAGATCTTTGGAAGATTAATAGAATTTTATGAAAGTAATTCTTATAAACAATGGAAGGATCTTTTTTGTTTCTTAATAGGCCTCAAATAATTCTTATAGACTCCAAACTAGTGATGAATATTACATGTGATATAAATTAATAAGTAGAATAAACTTTTCAGAAAACCATCTTTGGTCTTTAGAATCTTCAAAAATGCAGATAATGAACTTGTTCACCTTTTACACCATCATCAATCACAATTGAAGACTAAACTTATTTCAGTTTATTCGCTTAGTCCTAATTATAAGGGAAAAATGAATTTTTCGTATTCATTGAGAAAGTGTAGAGATTTCAATTTTTACCAATTTATTTTTCTTCTTTCTGATATATCATTTTACTAGGGCTTAAACCATCCCGTAACGTCACGGGCATAATTTTTATCTAGTTATGCATTTTCCAACATATGAATATTAAATTTACCCTTCTTATCATTACAAAAGTAAAGAAAAACAAAATAGGATCAATATTTTTATTCTTCACTCCAAAATTCTTTCTAGCATTTTCCGCCTTGACATTCTCCCATACTATGCCTCTCCTTTCTCGAGTTGTATCCTCAAGACAACAATGAAATTATATCGGAATTAATTTTTACATATTTTGTCCCCAAAATAAATAAATTATTTGATATATTTTCTACTTTACGAAGATATCTTATCGATCCTTTGAAATGGTATTACCTTTCTGCATCTTCCTTATTTTAGTGAACGATGTTAGGATCTTCATGGACCCCATGAATCTACTATGGTCCCGACCACATAGCACCGATGTTGTCCGTACTTGACCATCTTAGGATAATAGGTATGAGGTTTTAACCTAAAAGGCCTTGGTGCTACGTAAGGAGATTCCCAAGCTTATTAAGCTCCACATGTACTTTTGTTTCTTCCATGCATGTTAGACTATCCCTAGCTATAAACATGTGGTTTATCGCGCCACATACTCCAACAATCTCCACCTTGGAGAGATTAAACCACTTCACCAGTCTAAACGGACTCCACCATATGATTACCATATGTATATGCTACCCATCGATCATGATTATTATGACTATGCGCCCTGGAATCCTACTCCACCTTGAGTTAATGAGAATACAAGCACTAACTACACCTTGAGAATTTCCTTGCCCACCTAGAACCGTTCTCCACTTGAGAGTTAATGCCTGAAACACTAACTCCACCTTGAGTGCCAGTTCAACTTTGAGCATTGCCTTTCCGATCTAGAACCCTGCTCCATCTGATTTAATGGTGAGACACTAACTCCACATTGAGCGCCAGTTCAACTTTGGGCCTTTCCTGCTCCACTGATGGACACATTTATGTGTTTAAAATGTTCTCAATTGTATGTATTGTTAGTGCTCGATTTCGTATTTATTACGTTTTTTATATCTTTGTAGGCATTTTTGGAGAAATAAACTCTTGTGGAGAAATTGGCTTGAAAAGTGTTATTTGGACCCCTGGGAGGTACTAATAAAGGCACCCCAAAATATGTTAGAGGCACCCCAAAAAGTGTTATTGGCACACCTCAAATGGATAAGGGGTACTTAGGAGTTTTCTATTTACACCCTGCAAATTACTAAGGGGCACCCACTGTTAAGGAGTGACCACCTGCTATTCGCACCCCTGGTCTAGCGAAGGGGAGGTCATCTTCAAGAATTCAAACTTCAGGTTTTGGCGGGAAAATATTGCAGCGTATAAACTTATTTTGGATTCGATGTTTCGGCTATATCTGGAACGATTCAATCACCATATTTAGTTGGGCTGGACTTGAAGTAACTAAACAAGATAGGTAAAGAGTTTACTTTCGAAAAAAACAGGGTTTAATCGTCGAGTTAGAGGAAAACATGGAGATGGATATTCACGGGATTGTTTGGCGATTTTGGAAGAGATATACTCGTAGATTTACATATTTTGGATTAGGATGGAACTTTGATAACAAAACAGATTTGAAAAAGGAAGGGGTTTTCAGCTGGGTTTTGATAAAAACAAGGAGGTTAAGCTTTTCTCGGTATTTTGTTTGTTTTGAAACTGGAAAGTACATGGAGAAAAAGGAAAGAGTACATATTCTGCTAGATTTGGTGACATCATTCAGGAGATACTCAGCTATAGAAGTCGTGTAAGGAAGTAAAGAAGAATAAGAAGAAATATTTTACGTAACTTTCGGTGCAGGCAAGGAAAGAGAAAATTTAACTCTAGATTTTTGAGGTATGTGGATATAAATACGGGTCATAAGAGTTCCAGCAGAAAAATCAGGAGTTTGTGGTAAAGTCTGTGAAGATGCAGGAGAGAAAGAAGGAGTTGCAGAATCATATCTGCTGCTGCACGAAGAAGAAGAAGAAGAAGAAGAAGAAGAAGAAGAAGAAGAAGAAGAAGAAGAAGAAGAAGAAGAAGGAACCGTCATCTATTCTTTCAAAATTCAAAATATTTGTAACGGTTTTCCAACAATTATTATTACGGTAAGGATTTATCTGTAATAGTCATCTTTGTAATAGTGGGTTCTGTAACTACTATATTTATTATAAAATTGATTTTTCTTCAACTAAACACATATTCAGCCATGAGTTTATATTTGGAGCGTGTTTTTTATATGAGGAGCTAAACCCAAACACTGGGATGATGGAGGAAGCCATATTTCATGCATGTGGTAATTATATTTTATTATTTTATGACTACATGCACTATTATCAATAGTTTTATGATTTTTCTTAATTGATTGTGATGTCGTATGATGATATATGCTTGGTCTAAGTACTTTTGATGCGTCATGCTAGTGATTTACAGTCAATCTTTTAAAAATCTACCTTGGCAAAGAATCGGAGTCAATATTATTTGAGCTATAATTGTTTGGAATAAATATATGAATTGCATGAATGAGTTTATGGTGGAATCCTGAGTCTCACTACCTCTCGATATTGTGACAAACTTGTGTATATATATTTTCTTTATTTTTAGTGTTATATATTTCTATTCCGAAACCAAATCTTTACTAGTCTGAGTTGAACGAACTTCTACTACCACTTTCTACGAGAAAATATTTGATGGGGGCAAATACTGATGGGGGCGTGGGGGGCGAATAAGAATTCGACACTTGCCTATCTTTTCCTTACCATTTTAGCTTATTAAATTCTTTAGCTTCTACACCCGAATCACCCTTCCACAAATCTTGCTAATGTAACAGTGATTTTCGCTGACTTTTCCAGTGTGTTAATGGAAGTTTTCAACATATTAAAGACCCGCAGAGTATCGCTAAAAAAGAAAAATAGCACAAAAATGGTTTGCGGCCAAAATGATTTGTGGCATCCATTTCTTGTGCACCCAATGCACCCAACCTTAGTTAGCATATGTATGAGAAAAACAATCTTAATCTTTCAAAAAAATTCACAATCATTGAGATGAGCTTCAGAGCTTGTAACTGCCTCCATAGAATACAAAAATTAAGCTTTATCAATATTCTTGTAGATTATACTCTATGCCGGGTACTTTCCCACAATCCTCTCTAATCAATACAAGACTCTTTGTAACTCTTTTACCTTGGTTATGTTAGGATAGGGATAATCATTAAAAAAAAATTGATGATCCAAACATATGAGGTGCTAACTGTTTCCTTGTACATATATCGATTCTTGGAGTTCCTAAATACTTTTGGTTAATCTTAAATAAACTTGCGCATTCTGATCTTTTTCCTGAAGTTATATTTTATTTTTCCCCAACTGTAATCACAATTTGGCATACTTGAAATAATCATAGTTCAATCGGAAATGGAAAGATTGAGATCGTATTGGGATTTGGTAGCTATGTCTTATGCTTGAGATCGTCCCATTGTCAGACAGTTTCAAAATGTTATGATCATGCATATTGGTTTCTGATAATTTTTTTGTTTGAAAGCATAAGTTTACCTAGATGCCGAAGGTTAGGTATATGGGGTAATAAAAAATGGATCCCGCAAATCATTTTTGTACTTCTTTCCTTTTTAACGATATTTTGTGTGTTTAAGATAACACGGGAGAAAGTCAGCCAAAATTAATAAGATTCGCAAGATTTGTCGAAGGGTAAATCTGGTACAGAAATTGAAGAATTTAATTTGTTAAAAATGGTATGGAAAAGAGAGGCAAGTGTCGAATTCTTATTCGTCCCCCACGCCCCATCGGTATTTGCCCCCATCAAAAAATTTCTCACTTTCTACAACAATATAAAAACAACATCAATTTTTGGCGCTGCCGACGCGGACTTGTATTTTTATTTTATTTTATTTTGTTCTTTTTTACGCGTTTTGGTATTTCTTGTTTGCTTTCATATTTGGAGCCGAGCTAAAGAAAAATAGAGAAAGTGATGAAAAGAAAAGAGAAGCCAAAGAAGAAAGGAAAAGAGAAATCCAAAACCTGGCTTGATTGGGGTATATCCAGATTAATTGGGGTATACCCAATTTCAAAGGGACATTTTTTGTGGGTTTTAGGGGGAGGCCTAATAGGTAAGTTACAAAAATACCCTTACCCTTTAAAAACCTATTACTCTAAATCAGTTTTAATTTCTTTTCCATTTCATCTTCTTCTCTTCTTCTCCTCCCTCCACAACCCTACCGGCTCCATCACCCCACCACCACCAAAACACGTCGATTAATTCGTTAGCATCGTCGATTCGAAAGGTCCGATTAATCTTCATCAATGGATCCACCACGGAAGAAGGCAACTCGTATGAAAGAAACTAATCGCAAACCCAATGAATATAACCCTTGAATTGCAAGTTTGGTTGCTAAGAAAGTGAAGAAAAAAACGGTTGAAGAATAAGGAATTGAACCCGCTGAAACACGTGAAATGGTGCGCTTAAGAAAGTAAGGGCTTGTTTAAACTCACTCTAGTACTTCGATTTCATATTTGCATGTCAAATTAGGTCAGAAAATTTGAATTTGTGAATTGGCAGTTGCCACGCCGGCAATGTTTTTTTTATCGACCCTTCCGGGAGTTCATAGTTAGGGTTTGGCCGGAATGGTATAATCTTGAAGAACCTGCCGGCTCTAGGTTTCTGTAACTGCTAATAGCAGGGCCGACAGGTTATTCAACTAAGTACCTGCCGGCGTTATATTAGTTTTAACGACTCCGGCATTTTATTCGTTTTTCACCCTGCCGGCTACTTTTCTTTGAATGTCTCTTGATGCCTAGAATGTTTTATCCTGGAAGGGTATTTTATAAAACGATGTCGGCGCTTTGTCAGCCGGAAATGTATGGTTAATGGACCTTGCCGATCTGTTTAGTTAAAATTCCTTGTATTTACCGTGTAAATTTGTTTGTTGGCCGGAAGGCTATTTTGATGACACTTTGCCGGGGTGTATTAGCCAGTAAGCATATTTTGGTCGACCTTTCCGGCTATGTGTCCGCCGGATAAGTTTTTTTTGTAGACCCTACCGACTTTTGATTTTTTTTTTCTGAATTATTCTTGTTCAGATTGCGAACGGCAAAGAAGAAAGCTTCTCTTAAAGCAGCTCTTAGTAGTCCTCCTTCAAAACCTCCTCGTGTTGGTGATAAACTCTTGTCTTCAAAACATCAAGGGGCATATGTTGAGCGGGGAACGACAAAGATCATTATAAGCAATAATCCAGAACCACCATCTGAACCCAGTGATTCAGACGACACTCCAGATGAATACCAATCAATTCCATCTGGTAGAAGAGGTGATGATGATGATGTTGATGAAAGAATTCCGGCTGCTGGAGGAGGCAACAATGATGATGATGATGATGGTGATCAAGACATGCCACATGTTGGAAGAGGTAATGATGATGATGATGGTAATAGAGATAAAGGTAAGAAAACTGTCGAAGAGGAAATTGTTGAAGAGGAAGAGGAACAAGAAGAAGAAGAAGAAGAAGAAGGAGATGGAGAACAAGTTGTTGAACCCACCGAAGCTTCAGGGTCAACTTCAACCGGAGAGAGGAAGAGGGTGATCACTAAACCACAGAATTCTCACATGCCTTCCGAACACTTGATGGTTAAACTGAAAAAAGATGAGGACCCAAGGGGGACCCCAAGAGATGGTGGCAATGTTCTTTTTGGATACAAAGACTCAACGAAAGGGAGGATTCCAAAACATTTTGGGCTAGGATACACAACAAATTTTGCGGCGAGTTTGGGAATCCTAACGCAAGAAGTATTCAACAAGTCCAAGCTAGGCACCTAGTAATCGAAAATGCGATACTTGCTTTTTTAGCTCTCCAACCTCGGATTTTTAACACTCGCCCCTTCACCTTGTCCATTGCACAATTTGTAAGTAATTTTGTGGTTTTTTTTTACGTACCCCATGTTGTGTTATCTTCCAACAAAACACCACTAACAAATTTAAGCTTGTTTTTATAGCACGAAGCCGTGAAAGCTCGCTACTTGGAAGTAAAGGGCGAAGCATTCGCATTCAATGCAAGCTATCACTTCTTGGCCGATAGAATCCCGAAGGATAACCCGGACTACTTGGATGCGGTATCGTCTTCTTCGGAGGAAGATTGATGGTTTTAGAAGTTTTAGTGTAGGTTTTGTGGTTATACCTCAATGTAAGCCCTCACGAGACTATAACTCGTCCACTAGGGTCGCCTAGGGGTTTAAAGGCTTGATGCACATTCTAAGTGCATTCATTTTTATGTTTCAATCAATGTAGTAACCAAAATTACATGAATAAAGTGAATTACATCTTCCATAGTTTCTGTTTTCTGTTTGGTATAAGTACAGGTCGGCAAGGTTATAAATCCATAACCTGCCGGCCACATGTCAGCCGGCAGGTAAAATTTTTTTTTGCTTGCCGACGTTATGACCACCGGCATTGTAGGAAGATTTACCACACCGAACGTAAAATTATGTTCCAATATACTCGGCATGTTCTTCAACCGAGACAATGCCGACGTATAAAAGTCGGCAGCTTATTCAAAGGGAACAATGCCGGTGAAACTTAGCCGGCATTTTATTCAAACTATAACCCTGCCGGCCTCTGAAAATTTTCAAAACCAAATTTTTTGATCGAAATCGAAATCATAAGACAGATGAAAGGTTTAATCTACTGATTTTTTTTATTTTCAAAATTTTAATCTAAACTCAATTAGTTAACCTAATCAGAGTTTTAGTGTTAATTAACCAAGGGCATATTAGCCATTTAAAAAATACAAGGTTAAGGGGTGGCTTGGTTTTACTTCATAATGACCTTATTTTGTCTTATTGGGTATACCCCAATTAATCTGGGTATACCCCAATCTCGCCAGGATCCAAAAGGAGTGAAGAAGAAGATTTTATATATAATTATTTTATTTTTATTTTTAGAAACTGTAATTAGGGTTTTTATTTCTTGGCTTGATTGGGGTATACCAAATGAGACAAAATATGGTCATTTTGAAGTAAAAGAGGTCACCCCTTAACCAAATATTTTCAAAATGGAAAAATTGCCCTCGTTTAATTAACACTAAAATTTTGATTAGATCAATTAATTAAGTTTAAATTGAGTGAATAGATTAAAACTTATGAATTTAAGTTATGAAATTTTGTTTCTGATTGAACTTTTGTGGGATGATTTTTGATGATTTTTTTTTTTTGAGAATATCTCTTGCAACGAAAATGAAGCACACAACCGAAACACTTCTAAACAGGGGATTGAAAATATGTTTTATGAAATCATACTCAAAATCAAAGAAGAAATCAACACTTTCAATTCTGAAAGTATGAAACTTCGGCAAGGTCGACGAATGAAGCATATGCCGACTATATTCGTCCGGCAAGGTATTTAAATGAAGAACATGCCGACTTTATTTTTTTTGACACACATGAGATGGCTATTGAAAAATATTATTCGCCAAGGTCTACAAAAAAAAACCCCGCCAGCTGTTGAAAATACCATGCCGGTTATATTTAGCCGGCAAGGTATTTAAAAGAAAAACATGCCGAATTTATTTAAAAACATGCCTATTTATTTCAAATTATTCATCAACACTATCCTCATCATAATAATCATTATAATAACATGAAAATGGTTGAACCTCATCTAAACAAGTAGTGTTACCAATTCTAACCTCGTCATCTTTATTATGTGAGAAACTATCTTCATTTTCAAAGGTACTATATTGGAAATTAAGATTATTTCGAGCAGTTCTTTTCTGGGCCTCTAACAAAATATTATGAGTCAACTCACATGACTTCCTAATTGAATCTAGGAAATAAAGTTCACTCGTTGCATTGCTTTCGTCCATAACTAAGTTATTCATTTATGCTAACTTACGTGTCGACTTAGCTAACTTACGTGTTGACTCTAGTAGAGAGGAACTTTTCTTGTACGACCGGTTGGAGTGTGGATAGTAATTGGGCTCACCATGGTATGGACCATAACCTATTCAAAAGGATAAGGATTTGACTAGAGATACTTTTTTAAACAATGTAGAATTTCCTTTTTATGAAGCCAATGATAGTTTAGAGGAGCGGGTTTATCCTGAGAATAATATTTTCGAGTCTAGCGATTTAGAAACATTAGTCTTAGACAAAGAAGATGAACTCGTAGAGATGAGTGAGGATGAACCTGACTTAGAAGAATTAATTGACCATTTTCAGGAATCTGATGACCTTGAAATTAGGGAAGTTGTGACTAGTCTTTCTAGAGACACTGAGAAATCTAAGTTTGGGGTGATTATCATTCTCCATGTGCTTTAACTCTTAGGTTGCGTTTGGAACGGAATAAATCCCTAGAATTCAAACTTCCTTGAAAATGAATTCCATCCTTCCAAATTGATGTGTTTGGCATGATTATGAAAGAAATTCATAACTATATTATTTTAATATTTTTAACATTTATTTATTTCAAAAAGTTACTTAAATTTTAAAAATTTGTAAAAGTTTTTTATTAAAAATATTATATCTATTATAATATAAATATAATACTATTAAATTAATGCCAAGAGACACTTCCTTACGCGCAGGGACATCAGCTTTATAACAAATGTCAAACACCACATCAGGAACAACATCGTGTCGAAACTTGCCCCCAATGTCTTTAGCACAATGAAGTGCATGGTCTCCAAAGATGTCCATGGGTCGATTACAGCTAGAACATAAACCATTCTAAGCAAACAAAGGGATACCAAGTCTATAACACATCACATCTCGGAATTGTCTAGGACCGAGACACTGATTAAGCCCGCTAATAGGTACCCCCAATAAATAATCTTGAGCATGCTTGATACGATTACACTGCCAAAATATGGAATCTCTTGTAGACATGTGAAATTGGTCTGGGATTTGCTTCTCGATTGCATCAAAATAAGTAACTTCCAGGGCGTGCATGGAGGGGTGGGGGCAGTATCATCAATAGAATAAGAAGAAGGTAATCTGCATACGTGGATAAAGTTCTGAAGAGCCAATTGATAAGCAGATACTGTGTTTGCAGAGAATAGGTTCCCAAGGATCATCTTCTGCACAGAAACCGTCTGACTCTGAGAAGCAAGGTAGCAGTAAGCACGAGTATCCTCCATGGTATAAATGCCAAGACCACCATCTTTGATGGGCAATGTGGCTAATCTCTGCTGTAGAGGACCAAAGCCAGCACCATCTCCAGAGATGAGTAATCGTAAATACTTAAGTAAATAGTCATCGAAAAGATCAGTGGCTGGATGTAAGGCTGCTGGATTGGTAGTACGTAAAGAAAAGTATAAACGAGACACACCAGTGCAATTGCGAAGTAAAAGCATCTCACTCTTTGGGTCTTTGAGTTTCTTGATCACCGTCATCAGTTGAATAGTCTTATTTACCCTAGACAGCATCATCTCGCTGATGAAGTTCGAATCTACACTCACAGGTCCACCCAAAAGTTTAACACGATTAGAGGGTCTACCAATGTCAAGGGGAAAAACACCATCTTCTGGGGTCAAAAGAAGGCCAAAATACTTCCGTTTTCGTCACATTAAGATGCAAACCCCTACTTGGACCTTCGGTTTCTATTATTTTCAAGGCCTTGGCCACCTCCAAGGTATCACCAATAATAGTGCCATCATCAAGATACCAAGCGTGTAAATATAGAGTGCAACGAGAAGCAATAGACTTCACTAGAGGGTGAAGTGTCAACGCAAACAACAAGGGACCAAGAGGGTAACCTTGTTGAACTCCAAGTGCATACGACATAATATATTGGACATAATAGAGCTTAGAAGGACGCAAGTAACAAAATTTTACCCAGCGAGAAATACCTGGACAATGTAGGCGAACCTCCTTGACGAGTTGAGTTCTGCTCACCATGTTAAAAGCATTAGAAAAGTCAATGAGCAACATTGACATTTTATCAGAATGTCCTTTCATCTCTAGTAAGCAATTTACGGCGTGTAAAATACCCTCCCCTCCAGCAAGCACTCCAACCCAAAACTGATAGTCACTTAAGTAAGAAGTCATGTCCTTACCGACTGAGAAGGAAGCTACTTTTGAGACCAATCTTCACCAAAACGTACCCATATCAATAGGTCAGATACCACCTACAGGTTTAAGTAAAGGAGTTAAGGGCGCACTTGCGACAAACTCACCTAGAATTTCAGGACATCTACCGGCCAACCAAAGGTTGACAACCCCTGTAATCGACGCAAGCAAGTTATCTTCCACTGCAGCCGAAGCTCCACTCATTACATCCACCAGATGTTGGGCCCGAAGAACATCACGCCCACATGAAGTACCTTTTGGGAAGATTTTGATGGCTCCCAACACATCACGAGAATCCACCGTGATAGGATCAACCAATATAGCATCATCGGGGATAGCAGGTGGAAGCGCAGAAGGATGTTTATCTTGCAAATCCAAATAGGTTTGCTCACAGCGAGGAGCTAACCCATGTGAGGAAAGCACATGTAAAGAAGCTGCAAAGTGACCACATTTTATCTTTCTCCGGCAGGCTATCACATTGGCAGCTCCATGTTTCTTGTCTTTCTCCAAGTCCGTCTTCCCGGAACCACCATAAACAGGATGTTGTAATAATTTATTTTCCAGTGCATGATAACCACCGGGATCTTTCCAAACTTCCAGGCCATGGTTGATAGCAGCCACCTGCAACCTCTTTCTATTCCCTGATTTTTCCTCGGCAGAATTCTTTGGACGGAACATCGACAATTTTAAATAAAATCAATTTTTATAATTCTATTAAAATAATATTTTAATATAAAAATTAATCATTTATCAACAATACTATTGTATTTTAATAATAAAAAATATTTTATTTTAAAATGTGAGAAAAACTATTTATTATAAAAATTATACACAAATATAAAGATAATACTATAAAAAATTTCCAAACTAGCTGCCAACACGGCATGCAAAAGTTTGAGCTCTTACCTTGGAAACTTCCAGTACGGTGTTGGTGTTCCGTGTGGAGGGGAAGGAATATTGCATGCATCCAACAGATTACTCGAGTTATGCGGTTCTGATGACTCCAAAACCATACTGCTGATCGATTTTTCAAACGCATTTAACCTTGTCGATCGATCTGCCATCATTAGGGAGGTACGCATTCGGTGTCCTATCATTGCATATTGGGTCGAATTTTTCTATATGAACCCTTCCAGGTTATATTACCGTGACCATATACTCTCATCGACGCAAGGAGTCAAGCAGGGTGACCCCCTTGGTCCCCTGCTATTCTCCTTAGCTTTACACCCACTCGTGGAGAAGATTGCATCTAATTGTGTTCTAGATTTCCACGCCTGGTATCTGGATGATGGCACCATTGCGGGGGACACGTTGGAAGTATCCAAGGCTCTAAAAATCCTTCAAGAAGAAGGACCAGGCTACGGGTTACATCTTAATATTTCGAAGACCGAGATGTTTTGGCCGTCTTATGATTTGAGAAGGGATATTGTTGATGCTTTCCCTGTGAATATTAGTAAATCTACAGATGGTGTGAAGTTACTTGGCGGGCCGGTAAGTTTGGATTCTAACTTCTGCTGCAATACTGTGTCTCATAGGATTGATAAGACCATTCAGATTATGGACAAGATCCAGGAGTTACAGGATCCCCAGTGCGAACTATTGCTCTTACGTAGTTGTACTGGGGTTTCGAGGTTGTATTTTTCCTTGCGTACCACCATCCCGAAGGCACTTTCTCCTGCTGCTGAACGGTTTGATGGCTACCTTATGCAATATCTTCATCGTCTAGTGGTCGGAGATGGTGCCGGTTTTGGATTAGTCCAACAACGTTTGGTTACACTCCCCATCAAGGATGGAGGCCTTGGTATTCTCACAATGATGGACACAATGAAGTATTGATACCTGGATTCCCAAATACAAACTCGGCATTTGCAGCATTCAATTTTGAAAACTATGTCGGCAGACCTCATTCCTGAATTTCACGGTGCCGTACAGTGTTTCAAGCAAGCTTGTGGGTTTTACCCCCTCGTATTTCAACATCAACGATACCGCCCCCCCCTTCCATGAAGTCTTTGGCGACTATCTATTTTGGAGTAGTTCGAGACCAGGTACCCTCTGCCTTTGCTTTATCTTCACGTGAGTTTGACGTTTGGCAATGCAATAGGTCTGTCCATGCTATGGACTTCCTTAAGGCAATTCCAATACCCGGCCTCAATCAGGAGGTTGGGCCTAGGAAGTTTAGCTCGGTGCTGCAGTACCGCTTTGCTATTCCCATTTTTGTTGAAGGTTGCAAATGCTCCTGTTGTGGCAAGCCCATGGAAATTTTTGGCGATCATGCAATACACTGTGCTAGTGAGGTTGGGATTAAATTCAGACACGATTTAGTGAAAGATATTTTGGCAGACATGTGTTACAGAGCCGGTGTGGTGGCTAGGAAGGAGATCTCTTTGGGCATCATCAACGGCAAAGAATTTCTACCCGCTGATATTATGGCTTATAATTGGGAAGATGGTAGGGATGTTTGTCTTGATGTTACTAGAGTTTCCCCTTTCACTAGTGCCCGAACTCGAAACCTCATCCCAGGGCATGCCATTTCTGCAGAGGTCATTCGTAAGAACACTAAATACCTGGATATATGTACTTCACTCGGTTATGGTTTTGGTGTGCTGGCCTTTTCCACCTTTGGTGAACTTGGTACGGATTTTGTTGTTTTTCTGAAACGAATAAGGAATTGCATGGCTCGACATGACGCTAATTTTAAGATGGACAATTATCTTTTTCATAGGTTAGGGATCGTTATTCAAAAAGGTGTTGGCGCCCAGCTTGTAGCTAGGTTTCCCACCATCCCTTGTAATGTTGACTTTGATATTGATTAATAAAAAGCCTTTGGGCGTCTTTTCATTAATATTTTTATATAAATTTAATTTTTTTAATATTTTTGAATTAAAAAATAATTAAATATATATATATATGGCTAAAAAATAGATTTATAATTCAATACAAAATTTACTACTAATTATAATTAAAATAATAATATTTGTTTTTGGGTAAGAACTATTTCTGCTGGTTTTGGTAATTTTGGGTGTGTGGATGAGAAATGAATTTAAACCTTAAACAAATGCACTGCACGGGAGTGCTTTTTTGATTCGAGAGATCAATCTATAAAATTCTGGCCTAAACTAAGAAATGGTCGTTCCAGAGTTGCTTCGGTCACAAAGTGAAGGATATGGGGTTGATCTTAGGGAGGGAAGCGAAGAAGGTGTTGAGATTGTGAAGGTGTTGGTTGTTTATGACTTGTATCAGAATATCGAACTGGCTTGCAATAATGTAAGCAATCAGCTATGATTTTTTCTGGATACGAATGACAACACTTGGTTTTCTGTGCTTGTTTGTTATGTTTGGAAAATAGGCAAAGGACCTATTTATACAAGTCATAGAGCGTAAACCCTCATCTCGTAGAAAGTGGAGGAAGTTGAGTGATGGAGTAGTGGGTTGTGTGGGTGATTGCATGATCACATCTTAGACCACTTCTCCCATCATCTCTAACCGTCCATGCTTTCCTGACACGTTCTTGTGATGGCGCGTTGCATGCCGCACGTTGTAAACCGCCAGACCAATACCCCAGTAAGTATCCCCCAGTTTGTGACATGTTTGATGTCTTGAGTGTGGATCGTGGGACCCACGGGAAGTAGCATACGGTGCTAGGTTAAATAACTGAGTTATTTAGGAAATCGATATTCAAGAAATATCATGTATATTTTGTGCATGTAATGTATCGAATATATTTAATGTGCATAAAGCATCGCTGTTTTAAGCTTAACAGAGAGGATGTCACGGATTAAGCATCTTAAAACATATGCATGTCTAGCCATCTTAGAATGATCGTTTGGAGGCTGCACATGCAAGCCCTCCCTTGGCTGATCACTCCATGTGGTATAGTAACGGATGGTAATCACCATAATACTTTATTGGACAATTAACTCCTAGTATGGGCTTCCTAACCAAGCTGGTAGAGATGGACGGACGAGATGATTTATGACATTCATCTGCGACCGTTGATGGAGGTATAGGGTTTTTAATAGGTGTGCAAGCATCACTCTTCAACTTGACCGAAATCAAGCATGGGATACGTTTTTGATAGGACTGATTGGTCCTGCATGAAGGCGGGCTGCTAGTGTACACATCCATCCTGGATCGTCTAGCGAATATGTGATCTAAACCACTCGATTTGACCAGAAAAGAGGAGTGACCGAGATCAGCTTTCGACAGGAATCCTGTGCCACAATGTATTCTTAAAGGGGCGCGACATGCCACTTTTAAGGCGCACGAATCGAGGCGTCCGGCCATGCTTGGCCTAGGCCTATCGGTCATGCGTGTAGATGGGACCACGGTGATCATGTTAACATGCTCGGGACCTTTTAAGTCTATATCTACACCTTCCATCCAAGCTTGCAAAGATGGACGCTCGTGATCAATTAGCGACACATGTAACATGCCACAAACCCTAATTAGGGTTTTTGTATCGGTCGTGCGTATGGAACTTCAACCGATTGGTTTTGCAAGATATGCTCCTCCCTTGAGGAGGCCGATCGTGTGGGACCCACATTAGGACGACTCCAAGGTCTTAGGTGTGATCTAAGACATCCAACCATGCTTGTGAAGTTGGATGGTCGTGATCAATTTAAGACGCTAGTGGACTTCCATGGTTTTTAAAGCATCACACCAGCCATGTTTCGACCAATCGTTCATTTCTCCACGGCTTGGTCGTGAGAGAACTGATCAGGTAGGTGGAAGGTGGGCCCGCTAATGTGCATGCCAACACTTTACCGATCGATCGTAAGATAATCCAAGCCATACAACTTGGCTTACAAAGTTGGATGGTTGCGACTTCTTTGAAACTGTTGCGCATACGAGCCACTCCATACCAGCTCGACCATCCTTCTCCAAGGCTGGCGTTTGGTGGTTGTTTGGGGGCATAACATATGTTCGACCGGCTAGGGAATAAACGTGCCCGCTGGTGGTCATTGCGGTGATAGCCTTCTCATGCCGAGGATCATTTAGGCTGGTTAAATCATGCGGCCAACCTGCGTGGCCGTGATCATTTCTGAGACTGACATGGGCAGTCCAGATTTCCCTTAGGAAATATGCTTAATCGGGCTAGTATAACACATCGAGAGATATATGCTCAACCGGGCAAGTATAACACACCGAGAGATGTATCCTGTACGGGTATTTCGTGCATGCCTCACCATTGACACTTGGATATTCATGTTACTCTGCTGAGAGTAACAATCAGTCATCATGCCACACCAATGAAGAGAGTTCTGTTGATAACAACATAGGAAATACATGGCAATTCATGCATTAATTAATAATGCTAAAATTTCAAAGAATATTTGGGATTGTTGCTACATTCTCCATTCTAGCTGAATTTTGTATATTTATCGAATTGCTTCAAATAAATAAAACGAGAGGATTTCTGTGCTCATCGTTTGTCAAATGGCCTTACCCTTTGCAGGATGTTAGCACAAAAATTGGTTTTACAATTTTTTCCCTGAACTAAAATCCACCATCAATAATATTATTAAATTAATTTTAAAAATAAATAATTAAAAATGCAAAAAAAAAAAATCAATATAAAATTATATATTAATTACCAAAGTAAATTTGTAACTATAAGAAATTAGGTATTGTTTGAATAAGAAAATAAAAAAAATAAAATTGAAATGTCAATATGGTCAACTAGTGGAGTTGAAAGGATGGAGTTTCAAATTCCATGGGGGGAGGTGTCATTTGATTTTCCACTTAAGGATGGAGTTTCAACTCCCTGGAGTTACAGTTTCACTCATGACAAACACCCTTGGAATCCAAGTCCACCCTTGACTCCTCTTGTTGACTGAACGCCACCCTCAACTACCTCCGTTCCAAACGCACCCTCAGAAAAGTCCCTCACTTGGGACTTAACATATGCGCCTCAACAATTTTACAGGATTATCTTCATACACGATTTCCTGAACCTAGTGATGTCCATAAGGAAGTTCAGTTGTTAGAAACCCATCTTCTGGTTGATGTGGTAAGCCTAGGCAATGATACCCAGATTGATTTTGTTTTCCCATCAAATGTTTTTCAACCAATTGCGGGAATGTATAAGTTCCATATGTGTCAATTATTTAGTTTTGAGACTAAACCTAAGTACTTTAGGAGATTAGAATCGACACATTTTCCTACAATTGACCACCACTTTCATCATGGTCAATTGTGTGAGTCATACCTTATTGACTTTAAGGATCCGCAATTATTTAGGTTATTATTATTTAAGTTTTTACTTGAGTTTTTCCAGACTCTAATACCTGAATCGGATCTTAGATATGAGGAAATTCCACCCAAAGAAATTTATTTAGACCCTTTCATATAGCCTGAACCTGAACCACAGCTAGATATAGTTGTCCTAAACAGGAAGCTAGAAAAGGGTTTGCTTTATTTTTCCATTTTATGTTGCAGATTCCTTTTACTTGTGATAGATTTATTTGGTTTTGATGACCCACAAATATTTCGGCTATTACTTTATGATTCTATGAGGTGGCTAATCCTTTCTTAGTTTGGCTGAAGACTTTAAACTTAGCACTTCTTGGGAGGTAACCCAATATTCATGCGACACAGTAACATCTTTCCTTATCTCTTTTGATTCAAATGGTAACAGTTTATCCTTGTTCATGTTTTTAATTTCATCTTTAGAACCTTGAGGACAATGTTAGATTTAAGTTTGGGGGTATGGGAGAAACTTTTTAGTTGCAATAAATAAACTCCAGAGCCTAGAAATTTATTCTTATTAAGGATGGCACTAACCAATCTAAGTGGATGGAAGCATCTTGGTTGTAGGAGTTGAGGAACCAATCTGATTATATGGAAACATCTAAAGAGTCTATTCATAAAAGCACATTGCTCAAGTGTTAGGGAAAAAAAAAATGCTAGTTTCGCCATATCTCGTTGAATCCTTTTCACTTAGTTTTTTATTTTGTTTTCTTTAAAATATGTTTCTCTAAGTGATTAGGTGGGGCTCAAGATTCAAGTTGTTACCACTGCTAGGGAGAAATAGAATGATTGAGATACAAAAAAAAAAATTGAGACTAGACCAACCGAAATAAATTCAATAAAGTCGACCACTGGAACCCTTGTATATGCCAGTTGTGTTGACCTAGAGTTAGGATTATCGACCACTGGTTCCCTTGTATATGCCAGTTGTGTTGATATTAGTCAGACTGATATCTCAGTCCATTAGGATAGGTTCATTTTGGAAGTGGCCTTCAGACAGATATGAGAAGCACCGTTTACCTTAGTCAACATCAAAACCATATATGTTTTTCTCTACATCCATATTATTAATCTATCCATGTGATTGGTTGACTCCGGTTATGATGTTCAGAAACTATCTGAGTAGAGCTCTGTCACTTATATATGAATTTTAGTATACTTGAGTGCAGACTCGTGTACAATAATTGGAATTTCACATCAGGGTACTTCCTCTTGTAATCAATAAGTATTCCAACCAAGGATATTCCTTAGTGCCTTCCAAGGTTCTGCGTAGATAGCTAGGGTCTGGAGTAAAGGTTTTGTGGGTATATCTCTTGTAAGCCCTCCCGAGACTATAACTCGGCCACTAGGGCCACCTAGGGGTTTAAAGCAAGGTTGTGAAATCGTAAATCGAAACGTGAATCGCTTTTCAATTTTTGCGAATCGAATCGTATATTGAATCGTGAAACGTAGATTCATGGTCCATTATTAAATCGCTATATTTATGCTTATAAATATAATTAGACTAGATAAAAAAAAAAATATATTGTGATATTTGACGTATTAATAATATAGATATAGAATATGTTGATTTATTAGCATCACCAATCAACTTGGTACAATGGTAGAGTGTCCCACTTAGTAACCAAGGTTTCACAGGTTCGAATCTCAAGCATCACTTCGATTTTTTGTTCATTAAATTTCTGTTTTATGTTGAAGCATCCTGGTTTGACTTGGTCAAATAGTCAAGAAGCGTATCAAAAAAGTCAAAGTGACGATTCATTAGTAAAACGCTTTGACATCACGATTTGAAGCGAATTAATTTTTTTTTGAGCGAATCGTGCGATTTGAATCGCAAATCGCACGATTTTAAAAACCTTGGTTTAAAGGCTTGTTGCATAAGCTAAATGCAACCGACGATGCCTGTGACAGTGAGTTGGGATTTTATTTTCTATTTTAGATTTGCTCGAGGACTAGCAAATAATAAGTTTAGAGGTATTTGATGGACACATTTATGTGTCTAATATGATCTCAATTGTATGTATTGTTAGGGATCGATTTCGTATTTATTTCTTTGTAGGTGTTTTTGGAGAAATTGGCTCGAAAAGTGTTATTTGGACCGCTGGGAGTTGTTGGAACCCCTCAAATGGATAAGGGGTACCTAAGAGTTTTGCTATTTACACCCTGCAAATTACTAAGGGCACCCATTGTGAAGGGGTGACCACCTGCTATTCGCACCCCTGGTCTGGCTAAGGGGGGGTCATCTTCAAGAATTCAAACTTCAGGTTTTGGCGGGAAAATATTGCAGCGCATAAGCAGATTTTGGATTCGATGTTTAGGCTATATCCGGACCGATTCAATCACCATATTTAGTTGGGATGGACTTGAAGTAACTAAACAAGATTAGTAAAAAGTTTACTTTCGAAAAAACAGGGTTTAATCGTCGAGTTGGAGGAAAACATGGAGATGGATATTCACGGGATTGTTTGGCTATTTTTGGAAGAGATATACTCGGAGATTTTCGTAGTTTGGATGTGGTTCAGATTCGAAAAAAGAAGGAGTTTTCAGCTGGGTGATAAAACAGGGAGGTGGAGATTTTCTCGATATTCTATTTGTTTTGAAACTGGAAAGTACATGGAGAAAAAAGAAAGAGTACATATTCTGCAATATTTGGTGACATCATTCGGGAGATACTCAGCTATATAAGCCACGTAAGGAAGTAAAGAAGAATAAGAAGAAATATTTTGCATAACTTCCGGTGCAGACAAGGAAAGAGAAGATTTAACTCAATATTTTTGAGGTCTGTGGATATAAATACGGGTCATAAAAGTTCCAGAAGAAAAATCGGGAGTTTGGGGTAAGGTCTGTGAATCTATATGAGAGAAAGAAGGAGTTGCAGAATCATATTTGTTGCTGCACGAAGAAGAAGAAGGAAACATCATTTATTCTTTCAAAATTCAAAATATTTGTAACGGTTTTCCAACAATTATTATTACGGTAAGTATTTCTCTGTAACAATTAGATTTGTAGCAATGGGTTCTGTAACTACTATATCTGTTAGAAAATCGATATTTCTTCAATAAAACACCTATTCAACCATGAGTTTATATTTGGAGCGTGTTTTTGATATGTGGAGATAAACCCAAACACTGGGATGATGGAGAAAGTCATATTTCATGCATGTGGTAATTATATTTTATTATTTTATGACTACTTGCACTATTATCAATAGTTTTATGATTTTTATTAATTGATAGTGATGTCGTATGATGATGTATGCTTGGTCTAAGTGCTTTTGATGCTGCATACTAGTGATTTACAGTCAATCTTTTAAAATCTACCTTGGCAAAGAATCAGAGTCAATATTATATGATCTATAATTGTTTGGAATAAATATATGAATTGGATGAATAAGTTTATGGTGGAATCCTGAGTCTCAGTACCTCTCGATATTGTGACAAACTTGTGTATATATTTTCTTTATTTTTAGTGTTATATATTTTATATTCCGAAACCAAATCTTTACAAGTCTGAGTTGAACGAACTTCTACTACCACTTTCTACAACAACATAAAAAAACATCATCCACCTTGCGTATGACTCCACTTAAACCCTAAACCGGGTGACATCCACAACCACTTCTATGTTCGGACAGTAGCCCTAACCATGGGATCTGATACCAATTGATAGGATCTTCATGGACCATCGGCACTACTCAGGGTCCAAGCACATAACCCCGAACCAAACTTGACCACCTTGGGATAAGAGGTGTGGGGTTACTGACTAAAAGGTATCGGTGCTATGTATGGAGATGCCCAAGCTTATGAAACTTCACATGTATTCCTCTTTATTCCATGAGGGACCATCCCTAACTCTATATGTGGTTTATCGTACCATATACTCCAACAACCAAGCGGAACCAAAACATTAAACTGTGTAAGCTGTAACAAAATTACTTCACCTGAACTCATTCGTCTCAAGAATAATTGTGTAGATATTAACAATATTCGGATCCTTGTTGATTTTTTCCCTTTTAGAATAGTCTGAAATGAATGACATAATGAAAAGCTAATTCATTTACCGAATCTATTATATTTTAAAATGTTAACTCATTTCCGATAGCAACCATTTTACTCACATACAATGTAGTTCTAGTTTTTTCAAAATTCCAAAATAAATTATGTACGTAATTCAATTCGGCCGGAAGAGTTCACCGAATAGAATATAGGTAATGTCTTGTCCTTTCGTAACATTTTGGTCTATTCAACATAGTTGGTAAAAAAGCATTGTATTTATGCGTTCTCTAGCAAGAGTAATATAGGGATGGGATACCTCCAAGAAAACTGCTGATTGATGACAGCATTAATGTCAGTTGAAAATTCCATACTGTCGAATAACAATAATGACTAAGTGGGGACAGTATTGGCGCAGGATTAGGTCCTTACAAATGGTATTAAAGTTGACCACGTGTTATCTGTCGAAGGTGAAAGAGTATGCTTGACGGATTGATTCGGGAAAGGGTCTCATGAGTGAGAAGAAATTCCAAAGTCTAGGATTGAACATATTCCGGAGCCAAGAGCATCTCCAATTGGTGGTATCATAGTACTCCGACTCGGCAGGTAGGATTCCTCAAATGGAATATATGTAATGGTTTGTCCTTTCCTAACACCGAGACATTTTCATCATAATTGGATTCATAGTTTGGCGAAAAATATATATAGTTAAGCATGCTGAGCATTGAGTAATCCTGGGATGGGTGACCTCCTGAGAAGCTGTTATTGGATGACCGCAGCGGTGACCTTTGAAAACCCCATATTGTCAGATGACCGCAGTGACTAAGTGAGGATATTATCGGTAGAGTGTCACACCATTACATTCTACGACATTACGCTTCCAAATGTGAGGTTATTCGTTGCATAAAAAATAATAAACCATGATTAGTTAGTATGTCAAATCGTTAAGTACTTAACCTAATGACAATACTCTCCACTACAAATAAATTATTTTATCCATCATCATTGAATAAAAATAACGTTAAACCATTTATCAAGAAATACATGAGACGATGTGAAATTACTCGATGTGCACCAATATTTGTCACCGTCACTATGGTCCACTTATATAATTGTTAGCCAATCTAACTAAGTTTAGTATTGATTTTTTTTCTTTCAAAAAAAAAGAAAGTACTTTGAAAACATATTTATAGCAATATTTTTTCATCCTAGTGTTTGGTAAAGATTTCATAAAGTGTTTTTTTATAGAAAACACTTCCAAAATCTATCAATTTTAAAAGTGGGGGAGATTGACCTTTTAAAAGAACAATTAATTGGGGGATATATAAACTAATTGAGGGATATTTTTATGTAGCTGCCGGCATGGTCGATGGATTGCCGGCATTGAAAAACCATGCCGGCAGCTACAATGAAATATCCCCCAATTAGTTTATGTATCCCCCAATTGCATGTTCTTTTAAAAGCTTCAAAAGAAAGTGCTATACTTCACCCTAATTTTATATTTTATTTTCCAATTTTATCCCATCTTATTTTATAACTGAAATTTTTTATCCTTGAATCTATATATCACCAATTTTTATTCGTTATATTTTATTCTTTAAAGGTAATTATTTTTTATTTTCAAACTACATTTTATGTTATACCGAATCACTAAAATATACTTTAATTTATCAACAATAAATATTAAGCAATTATTGATTTTTAAAAAATGGTTAAGAAAAATAATAATTTTTAGTAATAATACTAATTGGTAAATTTAATATTACATATATGTACTCTAATAGTAGAAAAATGTACTCATTTTAAGCACAATAAAATAGAATAAACAACTTTCAGAGATACGCCCGTTTTTGTCATTTTCTCACTAACTATAGTTGAACCTGATATTTTCCTAGACACAATTTCATCGCTTTTTTAAAATAGTCTTAGCTTTAGTTTATAATTTGCAACCATTCAATTATGCTTTTTACAAAGTTCAGTACAGTAACATACATCGGCAACCATTCAGTTGCTTTATTTACATAGCTCGGCATAGTAACGTACATCGGAAAAGCACTTTTGTAAAGCTCGCAACAATACCAAACTAATCCTAAATATTAGCTAATAAAAATATATTTATTATCATCATTAGTAGAATAATATATATATATTATTAATTTGACATTTGACATTTGACATTTAATAAAATATTATCATGGCAAATTAATAGAGTATTTATTATGAAGAATTATGGAACCTTAATGACATGATTTTTTTTCTTCCATTAGATGCATTTCTAATCTCAATCACAGCCATCGCTTATGACAAACGATTACATCCCTAGATTTATCTCTTGTGAGGACAAATCTGAACCGCCACTTACATAGGCAAAGTTAGCCAAACGATTACATCCCTATATTCTTGAAAAACCATATTTATCTACTTTTTTTAGTTTTTTTTTTGTTCGTAAAATTCTTAATCATATTAAAATAAAAAACTCGAAATTTAGGTACAAAACGGGTTCACATAACGATCCAAATCTTATAAATATCTAAGCTAATTCGAAGGGTATAATACCTCAACTGAGTTTCAATCATTCTTTAAATCAAAATCAACGGTAAAGTAGCAAGGTTAAATGACCATTTGTGGTTTTAAAACAAAGATAAAACTAATAACAAATTTGTGTTCAATAGAAAAGTTAGGATGTTAAGAGATCCAACCATTGTTCAAAGTTTATATCGAGAACAATGTAGAAAATTAAGGAACATGCAATTGGGGGATACTTTTATTAATTGGGGGATATGAATAGTGCTGTTACTTTTCATACCGGCATAGT
The DNA here is from genome assembly GCA_023529315.1 of Papaver bracteatum. Taxonomy (NCBI): domain Eukaryota; kingdom Viridiplantae; phylum Streptophyta; class Magnoliopsida; order Ranunculales; family Papaveraceae; genus Papaver; species Papaver bracteatum. The sequence continues at coordinate 40,833 of JAJJWX010002610.1, forward strand.
AAAAAAATAATTTTTTGTGTAGAAAAACCATGCCGGTATGAACAGTAAAATTACTATTTCATATCCCCCAATTAATCCTTCAAATTAAGGTCAAACAAGCAGAGAAATCAGTTTGAATTGACATGGAAACTAATTTTAGCAGTAGTTGTATAATTATTAATGAAGACACATTGGTTTTATTAATACATCCAACACAATCTTACTTATCTCCATACATGGAAGATAATATTAATACGGTGTAGATCAAGCATAGAAACTAACGTCTGATAGAAAACCATGTAGAATTTAGTGTTTTGCATGATAAATCTTTAGATATTTGAATTCCTGATAATGAAAATTTTATATATTTAATAAAAACTATTATGGATGTAGATACATCAATCAAAAATGGCAACGAAAGAAATTAACACATCGAAAAATATTTTTCAGCACACGAACAACCATATCTCTCTATAATATCTACAAGTAAATTCTAATTAAATATATAGAGACATTGATAATTGATAAAGATATTTGGAAGATCAAGAGAATTTTATGAAAATTTAGTAGTGTACATGCCAAATGACGTCTTATACTTCTATACGAATCGGGTATTAAATTGTATAAGAGCATCACCATAGTGGTAGTCAAATTCGTTCCCACAAGGAGCAATAGTTTTTAGTTGTTTAATTGTCACAAAAAGGGGGTTTTGGTTTTAGATTTTAAAAGCAAAAGAAAGTAAATAAAGCAATTAAAAGTATAAGTTGAAATCAATAAGAGAAGTTAGATCAAGGAATCCTTCTTCGTTGCGAAACAATGATTCAAGTTATGTTCTTTTCCACTTTTTATTAGTCACAGATTATCACCAACTGTAGGTGTTAGAGCATTGCTCGGTCGAACTCTCATGCATTGATATCTCAAGCATGTTTGTCAATATTAGTGATCAAAACTATATGTCTTGATTTCTAGTTTACTTACGACTTGTCTCGGTCTAGGATAGTTAAATATAGTTGAGATCCAAACTCCATGATGATTATCTTATGAAGACGAAGAACCACTCAAGGAACCGGTAGAACTTTATCTGAACAAAAAGGTCTGTAGAGACCTGAACTCATCTAGCACTCAAAAGTCTACTATATCTCCTACTCTTGAGACACAGTCGTATAAGTATGATAGTTTTCATACATACACATTTGATATTTTGAGACGAGTTTATTCGCCTATCTTTTTCTTGAAATATATGTTGGTAAGATTTATCTTTAACCACGTTCATCTTTACCCATGACGAAAGTCATGATGACGTTTCAATCTTGAAAATGGATTTGATGAAGATAGTCGATTCTTTATGTCGAACGACTATTAACATTATAGAAGAATGTTTCAATGATTTAAATGTAGAGTTGAGATTACGTAACCAACTATGGATATAGGCATATATAGTATGTTCGCACATTAGTGTATAGGCCCATTTACCGGAAACCAAGTGCGTGCATATGTGTGCATGCGATATTGGTGAAGGAGACAGGTTGGGTATATGTACTGGCGGAGGTTCTTGTACCGAGAATTTATGTTGGAGTTTGGAGTTTACGAACTTACAAAACCAATCACCTTAGGTACGTGTACCCACGGAAGTTTTCCTACCGAAAATTTTGCTGGGTTTTCAAACCCAATTATAGTAAAGCTAAAGTACACGTACGCGTACCCAAGATGGTTATATTTCAAATCGGTTAGATCATGAACTTAAACAATAAATCAATAAACAATGCAATATTTGCAAATTGTTGCTATATTGTTCATGAATTGATTCAAGTGAATCAAACCGACTTTGCTTCAATTGTGTCTTATGTAGTACATAAGATTTCCTTGCAATTGAAGAACTCTTGAACTAGTTCTTGTGAGTCATTTGAACTAGTTATAAGAAAAATGAATACGGTTGATATGAAAGTACTCATATGGCTAACCATTTTTGAATCAACCAAGTGTACACGTTTAGGTACGGTTACTCAAACCTAAATGAAATACATTTCATGTGTGTGTGACAAGCTAAGATTCGATCTAACGGTTGAAAGATACTATCTTGGATAAGCCAGGTTTTTCATCTAACGGTGAATATTGAATGCTTTGTTATCAAGGTAACTTAGATTCCAAACCCTGATTTCAAAACTATATAAAGGAGACATCTAGCATATGTAAAAACTAATCCCCACACCTCATGTGTGATACTAGTTGGTTTGATAGAGTCGATTCTCCTTTAATCATAGGTTTCTTATCGACACCCTGTCGATTAACGACTTAAAGACTTCATTAGGATTGTGAAGCCAGACGAAACTACTTCTCTTATAGTTGTGCGATCTAATCTTGCCATTTTCTGTCGTAAGATTTCAATTGAATAATTGGATTGAGATGATATCTCCGATAGGTAAAGATAAAAAGAAATCACAAACATCTTCGTCTCATCGTTTGTGATTCCGCAATATCTAGTTTCGCTACCATACAATTTAGATTATTGTGAGGTGAACGACAATTATAGGTTGTTCTTCAGGAATATAAGTCTGGGTTATTGATTGGTTCCTATTCACCTTGATTTTATCAAAAGATATAACAAAACTCTTAGGTTTATCCATGGGAGACAGATTTATCTATTATCGTAGACTTTTCTATGTGAAACAGATTTGTTTATTAAAGTCTTCTACTTTGGGTCATAACAACTCTTGGTTGTGGGTGAGATCAGCTAAGGGAATCAAGTGCGCAGTATCCAGCTGGGATCAGAGGCGTAGGAGCATAACTGTACCTTGGATCAATGTGAGATTGGTTGGGGGTTCAACTACAGTCCAGCCCGAAGTTAATTTTGGGTAGGCTAGTGTCTGTAGCGGCTTAATACAGGTATGCTTAATATGGACTAGGTCCCGGGGTTTTTTTTACATTTGCGGTTTCCTCATTAACAAAATTCTGGTGTCTGTGTTATTTCTTTTCCGCATTATATTTTTATATAATTGAAATAATACAGGTTGTGCATTGTTCAATCAATTAGAATATCTGACCATTATTGGGTGTTGATTTAAATTGATTGACACTTGGATATGGATATTTGGTACCATCCAAGTTATCTCTCTTTGATTAAGACTCGCGAATCATATTTTCTTGAGTAAATCAAATCGAGAGATTGAGATAATAACTCCTTGAGTATTTTATATTGATTAAGTCTAACTTTCTAGTTGATTCTCTATAAAAGAACTCGAAGTTGTCCATACAGATTGCTAATCGAAATATTGGGTGAGGTTGTTAGACCCCCTCTTTTTCAATTGGTATCAGAGCAGGCAAACACGTTTAAGACCTTACAAGTCTGTGTTTGTGGCAATCTGAGTCTGTGGACGAAATCTCTATGGCGCATACCAAAATGCCTCCTAAAGCTTTTGATTATATCAAGTGTCTTGGAAATACCTCAAAGGATTTCTCCTTAGTTGATTATTCTGAATCCCTAGGTAGAAAGAATATTCAATTTGATAATGACATTTCTTCCTCTCATGAGGCATGTGACACGCTGGAAAAAGCTGAAGAGGAGCTCACCATAATTTCAAAACATACAACTGAAGATATTGATTTTAATAATCATACAGCTGCTGGGATCAGAGACATAAGGAGCGCAACTGTACCTTGAATTAGTGTAAGATTGATTGGGGTTCAACTACAGTCCAGACCGAAGTTAGTTTGTAGTAGGCTAGTGTCTATAGCGGCTTAATACAGTGTGGTGTTCAATCTGGACTAGGTCCCGTGGTTTTTCTGCATTTGCGGTTTCCTCGTTAACAAAATTTCTGGGGTATGTTATTTCTATTCCGCATTATATCTTGTTATATAATTGAAATATCACAGGTTATGCATTGTATCGATCAATTGTGAAATCCAACCTTTAGTTGTTGATTGGAAATTGATTGATCCTTGGATATTGGTCTTTGGTACCATCCAAGTTTATATCTCTCTTGTATTTGATAAAGACTCGCAGATTTCTATTTGCTTGAGTAAAGATCAAATCCAGAGATAGAGATATTAACTCCTTGATATACTTTTTATTAAGATTGAGTCTGACTATCTAGTTGATTCTCTTAAAAGTATATTAGATGTAGTCCATACAGATTGCTAATCGAAATATTGGGTGAGGTTGTTAGACCCCCGCTTTTTCATTAGGTATAGCAGCTACATCAGTGCTAACCCCTAAATCCCTTGTATCACCGGATACTGAAGTTCTCGACTACTAGATTATATTTACCAAACCACCTAATAGTAGATCACTCAAGATGTAATTAGTTAAATGCATTAATATTTATGAATTTATTAGGTTGATATTAGTAGTTAGACTCTTAAATTAAGGTCTACTTGCTAACGTTGTTTTCACACAAAATTGCTCCACGGAATCCCTCCGCAAGGTCTTATGTTTTCTACTTGTGTAAAGAGTCAAGAAATGATTACTTATCCCCTAACTTTCACTAGCTTTAGATTGAGTTAACAAATCGACTTAGTGTGCACTCTAAACAACCTATCAAACAAATAGCAAAAACAAACGATAATCATGTGAAAATCTTCAAGATAGAATTGAAAACAAAAACTCAAATCATATGTTAAGAACTAGGAATTTATCCCAGTCAGTAAGAAAATTAGCTACTCATGTTTTTTAAATTCACACAAATAATTAAAAGGAGAATTTTGAAGTTCACACAAATAATTAAAAGAAGAATTTTGAAAATCAAGAAAAAAACACAAGTGTTGTGTGTGTAAAATGCATACAAATGTATAGAGAAAAGTAGAGAACTCAATTTCCTTGCAATCCTATTAGGAATAGACTCTCTTTCCAATTCAATCTCCAAATCCTTGTTTTTGTAAAATTCCTCCCCTTATCTTCCAAATTCAATCTCAAGTCAAATTCCAAATCCATTTCCAAATCCAGGTCTTCACACCCATGAGAGAAGTCCACACAAAATTCTCCACAAATTGGTTCACCGGAATATTACTGGTACCAACGAAATCCGTCCAGAAAGTTTCCATCCGACCACCAGAGATTCTTCACCGCTGAAGGAATATTACATCATGGTTCTGTTAAAGCTAACGGTCGTACTGGTCAACTAGTTAGGGAGTTAGCTGGTTTTAATCAGGGCTGAGTTGGCTTACTCAGATGACTTATCAAGATAGGTTTATTGAGTCACTGAGTCGATTCATCAGAGAAGAAAGTCGGCCGAGTTCCGTTTGTAATCTGGTGTTTCCCAGCCAATTTCCAGCCTCTTATTTCTTCATGTCCCTGTAACAATCCTAAACATAAATCTAAGTAGTTTCAATCATTCCACAGTATCACAATAATTTACACTCCTCTGAATCTAGTACCACCGCCAACAACTGTAGCTTCATTACCTGCTACATGTTAATCCAAGACTCCATAATGTCTTCAAATCCATCAGCTCAATCGACTGCCAGAAGCATCAACACCTCGGACCACCACAAACCCATCTTCTTTTGAGCAAATCACAATACCAATAACATCGACCACCTTCAATTAATAGCAGCAATAACAATACCAATCTCTCTGTTGAACTCAAAATCAGCATCCATTTCTTCTTCTCTGAATTAAAATTCGTTGTAAATATAACATCTCCAAATCCTCGATTTGATTTCAATTCTTCAAATTACAGAAAAACCATATCATCTTCATCATGAATCCATCAACAAGAACAACCATTCTCTCCCTATTTCGATCCATCAAAACCCTCAGATGAAACACCTCATACCCTTTCTCAATCCCGATCTGATAAACAACCTGTCTTTCTAATTCTAGATATTAACAGTAACATTAACTCAATCGATTACATCGACAAGTCTTGCTAATTTCTCCTCCATTTCTTGTACATCACCCCTGCTCTAATTTCTCTCAATTTCTCGGAATGTTTATCCTATCCGGAAATAACAACGCATCCACTTCTTCTTAATTTCAGGTGAATGAATAAGAGAAAGAAGTATCTCGGCTTAAGTGTAGGGTTAGGTAATCATTGGGGTTATATTCAACACCGGGTCACCTTGATAAAGGATACCCATTTGGCCTCCATTTAACCTTGGCTGGTCTGTATTCAACACTCCTTCAAATAGAGTCTCCCCTTAACCATGGCTCGACTGCTACTAGTATTTGTCTGTGAAATGACCACCCTTTTGGCTTAAATTAGGATACTTTCTTCTTCTTTTCTTCTGCATGACTCTAAAATCCTATAAAATTAAAAATACACGTAAAATGCATAATTTACAAGAAAATAGCAAAGAAAGCATAACCAATAGATAGTAAATCGAATTGTATTCTACACCTATCAAATTCCCCCACACTTAGACTTTGCTAGTTCTCAAGCAAACTAAACCAAATACATATAACTCCATTTCGTCAAGAAGTGGACGAGTTATAGTCTCGTGAGTTCTTACTAGAGATATACCCACACAACCTACTCCAACTTCAAAGCGTTCCGGCGTCGCAAGCATCCAAAGAGCTATGAGGACATAGAGTTTCTGTATGCTAGTAATAAGAAGTCAGAAATACTAAAAAACATATTCTCATTATAAAAATATTGAGTGAGAAATTGCCACACCATAATGAGAGAATGTGTGTTTGAGAGCGATCAATAAGCATTTCGCCTCAACTTCTACCTCACCAAAAAGGGTTTTATGAAATTGCACTCAAAAGACGTACTTTTATGGTTCTCACATGTGTGAAGGCAGGAATGAAGAGATAATTCTAGCAACACGTTGAATGGTGGGAAGGACAACTTCCGAAATATTTTCAAAACCCACATCTTTTAACATTTTGAAAAACCATTTTTTCGGTGATCTCTAAGAAAGGAAATAAACCACTATTATCGAGGATGAGATTACTAACTCACCTTCACATCCAATTGCAAATTATGATAACACCACTCTCATAGCATCCAATAGAAACGTTTTCGGATCCTTGTATTCATCTTCTTGGTCTTCGTCTTCGGCTTCAACTATTGATGATAAACTTTTAAACTTCGTAAATCCTTGACAATTTGTAATTATTTCCTTAAATCCTTGTCGCTTGAAACTTCCTTATAGATTTTCCTTCCCCACGGCTTATTAAATAAAAATAATGATAAATTTTTATCTTGTCTCGTATTTTTTTTTCCATTAATGAAGACAAGAGAAATAAAATACAAAACAAAGTGAAAATAAAACAAACCATGGCCGCGGGAAAAGTAATTTACCGCTTGATTCTTCACAACTTGTATCGTCTCAAAATCATAAACTTCAATAATTCTCACCTTTTGATTTTCTTTTCTCTTGTAAATAAGTCTTCAACTTGTATGTAAAACTATGCTCATTATATTGTAAGTCTTCAACATGTATATAAAAATCTGCTCATTGCATGTTGCTTTACTTGGATTTGAAATTTTCTCTTTTCTTGATCCGTTGCTTGTAAACCTTGAACGTCTTCAACTTTCCTTGTAGATTTTGATGTCGCTCCCTTGTTGATGCTGATGGTGCTTCTATGGACCCGTTGTTGTCGATAGAATGGTGTTAACTGAAAACTGAACAACAAGAAGGAGGCTTTTATCCATAGACGTCACCCTCATGATTGACAAAATTATCACTCAAGAGATCAAAAATAGTGCTGAAATTGGTGCGGAGTTGGGTAGCTCACCATTCTACCCGGAATTAACGTATTGTGACATACACTCAAAACAAAGCTTTTTAGTCAGCTACAAAGAATTTATGGTCGGTGCCTCACATGATATAAATATGGGTAGTCTCCACTAATAATTGATTAGCTACTCTAATAATGTATTTCCATCTGCACCTCATTTGCCACCGCCATGATTAAATCCATTATTTAACACTCTAACAAGTAAAAAATCCGAACGTAGTTCCCTAACACTTCCAAGTTCACTTATGTCGGTCAAAATTCTCTATGTAAACATACCTAGAAGTATGCTAGTGACTCTAAAATCTCTACAAGTTGGAGGTTTTATGCATTTTTTTAATAATATGCTTAATCACTCCCCCACAGTAAAACCTTATATTGTCCTCAATGTAATTGAATCGTCCTAGTAAAGTCAAGGTGGGAAATCCTAACATGATATGGAACAAGAAAAATAAATAAAAAATAAAAGGATAATAAATACAAAACCAGTGGGTTGCCTCCCATGAAGCACTTGGTTTAACGTCGTCGGCCCGACTTAGCTCTTGCAAGATTCATTAGCCCGCATCAATCTCTTTAACGACAAAACATGACTTCACATCACTTGGGTATCTCATTGTCTCAAAGATGTTGAAATGAATGTCCTCACCATCAAAATCCATAGGCAAGGAACTATTTAGGACATCAATCTTCGTTCAATTGGTAGTCAAGAATGGTCTACCCAATAACAAAGGTGTAGACTTGGACGAGTTCTCATCATGCATTTCTAAGATATAGAAATCAGCCGAAAAGATAAGCCCATTAACCTGCACCAAGACATTCTCAACAATCCCTTTCGGGTATATATTAGATCGGTTAGCGAGTTTAAGAACTACCCCGGTCTCTTTAAGAGGACCAAGATTCAAAGAATCATAAATCGAAGAAGGAATAACATTAACCAATGCTCCAAAATATAGCAAATCTTGAGTAAACCTTGTTTTACCAATTGTACAAGGTGTAGTAAAACTACCGGGGTCCTTTAGTTTAGGTGGGAGTTTCTTGAGAATGAACGCCGAAGAACTCTCCTCCACACTCATGACTTCATTCCCTTCCAACCTTTTATTCTTCATGCAAAACTCCTTTAAGAACTTTGCATAGCGAGGAATTTGTTAATTAGCTTCAATGTGTGGAATATTGACTTGTACTTTCTTAAGGATGTCCTAAATATCCTTGTATTCCAACTCTTTCTTCGACTTAGCAAATCGGCTAGGAAACGGGGTGGAGTGGTGAAAGTAGGAATCGGTTCCTTGGAATTTTCCTTTGGTGTGGTTTCTTTTTTTTCTTCAACTAACTCTTCATGCACCTCATCTTGTCGATTTCGTTGCTCCACTTGTTTTCGACTCCTAAAGGAAATGACATTAACACTCTCTCTTAGATTCAAAAATGGTTGTGAAGGAATTTATGTGGATACTTGATATTTCATTAGGTTCATATCAGTCTCCAATTGGCCCACTTGAGTTTGTAAATCCTTGATGGCCGAATCGGTCTTTTGTTGTTGTTGTTGAACAAAAGTGGTGATACCTTGCATTCCTTGCATCAATGCATTGAACTTGTCATCAATTGAAAAATCTTGCTCCTTGACTTGTTGTGGTTGGAAGCGTTGTTGTTGGAAACCACCTTGTTGCTCATACGGATTGGGAACCGCCGCTTACTTGTTTGCATAGATAAAGTTGGGATGATCCTTCCAACCGGGATTGTAAGTATTTGAGTATGGATCGTACCTTGGCCTTTGATTTGAAAAAAAAACATTCACTTGTTCAGCCTCGTCGTCCGGAATAATCACCACAGCAATTCGTTGCACTACCTTCTCTATATTGTTTAACTGTTGAGCCTATTGTGAAGATGCATCCATTTCACTAACCCTTCGGATATTGGAATCATGTCTTATATAAAATGTTTGTGCATTTGTAGCCATACTCTTAATCAAACTAGTTGCTTGGGAAATCTTCTTCTCCGTAAGTGAACCACCCGCAGCGGCATCAATCAAGTTACATTGATCTGGAAGTAATCCTTCATAAGAATATTGAATGACGAGTAGTGGTGATATATTATGGTGTGGGAAGCTTTCTAACAACTTCTTGTACCACTCCCAATAGTCATTGAGTGATTCCCCGAAATTTATAAGATTCCACTAATTTCTTTACGAACCACAGCCGCCTTGGAAGCTGGAAAATACTTCTCTAGAAATAACTTTTTCATCTCGGCCCATGTTGTAACACTCCTCGGGGGTAGATAATACAACCATTCTTTGGATAAGTCTTGTAAGGAAAATGGAAAATCTTGCAACATAGCTATATTACTGTCATCAATACCTTGCCTAAGACTTGTCATCTTGTGTTGAAATTGATCAAAGTTCTTAAATCAAAGAATCCATGAGTGAATGAGATAAAATCATCTTCTCAAATTTCGAGAGCTAAAATTCTAAGAAAACCCAACCCCTCACCCTCTTTTTTTTTTTTTTTTTTCAATTTAAAAAACCAGGAAGAAATAAACTATCAAAGCAACCTAAATCTATACCACTTCAAAATCCAACGAAATCATAAAAACACATAAACGAGACTGATTATAGTATAACCAAAAAAACAAAAATCAAAAACGTAGTAGTAATAGATTGTATACCTCTTGAACATCAACAAAGCAATTAGATGAATTGATTTACCGATTTGAGCAAAATTAAAAAATTTTCAACTAAAGAGATCTCGGGTTTGATTATGAGTGGAGTTGTTGATTCTGACGGAAGCTTTTGATTTAGAAATAAAGAGAATCTCTTGTATTTTGAGAGATCTCATCTCGGCAAAAACAACCGGTGCCAATAATAAATGTGTAATGCGGGAGTACGATTAATAAACATGTAAAAATAATAAAAATAATTAATTTTAAAAGTTTGATGGAATCTTGATAAAATTAGAGGGAAAAAGCTGGTGGGGAAATTTTGTGGATTCAAGTTTGGGAGGTATATTGATTTTGGGAAAAAAAAATGAGAGGGAAGAGATGATGGTTTGGATCTTCTTTGGATAAGTATTGTAAGGAAAATGGAAAATCTTGCAACATAGCTATATTACTGTCATCAATACCTTGCCTAAGACTTGTCATCTTGTGTTGAAATTTTTGCAGATGATGGTTTGGATCTTCACCAGGATGTCCTTGGAACTTCAGTAAATGGTGAATTAGAATCAACTTCATCTGCACTAGGTTAGTTATTGTGATACCCAATGGTTGCGAATCTAAATTTGGAGAAATTAACTCTTTCAACTTCCTCTTCGCATGTGGAGGTGGAGGTGGGTTATTTTTACCGCATACCATTGTTGATGTAGAAGGCTCTTCTTTAAAGTTTCGATCTTCTTGTAGTATTGTTCCCTTACGAGTTTTAATCCCACAACGTTGGTAATCCCACTATTTAGGTGCCAGAGATCAAGACCTAAAAACAAGATTCTCAAAAACTATGTTATACACGATAATAAAATCTAACATAGAAAGAAGAAAGCAAAAAGTATAAAGAAAACAACTAAAATCGTCTGCTGCTCCCCGGCAGCGGCGCCAAAACTTGATGCGTGTTATAACCAGAAAAAATTAATTAATATTCTTCCACCTAATTAACAAGTAATATAATTGTAGTTAAGTTCGTTCCCACGAGGAGCAAGATTTTTTAGTTGTTTAATTGTCATAAAAAGGGGGTTTAGGTTTAAGATTTTAAAAGAAAATAAAATAAATAAAGCAATTAAAAGTATAAGTTGAAATTAATAAGAGAAGTTAGATCAAGGAATCCTTCTTCGTTGCAAAACAATAATTCAAGTTATGTTCTTTTTCACTTTTTATTAGTCACGGATTATCACCAACTGTAGGATCATAATATCGCAACAACAACACACTTGCGAAATCTTCATCTACAACATTGCGAAGATGTCGCAGAAGGATCTCAGAAATGACGTAACAGGTGAGGACAGCTTAAACACAAGAAAAGTGTGATGATCTTGCGAAGATAAGAATGCTTGCAAAATTAACACTAGAACTCTTGCGATAATATCACAAGCCAGATCCGAAAATAAAATCCAACTAGATGTCATCCATTATGTAAAATAATATATAAAAAACTGAATATGGGTGCATCATGGAGAAGTAGCCATGCCTCAGCAAAACCAGTTTGTATCTAGTCTTGATGATGATACCGCAACCGATGAAGGATATGATAATGAAGACAGAAATGAGGCAACTATTGAAATACTTAATGACATCCGCTTACCAAATACATTTGATAGTCAAGGAGCCTTTGCTGGTAGTGAAACGGAAAGTAATCTGGGTGAATCAAATTCTAGAAAGTTCGCTAAATTGTTAGATGAGGCTGAGCATGAGTTGTATCCTGGTTGTGAAGATTTTTCGACACTGACTTTTCTCGTAGAGTTGATGCATATTAAGGTACTCGACTAGATGAGTAATAAATCATTTGAAATGCAATTGGAGTTCCTCAAAGAAGCTTTTCCAAATGAGAATAAAATTCCATCTTCATATTATGAAGCTAAGAAACTGTTGGGTGGCCTGGGAATGGGTTATGAAGCAATTCATGCATGTCAGTACGACTGTGCTTTGTTTTGTAAAAATCATAAAGATAGGGAAGACTGTCCAGTATTTAATGCTCCTAGGTACAAACACGATGACGGGAAGGGTACAAAGATCCCGCACAAGGTATTGCGATATTTTACCCTAAAGCCTAGACTGATGAGGTTGTTTGCTAGTAGACACACATCTGATGACATGAGGTGTCATGAAGACCAACGCGATATAACAAGACCGGATTTGTTAAGACATCCAGCTGATGTAGAAGCGTGGAAGGATTTTGATAAGCGGTATCCATGGTTTGCTGAGGACCCGCGCAATGTTAGGTTGGGACTTGCTACAGATGGTTTCAATCCCTTTGGAAATATGAGCAATGCACATAGCACGTGGCCAGTGATAATTATACCCTACAACTTACCTCCCTACAAGTGTATGAAAGAGCCTTTTTTCATGATGACGTTGCTTATTTCAGGCCCCCATGAACCTGGTAAAGATATTGACATATATCTACATCCTTTGATGGAAGAGTTAAAGGAGTTGTGGGAAATAGGTGTTGAAGTATTTGATACCTCAAAAAAGGAAAATTTATGTATGCACGCTGCCTTATTGTGGACCATAAACAACTTCCCAGCATATGACAAAATGTCAGGGTGGAGTACACAGGGATATTTAGCTTGCCCAGTATGCAACGAAGATGCACCATCAATCAAACTAAGGAGCAAGATAGGTTATGTTCGTCATCGTCGATACTTGCCTCCTGGTCATGAGTGGAGAAGATCGAAATTTCATGATGGGACACGCGAAGATAAGGGTCCTCCAAAAGAGTTTACCAGCGATGAACTTTTATCTCAAATGGAACATATTGTGGATTGTAATCCAGGTAAGAACCCGAATAAACAAAGCAAGAAAAGAAAACGTAGTAAAGAAGAGCGGAACTGGACAAAGAAGAGTATATTTTACGAGCTTCCGTATTGGCGCAGTCATAAAATTAGACATAAGATCGACGTTATGCATACAGAAAAGAATATTTGTGACAACATTGTCGGAACTCTATTGAATCTCGACAACAAAAATAAAGATACCGAGAAGGCTCATTATTTGGATCTTGCAGACATGAAGATTAGGAAAGAATTGCATCTTAAACCTAGAGGGGACAAATTTATAAAGCCCCCTGCATGTTATGTTATAAATCCGGAGGATAGAAAAAAGTTATGTCAGTTTCTAAAATCAGTGAAGTTCCCTGATGGATATGCATCTAACATCTCAAAAAATGCTCATGTCAATGACAGAAAAGTATCGGGACTTAAAAGCCATGATTGTCATGTTTTGCTACAGAGACTTCTCCCTATTGCAATTCGTCCTTATTTGCGCAGAAATGTATATGGCCCCTTAATTGAGCTATGCAATTTCTTTCACGATTTATGTGCAAAGACTTTGAGTGTTAGTCACTTAGATGAGTTGGAGAAGAGAATACCTTTGATTCTCTGTAAGCTGGAAAGAATATTTCCCCCTGCTTTTTTTGATGTTATGGTTCATCTGGCTGTTCACTTGCCGCGTGAGGCAAAACTTGTTGGGCCAGTTGGATGTATCCTATCGAAAGGTATATCAACTAGTTTGGGTTTTCAACCTAATTATTTTCATGCATTTATAAACTAAACACAAATACTCAATGTTTTATTTTCCGTTATTCTGACAGGTTTTCGGGAACACTCAAGCGTTACGTGAAAAATAGAGCTCGGACAGAGGGTTCTATTACAGAGGCCTATATTCTTAAAGAATGCTTGACATTTTGCTTGACATTTTGCTCGATGTACTTTCGTGGGACTGAAACCAAATTTACCCGAAGGGAACGAAATGACGATAAATCAAGGGATCCCCGATACCGGAAGGGAAAGATATCTGTTTTTGCTCAGAGTGTCCATCCTGTTGATGCAAAAATTGTACGTGCATTGTCAGTCACTGAAAGGGAGAAAATTAATTGGTTTGTTTTCACTAATTGCGAAGAAGTCAAACCTTATTTGGAGTAAGTATTATTTTTAAATTTATCTCACATCAAACAAAAAACCATAGACGACACACGTTCAATTTTCTTCTTCTTATGATTTGGTTGTGGATGTAGGAAACATCTGAACAAGTTGAAATAGGAAAGTAATGTCAATCTATTATAGAGGCATAGAACACAGTTTCCATAATGGTTTAGAAAACATGTCAGTATATATTTCTGAGCTACTACTATTACTGATAGTTTTTTACGGTATATATCATCTTTCATAACTTTGTATATAATATTGTTGTCGATTTTTTGTTTTGAAGATACAATCACTACACAACAAAAAAGAAGCAAACTTTAGCTTGGGGAGTTGATTTCCGAGTAAACTCGTACGCGGCATGTAATGTTAATGGGGCTAAATATCATACTTCAGATCGTGAAGCTCGCAGGACAACTCAGAATAGTGGATTTTTAGTTGATGGGGAACATGGTGGAATGGAAACCGAATTCTATGGAACCTTGCGTGAGGTTATTGAGTTAGAATATCAACATGGCTATCGAATATTGCTTTTTAAGTGCGACTGGTTTGACGTGACCCCGAATAGAAATAAAATTCGAAAGGATTACGATTTAACATGCATAAATGTGAGCAACTTGTGGTATGAGAATGATCTATACGTTCTTGCATCACAAGCACACCATGTATTTTATGTTGATGATCATAAAAATGGTGCAAACTGGAAAGTTGTTCATAAGATGCAACATAAACACTTGTGGGATGTTCCAGAGGTGGATGATCTGGGCGTGACTATTGACGAGGCCTATCAGCAAGGTGGGGATTTACCAGTATTATCTACATTTGAGGGAGTGGCTGATGAGGGTGGGGCTGATGTTGAAGAAAATGAACTCGATAGAGACGACGTCGAACCGGAGATGGTAGAAGTAAATGTTGACGATCCCAATGATGATTTGGTTGAAACATATGAGAAAATGATGAAACATTGAATGAATACAATAATGACATTTTGGATGCCGACGAGATAGTGGTGAATGGTGAAGACAGTGATATAGAGTGATCACAGTGTTCTTCGCTTTTGAGTTTTTTTTCTTTCTTTTTTTAAGCAAGCTTATGATGAGTTAGTCTTGAACACCAGGTGGTTTTTATTTTACTACATTTAACGATATGTCCACTGTTTTCATATTGACACTCTATGATCAATAAATTTTAGATTTTAAAAAATAAAAATAAAAAAAAATTGTCCATCAATTTTGATTATAGATCAACTTAAAAATATATTACTATACCGAATGTTTCTTATTATTAGGGGATAATGAAAAGCTATCATCCATGTTGCCACCAACTTCTGAATGCCAAGATCCCATAACAGTTCACCTAAATTTCTCATTCCAGAAGCAAAACGTATGTTTCGCTCATAGGAGTACTAGGTCCAACATGAGAGTCGGGTAGATTAGGATTAATCTAGGAGTTGGGACATTGTGACCTGTTCAACTCCAATAATCAATAAAGGAATTTTACACGATATTCTCTCCAAAAAAATAGAGATTTACAAGATATTTTTTCTCTCTTTTAAAAGAGATATTTCAGCAACTTTCCATACATGTGGCTCCACACTCTCACCTAATTTATTAGGAGATAAATTTGTTCCTCAAAATACACGGAAAAAACTCGCTTAATTTATTAGGAGATAAATTTGTTCCTCAAATAACTCGATATTAATTGACACATACTCTTTATACTATTCTAAAAATCAAGAAACATACAAATCCTAATAAGAAGATATGTATGCAAGTTGGAACAAGAGAGAAATATAGAGAAGACAAACGAAAATGAAGAAATATTTGGGCGGAAATTCCCGCTTCATATGGTTTTTCAATTTTTCAGTTCCCTCCAAATTCAAGGTATATCGCCTTATATAAAGTATAAGGAATCTCCAAAATCTCTATACAATATTTTTCTCCATTGTTTCTCAAGTTTTGAAGTTCAACCTTCTACTGCTCGAAGTAATAAATCTTTCCTCTTCTCGTTGTATATTTTTTTTCAATTATACTTGTTTTATCAAATCTTGTTAGTGAAACTTATTATGAGTGGGTTTTAGTTGATTTTATTCTTAACATATTATTATAGAAATCTAATAGGGTTATAAGATTTACATGATTTTAGCCGTATTATATCTCTTACGGAGATCTATGATTCCAAAACTTTGATCCGTCTCAAGGGGGTCTGTTCTTTATGGCCGGCTCTTAATTGTAAATTGATTTTTATTTTTTTTTGTGAATCTAGAAGTGCAGATCAAATAAGGATGGAGTTCATTATCATGGAATTTTTTTTTTTGCTTGATATGTCTAATTACCGAATAATGGAATCATGTAAAATACTAATGTTAATAGGTCTTATAAAACTTCTTCTGTTCAGAAGTATCTCATTGGATTTTCTTTTTTGTTTCTAAGGGTTTTTTCAAGGAGAAGAAGGAACTGAACAATGACTTCTAAGGTATTACTAGCATCATTATAACTAGTTATTATAATTATACTTGTTTTAGATATGGGCTAATGATTTTTTCATTGTTGTAGAAACGATTGGTAACTCTCTAAAATAGGGGCCAAAAAGTTCACACAGGATCGGGGTCATTCATTAAACACCACAAAATGATACATATCTTTTACTACTAATTTCTTTTTCTTTTTAAAAAAATATTATTCTATCACTTGTAATTTATACTTTTGTTTACAACTTATGAGGCTCTCTTTGACATGGAACAGAGAAAAAAAATCGGAAGAACCCACACTTTTTGAGGTCTATAAAGAAAGCATCATTGAACGAGAGCAAAGAAATGATATTTACAATGAGGTTTTTGGAAGAATATCTAAAAGAATAGACATGAGCATTATGCCTTTTGAAGATTTGATTGAAAACCTAGAAAATAAAATCCAGAAGATGCAAGCAGATTCCGAATTATTCAAACTAGAGATATCGATTCAAATGTTGAACCTGGATGAATAGTTCAAGTTATGAATATCCGGTTTCAATTTTTTAGTGTTTAGAACTAGATGAATTTCAATTTATTTATTGTTTTTAGTCCATTTGCCAAAGTAATGGTAATCTCATATTTAAATATTTGATTTAATAAAACTTAAATATTTTGTGCTCAACATATATTATGATTTTATGATTGCAATAAAAATAAAAATAAATCATGAAAATTGAATGGGTTTTTATTATTATTTTCGTTTGCGGTTTATAAAAAAGCTTGTAAAGACAAATAATTTTGTCTTTGAAATTCTCTTCTAAGCAAAACAAGTAGTCTTTAATAAAGTATTTAGGGACCAATAAAACCTCTTTAATGAAGAAGAAAGTTATCTCAGAAATTCATTTTCTAAGGCAAAATTAATTGTCATTGATTATGATATTTAGAGGCGATTTTTTGGAGGGAAGGTATTTGTCTTTGAATATAGCATTTCGAGGCAAACTGAGTTGTCATTGATGGAATATTTTGGGACAAAACATGTTGCTTTTGGAGGCTAAAAAAATTGTATTTGAAAGTTCGTTTTAAAGGCAAAATGAATTGTCTTTAATAAAAAATTTAGAGACAAAATAAAATATTTTGGAGAGGAAAAATTCGTCTCCGAAAATTCTTTTTAAGGCAAAAAATTTGGTCACCCAATTTTTTTTTGGAGACGAAAAAGTTAGTCTCCAAAAATTGATATTCAAGGGCTATTTTTATGGTCTCTAATTAAATTAATTAGAGACAAATTTTTTTGGTCTTAAATAGTTATCATTAAAGACAAACTAAATTGACACAAAACTTCCGTTTTTGAGACAATTTTTTTGGTCTTAAATAGTTATCATTAAAGACAAATTAAATTGACAAAAAACTTCCGTTTTTGAGACAATTGTTTTGGTCTTAAATAGTTATCATTAAAGACAAATCAAATTGACACAAAACTTCTGTTTTTGAGACAATTTTATTGGTCTTAAATAGTTATCATTAAAGACAAATTAAATTGACACAAAACTTCTGTTTTTGAGACAATTTTATTGGTCTTAAATAGTTATCATTAAAGACAAATTAGTTTGCCCTTAAATTTACATTTTTGCGACAAAAAAACTTGCCCGCAAAAAAGTGCCTTTTGGTGGCTAATTTTTTGGTCATTAAAATAACTTTCGGAGACAATTTTATTTCGTTGGTGAAAGAGACTTTTGTTAACAATGAATTTTTAGTTGTTAATTAATTTTTCTCGTGACCGTTCATAATTTTGTCCCGAAATACTTTCCCAGACGGGGTATTTGAGACAACTTCGTGACAAAAAAAAATGCATCTCAGAAAATATTTCGAGACAAAAACAAAGCATTTCCTGACAAAATTTTTTGACACTAAATCCCCATTTTCTTGTAGTGGGTTTCGTTCCGCGATGCTACAAAATATCCCAATACTCTTTCCCATAAATAGTCATTGTTCATTAGTATCATCATATGATGTAACCAACATCGAACAAGAGTAACATCTTCTTCCATTGTAAAGACCGGGAGAGGCATTCGAGTACAGTACATATGTGCTTGAGATGGACCATCTTTTAGAATTCTAAAACACGCTTCGTAACGAAAAGGTTTACCGTGAGCTTCCTCCAAATTATCAAGAGCTGTTTGGATCACTTCATCTTCAGTTATACTGATGAAATTTTCTCGATCAATTTCCATTACCAGAGAAAGAAATGGCTAGACTTCAAGCCTAATAGATTTAAAATGGGTATGCAATCGACGAGCATCGCGGTTTCCTTGATTCCACGTAAATGAGACGAACATTGTAAATACGTTCTCCCAGAAATAACCATCTTGAAAGCCCATACCAACGATTAACCTATGAAAAAAATATGATTTGCATATACTTATATCCTCTTCTTCAGTAAACTTTGGACCACGATTTCTAACAGACATTTCTGCAGAGTGAGAGAGATTAAGAGTTTTAGAAAGAAAGAATAAGAAGAAGAAGATGTGAATGTGGAGATGGGAAGAATGGAATTTATAGAGCGAGAAAGAAAATCGAGCCATTGGTGGTTGTAGTAAAACTGCGCAGCTTTACTACAACCGCCCGTTTGAATTACCATAAGAGTTGGCTTTTGTAGTAAAGCGCGCGGCTTTACTAAAACCGCCTGTTTGAATTACCAATGCCTATTTTTTGTTATAAATACAACACTAGGTTTCATTCTCAACCAAACCAACATATTTCTTTCTTAAGCCAACAACATCCACCATGTTTTCTAAACGCAAACCGAAGCAAATATTATGTGTCGAAGCAAACAAGGTTTGTCCATTATGTTTCATGGATAACCACAGTCTTATGCAATACCCTTGGATGTATTCAAAGTATCCGCGGGAAGGTTGTCACATATCAGAATGGTAATTGAATCACAACCGGAAAAGCTCAGGTATTTGCAATGTCAAGATCCCAACTGTCCAGAGGAACCACATATGCTAGATGATGCTATGAAGATTAAAGAAGAAGAAGAAAAGATTGCAACACTCTGCAAAAAATTCAAACTTAAAACCAAATTGAAGAAGAAGTTATTACACTTCAAGCATTGTGGATATGGGGATCACGAATACAAACATTGTCCACAGAGAATCAGTGGATGATCAAAGCCAGGTTGCAAGACTTTTATGCTTTGTGCACTTCTTCTGAAGAAGACACATATGGAAGGCGTTTTTGGAAATGTCCTAGGTGTTGTTTGGTGGAGTGGGATGATTGAAGTTGAAGGAAAAATCAGTTCACTATGGTATTATGTTATTTAGTTTGTTGTTTATTTTGTGTTATTATGATTATCTAAACCAAACATGTCTTAATATTTGCACCATCAATATCATAACTAATTTAAATTTTTCTAGGATTAAACATTGCACCATCAATATCATAAATCAAAACATACTGCATTGGATTAAACAACCACATCATACATGATAATAAAAGAAATACATTAGATTAAAACAACTACTATATAGCGTCAATTCTCGTCAGGTGGTGGAATTCCTAGGACAATGTAGGGGATTGTGTTTGTTGAGCACCCTAAGGATGTTGAAACAAGCTTGGAAGTCAAAAGGACGTCCGTCGTGAGATACTCCCCACATCGCTAGTGTTCTGGGTTCCACTTCGTGTACAGCTTCACCGTTGAGCCTATTTTTGTGATTCTCCGTTAGTACAACGATGAATTCCGATACATGACGACTAATTGAACTAAAACGCTGTGACAATAAGTGAGAATCATGCCCATTAATATTCCATGTTTCAGCGGCAAACATTCTATAAACTTTTTCCTAGAAACTCAACGTCGATTCGGCTAGTTCCTATCGACAACATCTTGTGTGTGAAAAACAAAGGCTCTACAAATAGCTAAATCCTCTTATTGACTGAATCTAACACCACGAACTCTGGGAGGCATTTTTGTAGATGATTTACGAGTGAAGAATGCGTGAATTTAGAGTTGAAATGAGGAGTATTTATGGAACTCAAAATTATAGCCGTTGGATCACAAGATTTTTCAACCGTCCAGATTTAGCCGTTGGGGGTTTTGGGAAAAATGTTGCGCTTTAACCAGAGACGCTGGCGTGCAATGGAATAACGGGTTGTTATGAGACAAACGCCAGCGAGTGTGCCACGAACGCCCGGCCGTCCATTGAGCGTGCCCCTATTCATCCAACTCCATGAACAAACCAACAAGAACTGCTCTTATGTTTATTGATTTGTTGGTTTGTTAATCCTTTTTTCATGTTTATTGATTCCATAGTGGGATCAAAATGAACAAATTTTTTATTTGTTGAGTCACATAAGAATTGCTCTTATGGTAACGATTAGTTGTTATCTTGTGAAGGGTATATCAAACCTTATTGTACTAGTCAAATCACATATTATAATACGGGTAAAATATGGATGAAACTACAACAGGTCATGATAAAAAAGAAGAAAAAAGGTAAAAATAAACATGTCAAATCATAATGCGATAACATTAACTTGGGCAATGTTATTAGAGGTTTGCTAGACGGACCGAGCTTTAAAACAAAGCAGAAACCGGGCTCTCACAGTTTGGTGGGCCCCGGGGGGAGTTAACAGGAGGTCCGTTTTAAAAAATGTGGGACCCACCCTTTTTCTCTCTCACCCCGGTTTTGGGGTGGTTTTTGTGCGCGGTACGTTTATCTTTTTTGATGTTATTATACGGCTCGCTCAAAAAAATGCAACAAAATGCAGGATACTGCATTATTAATTGTGTTTGATGCTATTTGCTTCAAAAGAAAAAAGAAAAAAAACACAAACCTTAAGTTATTACTTAATGTCTATTTTGGTTGTCACAAATTTCAAACAAGCGTGATAAATACTATGAGTTGGAAAACAACTAACGAACTTATGTCTTTTCTCACATGACCCGATATCATTTTTCTTTTCAAGTTCTGAAACCACTATTTAACATTATTAAGATTTTTTTCCCCATAGATTTATATTACCCAGATAAAATTGATGGCAGGTGATCAAATCATCCTCCATTGGTAAGGTGGAATTCCTTATTTATCTTCACCGAGAATAATCAGTTATTGGGAAGGTAATAGGAGGGTAGATGTAGGTCCTGCTTGTTTCCTATTGTTGTGCAAAGTGCTGGTCAATGCAAAGAAAAGAAATGGTGCAAATCCGGCGACCGTAAGATAATTGCTGGAGGCAAACTCCATTTATAGACTAAGAAAAAAATCTTATTGTGCAGTACGCTCGACCTACCATACTCAAAAAGGGATGTTTGTTTGTGTTATAAAGAGAAGAGATCATTGGACACTCTATCTGAATTGTATTGATTAAAGATTTTCATTTCAAACACAAACACACAGAGTATGTGTTTATAAACTTTGAACTATGTTAACCACCTGAACCGGTGACTAACGTACAACTGACCTACTACAGACAGTTACAACAGCTCACACACTTACATAACACATGACCCATAATGATCAGTGAAGAAACTCTTGACACACTCACTTATTGTTCTGTGAAGATACTCTTCACAGGACTGTAGTCTAACACCACCACCACCACCCCCCCCCCCCCGCAAGACCAACATCTATGCAGGAGCAGAGACGCTGAGCTTGAAACGCAGCATAGAAAAACGCTTGGTAGACAAACCTTTAGTGAGAATATCTGCAATTTGTTCTCTAGTGGATAAAAATCAGACCTCCAAGGAATTAGCTGCAACGAGTTCTCTGACATAGTGAAATGCTATCTCAATGTGCTTCATTCGGTTATGAAAAATAGGATTGGCTGTTAAGTAAGTAGCACCCATATTATCATACCACAATACTGGCCTTGTAGAACACTAAAATTTGAGTTCAGATAGGAGAGATTGAACCCAAATAATCTCTGAAGTAGCATCAGATAAAGCCCTATACTCTGCCTCTGTACTTGATCTGGAGACTGTTTTCTGCTTTCTAGAGCACCAAGAAATCAGGTTAGGTCCCAAAAAGATGGACATGCCACTAGTGGACATCCTGTCTGAGGTATCACCATCCCAGTCAGCATCAGAGTATGCCTGTAACTGTAGGGAAGAAGACTTCCTGAACTGCAGACCAGGGGACAAAGTACCTTGAAGATATCTTAGAATCCTCTTCACAGCAATCCAATGAGCTTCAGTAGTAGCATGCATGAATTGAAAGGCTTTGTTAACTGCAAAAGCTATGTCAGGTCTAGTAATAGTTGCATACTGAAGAGCTCCAACAGTGCTTCTGTATAAGACAGCATCTTCAAACAAGGGTGACTGCTCAGTTTATTGGGGATTAGAATAAGGTGTGTCAATGGGTTTGCACACACTCATCTTAGTTTTAGAGAGTAAGTTAGAGATGTACTGAGTTTGACTAAGATGAATACCTCCTGAAGTATGAATAGCTTGAATTCCCAAGAAAAAATGAAGTTCCCCCAAATCTTTGATAGCAAATTCATTGTTCATGGCTGTAATCAAAGAATTTATAGTAGAAGGATAGCTACCAGTGATCAATATATCATCCACATATATAAGAAGATAAATTGTATGTGAAGCAGTAACTCTGTAAAACAAGGAGGTGTCAGTCTTGGATGATTGAAATCCATTCTGAAGTAGGAATTTGCTGAGTCTATCAAACCAAGCTCTAGGAGCCTGTTTTAGGCCATAAAGAGCCTTTTGAAGTTTGCAAACATGATGAGGAAAAACTTTATCAGAGTACCCTGGAGGTTGCACCATGAAAACATCTTCAGATAAATGGCCATGTAAGAAGGAATTCTTGACATCCAATTGTCTCACTTGCCAATTCTTGTAAAGTGATATAGATAGAATTGTTCTCACTGTAGTTGGCTTCACAACAGGACTAAAAGTATCTTGATAGTCAATTCCTTCTACTTGATTGTAACCCTTGTCTACTAGTCTAGCTTTGTATCTCTCAATAGTGCCATCTGCCTTTCTTTTGATTCGAAAAATCCATTTACACCCAATAACATTATATGCATCAGTGGAAGTAACTAACCTCCAAGTGCCATTTTGAATTAATGCATTAATTTCTTCATCCATAGCTGCTCTCCATCTTGGATCTTTACAGGCTTCAGTATAGCAAGTGGGTACTGTTATGTCTTCACAAACAGATTGTACCTCAGAAGCATACACTTTAGGTTTGAATACACCCTCTTTACTTCTAGTTTGCATAGGATGAGCATTAGCAGATTCTGAAGAAGGGGAAGCAGAAGATACACTTTAGTCCAAACTTCATGAGAAAAGGTGCAGTCAACCACCTGAGAATGAATTTCTTCTGTGCAAGCAGTGAACAACCAAGAGAGGATAGCTTGATCTTGATTTACCCAGTAAGTGTACACAGAATTTCGAACAAAATCATTATCTGGATCAGAATCAACAAAATTAGGTGCTTCAATGATTTTGATACCTTCAGTAGATGTTCGTCGGTAATACTTTGATGGACAAAGAAAGGATCCATCAACAAATTTGAATAGATCATAACTACGAAGAAGTGGTACAATTTGTGATTTCCAAAGATTGTAATTCGTGTTTGATAGTTTTGAAGGTGATTTGAATGTCATAGAAACATGTTTGAATGGTTCTGACATTGTTGATCAGTGAAGAATTTAGAAATTGTTTGTAGGTTTTCTAGGTATCTGATACCATGTTAGAAAGAGAAGAGATCGTTGGACACTCTCTCTGAATTGTATTGATTAAAGATTTTCATTTCAGACACAAACACACAGAGTATGTGTTTATAAACTTTGAACTATGTTAACCACCTGAACCGGTGACTAACGTACAACTGACCTGCTACAGACAGTTACAACAGCTCACACACTTACATAACACATGACCCATAATGATCAGTGAAGAAACTCTGCACACACTCACTTATTGTTCTGTGAAGATACTCTTCACAGGACTGTAGTCTAACAGTTTGAACAAATTCGCCAACCGTATAACAAATTGTTGCTATAGCTGCAGAGTTTATGCACCTTAATAATAGAGATAATAATTGTGGAATGTGATGTTACATAATCTCAATGGTTGAGATTTGAGAGGGAAATGATTCTAACATTGAGATCAGTAGCTGGATCGGTTGAGAATGGGTTAACCGTTTTCATGACGTCCATTTTAAAATCTAGGATCTAGATTCATTGTCCCGTATATTGTCCCACTGTTAATGTTCTTGGATATTTTCCGTATAAGTATATTGATAAAGCAGTAAGCCAGGATGACATTAACAACACCTCGTCGGAAAAACCTCAAAACAAGGGATTTTAGTCAAATCCTGTAAATCAACGTAGGGCCATAAATAATCAGTGCGGGGCCAGCTAAAACATCCAACGGTCATCATCTATGATACACCAGTTAGTCTTTTTCTTTCCGGAAACATTAAAAGAAATGTTTTCAGTTTAAGTTTTGATATTGCCAAATACGAATGATGAAGAAACTACTTGATGATTTATCATCATATGAATCTGAATACAGATAAGAACATTGCTGCAACAAATTCCACCATTTCCGGCAAGGTATAATTGTGTTCATTCAGTTAAGTATAAATCGATCAACATAAAACAACCCTACGGTATGGAATTCATAGAGAAGAGAAATGGGTAGAAGTGCAAGGATTGCATATGAGGGAGGTTCAATTGTGTAGAAACTCATAGGGAAACTTTCCATATCGTGTACTGAGTATCCTACTTTCCGAGAAACACCTTCTTGGGGACCGCTGAATGTAAGAAAATATTTTGTATTTTGATTTTAGTGTTTGGGGTTCACCTGATATTGTAAGAGAATATTCAGTATCCGGCCAAAAACACGAAGCTTCATAGTGGTTGGCTCTTACTTGAACAATGAACGAAAATTAGTACTCAAATATCAAGATGTAGAAACAAAAATTTCAGTGTGAACGTAGGAAAAAAGATCATACGCTCCTTAAAAAATTATGGGTTTTCTTTTAGGAGAGAATCATCTGTGATGCATTCTTACGATACTTAATTTATCAGGCCAGCAAAATACGTACTGATTAACGATTACTATTATACTTGTTAAATAACCAATTGCAATTGTAAATTGTAATCAACATTAAGTTAGCTTTCTAATTGGGTTAAGTACAACAACCCCCAATAAGAGAGGTAAGAAGTAAGAACTACAAGAAGTAAAAGAACAAAACTCCACCGACTCAACACTAGTATTTTATTCATTTCATTAATTAGTTAACCGATGTCTATCGTATTGCAATCACCATTAGGTTAATTAGCGGTCCTATCTTGTGGAATCTCAACTTCTGATATACCGTACTATTAGGTGCTAGACATGCATGCATGGTGACGTACCATAAGTACGGCATTGGGCTCAATCCATCTAGTATTTATAGCTGTAATGGCTTCGTGAATTTTCATCACTATCTATTCTGTCTCTCGATATATTCTCACGCTTAGTTACTCTCTTACAATTTTCAGTTCTCATTCATTTTTATTTCCATTCCATCCATTTCTTCCATCAATCATTCACCATGTCGAGTACTATTACCACGACTGCCGAAGGTGATCATGATCACCGGTTGCACGAAGCAGTAGTACGCTCTACCACACAAGTTGTGGAATCTCAACAAGCTGCTATGGAAGCGATGTTCTGTAAGCTTATTGAGTGCCAAGCATATAATCATATTCAAATGTTAGAAATGTTAGCATCAATTAACAACGGACTTGCAGAACTAAATCATCGAAATGTGTTACTAGCAAATAGTGTTCCTAGTAATCATAAAGAAGAAGCAGGTGAAGTCGTCGATAATGAATTGCCAGGTGACAATAAGCAACAAGGTATGCATTCGATTTTGAAATTTATTAAGTAATGTATAGAGAAATAGTCCATAGCGCCCACCGGATCCATATATATAACACAAATTAATTTATGTGCTAATACATTTCTTTACAATATTCTCGTTTATGCTTCCACAGGGGATGAGGATCAAGAGAGTGAAGAAGCTCCGGTTGCGGATTGCCAACTGACTCGGGAGATGACTGAAGAAGATAATGATCTGAATGAAGAGGCTCTCCTAGAGGATGTCCAAGTGACACGAGCTAAATGAATAAGATGATCAAGTCAATGAAGAGGTCCGATAAAGCATGGTCAAGTGACTCAAGTGCTAACTGAAGAAGACTTCTTATTACTTTTTGCTCGGTTGCTAACTGAAGGTCAAGTGACTCCTGAGATAAATGAAGAAAATGATGATCAAGTGAACGAGGATAGTCAAGTGACTCATGAGATAAATGAAGAAGATGGTGATCAAGTGAATGAGGAGGCTCCGGTGACTATTGAGATAAATGAAGAAGGTGATGATCTAGAAAGTGTTTGTGTTAGTGGGTTAGAGCCCTTATGTGAAGCGGTAGACCAAAAAGACTGGAAAACGGCTATCAAATATGTTACGAGTAATCAAACAACTATTGAAGAAATTTTTAGAGTAAGGGATTTCGGAAAAGAAATTGAAGAGATTTTTGGGAAAGCTGTATTCGCGTCACAGTGGGATTTAGTGGAGGAGATTGCAAAACTAGCTCCACCAAAAGCACTTGAGCGTGTGAATGCTCGGAATGGTTATACAATACTGCACATGGCAGCAGCGTATGGAAATATTAAAATTGTTAAGGCGCTGGTAAATAAAAATCCGTACTTGACGCAAATACGATGCAGCCATGGAACGGGTGGGTTTGTGCCGCTTACTTTAGCTTCAATGAGTACATCAGATGATCAAAAGGAGATATTGGAATATCTCTACCCTGTAACTAGAGACTATGTATCCCAGTTTACTGGGGACGCCGGTCCAAGTCCATTTGCTAATAGTAAGGGTGCGTGTCTAGTCATCGCGCTAATTGAAGCAGATTCCTACGGTACGTAAGCGACTATCTCCGCTCCATCTTTTTTTTTTTTTTTTTTGACCAAACTGGAAAGTAAATAAATTCAAATATTGTCATTAGAGAGAGTAAAACGAGAAACCGTTTTGATGATCTTTTTAAAAAAAATCTTGGGGCTGTTAGATAAGACAAAATATGATCACTTCTTTGAAGTAAATTCAATAACTCATGGACTACATATGTTGTCCGTAGGTATTGCATTATCTATTTGCCGACAGTTTCCATATTTGGTTAAACAAATGGTTGCGGTAGCCGAAGGCGAGCATTCCCTATTACAAAAGATTGTGGAGAGGCCGTTTGCATTTCTCGGCGGTGCCAATCTAACATGGTGGGAGCGCAGCATCTACTCATGTTAGTCCTCCTAGCTAACTTTTCTGTAAATTTAGTTAAAGCTGTCATGCATGTGAAGTAGTTTCTCTTTTGGACCCGTTGTTATAAGATTTGTGCTGTTATGCAAATGTGGTTGTGCAGTGATTGAAGTGAACATAGACTGTCCACTTGACTATGACATCACGAGAAACAAAGATAAGCTTTCGCCTGGAAGCTCCAAAGGCACCAAAAAAGATGAAGAGAACCCTCCAGAGACCTCAAAAGGCTCCGCAACTAGTGAAGGCATCTCGACTGATTATAAAGGAATTATAACCGGTTACATTTCAGTCTGCCTCAGGCGCTACTTAATGCTAGGTACTTTTCTTTTAAAATTTCACATTTGCAGCCTCCAGAGTCCAGATTCTAAAAGCGTAAAACAGTCTATCTTAGGCGCTACGTACTTAATGCTAGGCGCTAACTTATCAGTACTTCATTTTCACTATTGTTTCAGTGCCTCATGTCAAACAGTTATATAACAAAAAGTTGATGCACCAACAAGCCGTTGCTTTGGTTAAATATGGATTAACTAGACTGTATGAATCAAAGAACAACTTACAACTACAAAACTATTTCAGTAATTCGAACATCATGAGTACAGCCATAAAGTACGGATCCACGGAATTTGTATTGGAGTGTCTTGGGACATTTAGTTTCCTAATTTATCATCCAGACCTCAGTTTAAAAATAAGCAAAATGGTTATTGAAGAGCGGAATGTGAAGATGTTTAATTACATTTGTGAACAAAACGAAAAACTGATAAGGGATAGACTTTCTTTTTCTGACGCTGCCACATTAGCCAGTACTCGTCAACTCAACTCCGTTCCCGGTGCAGCCTTTCAAGTGCAGAAACAAATGCAGTGGTTTAAGGTAATCAATATTCGTGTATAAGATGATCGGGTAGTTATTAGTTAATGTTTACTTTTGAGATCATGAAAGAAAAGCTTCTCCAACTAAAAGGAAAAGAAAAGGGAAAGTGGATGATTTTTCTGTTGGAACTAAATTACAATAAGTCTCAAATCTTTAACTTCTTCAATAGTTTCTTTCTTAGGAATAAGAGCTATAAATGTATTTTTCATCCTCCAATCCAAGTAATTTTTTTGTTGAAGTTCTTGGAAAACCTGCATAAAGTCATTTTTAAAAATTTCCCAACAAAGAACATAGAAACTAATTGGAAAACCATCTGGTCCAGAAACTAATTGTGGAACGGTGGTTTAAGGTAATAAATTACGGGTAGTTAAGTTAATGCGTTTTCTGTTGAACTAAATTACAACCGAGAAATAATACTTAGATTACACCGATAATAGTAACAAACAACTCAAAAAACATGAGAAAAATTCTTAACACTCACTTTGTGTTATTGTTATACCGGAGATGCACTCGATGATAGTATCAAAAACTTAGTAGAGGCACGTATGAGATACGCTGAGCTAAAGGTAATATTGCATGCTACTCCTCCGAGATGCTATAGCAATTAACAAATTACCTCCGTGGATACAACTATCGTTAGTTCTCCTCTATGTGTAGCATACACGAGAGAACCCTTAGAACTTGGCAAAAAAATGAAAAACAAAAACATAAAACGAAACAACAACCAGTTTCGAGAGAAGTGTAAAAACTAATTTATGTTTCGTAAACAAAGTTTCTGTGAACTAATATTAAGTAAACAAAATTTCCGTAAACAAAGAAGTAGTTATACAAAATTATGTTTCTGTAAACTACAACTTGTTTCAGATAAGAATTTGATTTTATGTTTCTGTAAACTTATAAAATTGTTTCTGAAAGCATAAGAGTAGAAGAAGAAATTTCAGAAGATAATAGTTCTGAAAGGTATAAGTTAAAAATGAAATTCTTCTCTCGTATTTATAGGTGAAAAAACTGAACGTTCGGATAAGAATCCAATGCACGACAAGATCCGTAAAATCCGCGTCTCGAACGTTACAAAAGTTAAGGTAAAAGCAGAAGTGAAAAGCACAGTGTACACGCGTTCAAAATTTTGAGATTCTCTTCGAGGCACAGGTGTCAAATGCACCGTGTGACACGCGTGAATGAAGATGCTTCTCGAGGCTGTCGGAAATCCAAAACCGAGAAGGCAAAGAATAAAATTTTTTACATGTGTGGGAGAAACGTGTGGAAAACATTTCAGTAAAAAGAAAGGATGGGTCGGATACACCCACGCCCACGCCCTCACCCTCGCCCGAGCCCTCGCCCGAGCGAGCGTGCGTGCTTCTGTGCGAAGCACCGCGCGAACGGGAAAGGCAATAAGAAATGAAATAAGGGAATGGCAACCTTGCCATAGTCTAGGGCTTTCCCCATACACAAAGGTCTAAAGACCCAAAGGGCCATGCCCTTAAGGCTAAACCAATGGTATTTAAGTCTAAAACTCTAAGTGTTTTAGTCTATATGGGACTAATGTTTTATTCATTCACATGAAAAAACATCTAAGGAGCAATAGGTCTTGGGATCAAAACATGGTCCATGCATTTTTTGATTAAAACAAAACATTGTTTTTTCTAACAATCCCCACATGAATAATAAAACATGTCGATAAAACACGAGGAAACATAAGGCAACAATATAGGCTAAGGTGTCCCAAAGATTGAACCTTAACTTAGTGAGAGGTTACCTGAACTGCTTGTTGATACGGTGAACGCAATGTCTTGAACCGCCAACAACGAATGCAATTCAGAAATAACAGCCACACTTGATGCCTCAACCGAAGAAAACAGCTTCCAAGCTCTTGCGGTTTTGCCCATTTTGGTCGTGGGCTAAAATCCCGGACTTAATGAATGTCTCTAGAGAATCAGCTCAAATTCTCATAGGAAGCGGCCCCACTTCCAACATCCACAAAGGTGAGTCCATAAAGAGTGTCCTGCCACACCCCGCTTTAATCAAAGCCATGGAACCCATTAAGATCGCAAAAGATCATCCTAAAATTTTCAGCAAAAGACTATCGCACGGTTACACCATAGGGAGGGACAAATATAGTGCTTTCCCAATATCACCATAAATTAGTTGTCTCATTGAACCTTGATCTTGGAAATCCAATCACAAGGTTGAGTATCCTTCATGGTGATTTATTCTATGAGCTTAAGTCCCATCCCCCTCGATGTAAATTTAACTTCCTCTCTGGTTAAGCCTTTCGTCAAAGGATCTGCAAGATTATCTTTGGATTTTACAAAGTCTATCGAGATAATACCAGTAGAGAGTAGTTGTTTCACCATCTTGTGTCTTCTTCGTATATGTATAGACTTCCCGTTGTATACATTGTTATTTGCGCAACCAAGAGAAGCTTTACTATCACAGTGGATTGCGATTGAAGACACCGGCTTGGGCCAGAGTGGAATTCCTCCCAGGAAACATCGTATCCATTCAGCTTCCTCTCCAGCTTTTTCCAAGGCTATAAATTCAGACTCCATAGTGGATTTAGCTATACATGTCTGTTTGGTAGACTTCCATGACACACACGCACCTCCAAGTAAGAAGATGTACCCACTAGTAGACTTGCACTCTTATGAGTCCGATATCCAGTTGGCATCACAATACCCTTCCAGTACAGCAGGATACTTCCCAAAACTTAAGCAATAGTTTGAGGTCCCTCTCAGGTAACGTAAAACTCGAAGAGAGCATTCCAGTGATCTTGCCCTGGGTTGAAAGTATACATGCTTAATCTACTCACAGAGTAAGCAATATCAGGTCTTGTACAGTTCATCAAATACATAAGACTACCAATAATGCGAGAATACTCAAGTTGATCAATACCCTTACCCTTGTTCTTTTTCAATTTACAAGTGGGATCAAAAGGAGTAGATGCAGGTTTAGCATTTTCATAATTAAATCTCTTTAGTACGGTTTCAGCATAATGAGATTGACTAAGACTATATCCATCATACATCTTCCTGATTTTCATCCCTAAGATTACATCAGTAGGGCCTAAGTCTTTCATGTCAAAATTATCTCTAAGCATGCTTTTAATGGTATTAATAATATCAAGGTTACTGCCTAATATGAGCATATCATCAACATATAGGCATACAATAACATGTGAATCATTCACAGATTTAATGTAAACACATTTATCAGATTCATTAACCTTGAAGCCATTAGTTATCATAACATGATCAAATTTTTCATGCCACTGTTTAGGTGCTTGTTTTAAACCGTACAGAGATTTGTTCAACTTGCAAACTTTGTTTTCACAACCTTTTACAATAAAGCCTTCAGGTTGGTCCATATAAATTTCTTCATTCAAATCACCATATAAAAATGCAGTTTTAACATCCATCTGATGTATATGCAAATCATAAATTGAAGCTATAGCAATCAACATCCTAATCGAGGTGATTCTAGAGACTGGTGAATAAGTATCGAAGAAATCTAATCCTTCCTGTTGTCTATAGCCTTTAGCTACCAACCTAGCTTTATATTTATCTATAGTTCCATCTGTTCTAAGTTTCCTTTTGAACACCCATTTGCAACCTATGGATTTACTTCAAGGAGGCAAGTCTACAAGCTCCCAAGTTTCGTTTTGCTGAATGGACTCCCATTCATTTAATGAAGCTTCTTCCCAGAAAGGAGCTTCTGGAGAAGTCATAGCTTCCTTGTAGGTTTGGGGTTCAGACTCTACCGTAAGAGTCAAAAAATCTGGGCCAAAACTTGTTTCAGTTCTAACCCTCTTACTTCTTCTTGGTTCAGTCTCATACTCCAAAGTTGGAGTTTGACTAGTCGATGGAACATCCAGGAGGTCATCATGGACCCTTTTCCGAGGTCCAGACCTTAAAGGAAATATGTGTTCATAAAACACAGCATCTCTAGATTCCAATATGGTGTTCTGACCAATGTTATTATGGTCGAATCGATGACCATGAACCTGTATGCAATTGTATGCTCAGGATACCCTAAGAAAACACAATCGACTGTTTTAGGTCCTATTTTAGTTTTCTTGGGAAGAGGAATGGCCACCTTGGCCAAACACCCCCACACTTTAAAGTATGCATAAGAAGGTTGTTTACCATTCCACAATTCATAAGGAGTTTTATCATATTTTTTAAATGGAACTCGGTTCAAAATATAGCAAGCAGAGAGGATAGCTTCCCCCCACAAGTTCGAAGATAACCCTGAACTTGTCAACATAGCATTTACCATATCTATGAGTGTTCTATTTTTTCTTTCAGCTACACCATTCGATTCTGGTGAATATGGTGCAGTTGTTTCATGAATGATTCCATTATGTTTACAAAACTCACCTATGGGTATCACATACTCACCGCCACGGTCTGACCTAAGAGTTTTAATTTTAACTCCTTTTTGGTTTTCTACTTCAATTTTATAAAATTTGAAAGCCTCTAAGGCTTCATCTTTACTTTTGAGAAGATGAACCTGACAATAACGTGAGTAATCATCTATAAAAGTGATGTACCATTTTTTACCACCTCTTGTTGGTGTTGATTTCAAATCTCCTAAATCCGAATGTATTAGTTCCAAAGGAACTGTTTTACGTTCAATCCTTTTATTAAACGGTTTTCTTGTATATTTAGATTCAACACAGATTTCACATCTTTGATTTTTATCAAAGTTTATTTTTGGTATGCAACCTAAATTAGCAAGTCTTTCTAGAGATTTGAGATTAACATGTCCAAGTCTATCATGCCAAACATGTGAAGAGTCACAAACATAAGAAGAAGATGATGCATTAACATTCAATTTCAGATCAGATACACTAAGCTTAATCATGTTATCGGTAACATAACCTTTTCCTACGAATTCACCATGCTTAGAAATAACAACAGTATTAGATTCAGCAACAATCTTAAAACCTTTTCCTAGTAAGATGGTTTCTGAGATAAGGTTTTTGCATATGTCTGGGACGTAAAATACGTCATTCAATGCGAGAGTTTTTCCTGAAGTTAGCTTCAGTTCGACCTTGCCTTTCCCCACCACTTTCGCGGTGGAAGAGTTTCCCATGAATAATTTCTCATCATCTCCTACTATGACATAGGAGGAGAAAGCATTTCTGAATTTACAGACATGCTTGGTGGCTCCAGAATCAAGCCACCAGTCTCTCACATTAGTCACACTAGAGACAAGGTCGACTTCAGACACCATGCCAGTGAAATATCCAGAATCATCTACTATGTTTGCCTTATTTTTCTGTTTTGGATCATATTTGTTCTTTTTAGGGGCCTTACAGTCTTTAGCCATATGTCCAGGTTTACCACAATTAAAACAGTCGCCTTTGATGGTGTGCTTAGTGACACCACCCCTAGGATTAAAATTGTTACCTCTGGGTTTTCGACGTCTGTTACGTCTATTACCCATTTTGCTGGATTCTCTAGGACTTTTCTTTGAAGCAGCTTTATCATCCAGAACATGTGCTTTGTTGGACATGTTTTTGCTCAGCATCATGCTCTTGTCCTTGCTGCACATGAGCTCCTCAACCTGGATCTTTTTGCCAAGCTCCACCATGGTGATTTCACGAGTCTTGTGTCGCAGCCTCCTCTTGTATTCGCTCCATGAGGGTGGAAGCTTTTCAATCACATCCGATACTTGTAGAGCTTCATCAAAAGTCATGCCTTCAGCAAGAATCTCGCTGATGAGGAGTTGAAGTTCGACGAACTGTTCTACCACGGGCTTTTCGTCAGTCATGTTGTATTCCAAGAACTTATCCATCAAGAACTTCTTACTACCAGCAGCTTCAGAATGATATTTTTCTTCAAGAGCTTCCCATAAGTCAAAAGCATTAAAATTTTCTTTTGCATTATAGAAGTCGTACAAAGAGTCATCAAGACAGTTAAGAATATGATTCTTGCACGAGTAATTCTTCCTATTCCACCTTTCCAGTTTATCTTCATTACCACGGTGATGAAGTCTTCTGGAGGGTCTATTTAAAGCAAGTCCATCTAACCTTTGGTCGTTTAGGAAGAATAACATTTTAGACTGCCATCTCTTAAAGTCCTTACCACTGAACTTTGGTGGTCTTTCTACGGTATTTTTTCCCATGTTCTTACAGCAATTACAATATCACAATCTTACAATATAACAATAAGCCAAATATTACCTTTAGATTGTTGGAACTAAATTACAATAAGCGTATGCAACTGAGAAATAATACTTAGATTACACTGATAATAGTAACAAACAACTCAAAAAACATGAGAAAAATTCTTAACACTCACTGCTGTGTTATTGTTATACCGGAGATGCACTGATGATAGTATCAAAAACTTAGTAGAGGCACGTATGAGATACGCTGAGCTAAAGGTAATATTGCCTGCTACTCCTCTGAGATGCTATAGCAATTAACAAATTACCTCCAGGATACAACTACTGTTAGTTCTCCTCTATGTGTAGCATACACAGAGAGAACCCTTAGAACTTGGCAGCAAAAATGAAAAACAAAAACATAAAACGAAACAACAACCAGTTTCAGAGAAATGTAAAAACTAATTTATTTTTCTGTAAACAAAGTTTCTGTGAACTAATATTAAGTAAACAAAATTTCCGTAAACAAAGAAGTAGTTATAAAAAATTATGTTTCTGTAAACTACAACTTGTTTCAGATAAGAATTTGATTTTATTTTTTTGTAAACTTATAAAATTGTTTCTGAAAGCATAAGAGTAGAAGAAGAAATTTCAGAAGATAAGAGTTCTGAAAGGTATAAGTTAAAAATGAAATTCTTCTCTCGTATTTATAGGTGAAAAAATTGAACGTTCGGATAAGAATCCAATGCACGACAAGATCCGTAAAATCCGCGTCTCGAACGTTACAAAAGTTAAGGTAAAAACAGAAGTGAAAAGCACAGTGTACACGCGTTCAAAATTTTGAGATTCTCTTCGAGGCACAGGTGTCAAATGCACCGTGTGACACGCGTGAATGAAGATGCTTCTCGAGGTTGTCGGAAATCCAAAACCGAGAAGGCAAAGAATAAAATTTTTTACATGTGTGGGAGAAACGTGTGGAAAACATTTCAGTAAAAAGAAAGGATGGGTCGGATACACCCACGCTCGCGCCCGCGCCCGAGCGTGCGTGCTTCTATGCGAAGCACCGCGCGAACGGGAAAGGCAATAAGGGAATGGCAACCTTGCCATAGTCTAGGGCTTTCCCCATACACAAAGGTCTAAAGACCCAAAGGGCCATGCCCTTAAGGCTAAACCAATGGTATTTAAGTCTAAAACTCTAAGTGTTTTAGTCTATATGGGACTAATGTTTTATTCATTCACATGAAAAAACATCTAGGGAGCAATAGGTCTTGGGATCAAAACATGGTCCATGCATTTTTTGATTAAAACAAAACATTGTTTTTTCTAACATTTTCTAAGTTATCCAGGTTTTCCTAATTGAAATCTTAATCATATTTTATAGGGGGTTGAAAGCATTGTGTTACAGAAGGATAGGTTTGTAAGAAACGGCGATGGGCATACAGCTCGATTTTTATTCACCGAGAACCACAAGGAATTAATGTGCAAAGGGGAGACATGGATGAAGGATACATCCGGATCATGTATGCTAGTAGGTGCTCTCATAGAAACTGTAGCATTTGCAGCTGCTCTTACTGTCCCCGGTGGTAACGCAAGTGACAATAGTAGTAATACTGGTATCCCAGTATTTCTGCAGAAGAAATCGTTTATGGTTTTTGCGATAGCAGATGCATTAGCTCTCTTCTCTTCTATTAGGTCAGTAATGATGTTCTTAGCGGTATATACGTCTCGATATTCGGAAGAGGACTTTCTAAAATCATTACCGCAAAAAATGATTATAGGACTTGCAACTCTCTTCCTTTCGATGGCCACCATATTAGTTTCTTTCGGAGCAGCATTTACTATTGTTCTTGGAAAACGATTCTCATGGGCACCCATCGCCATGGCACTATTTGGTTGTGTTCCAGTATTTTTGTTTGGTTTTTTGCGGTTTCCGTTTTTTGTCGGAATGGTACGGTCTACATTTTGGCCAATAGTCTTTTGGAAGCGAAAGCTTCGCATCTGATGTTAAGAAAAAGAAAGAAAACCGAACCTTGTAGGAGAACTGTTTCTATCAAATGCACTCGTATATATGTCTATATGCGAGCGTTATTGAGTTGTCAGGTGAAGCTAACAGCCTACATGATCTGTGAAGTATGTGGTTGTATCATGTGTGTTTGAAATTGTAACGAAAGTGAAATAGTAATTATTATGGAATTGTGCCAGGCTTTAGATTTTGCATAAGGTTATTTCTAACGATTTTTGTTAGAAGGAGAACAAAATGCGATCCAAGGAGTGCAAAAATCGTATTTGACTCACCGATTTAAAATGTTTATATGACTCGGACTATACTGACTTTAATAACACACAGACTCTACGCATACTTACACTCTAGAAAGAAAAAATGTTAACCTAATTCAGGCATTTTTGTTTATTCTGCTGCTGCACCACCACTATACCATTACCTCTTTCTTCACACCCTTCTTCATATTGTTCCTAACGAAAAACCTAAAAGCTTCCTCTAATCTCAATCTCAGTCGTTGAATGATGAGACATGAGCATCTAGGAAGATTATATATTTATTTTTTTAGTTTATTTCGCTGTATTTGTAATTGCATTTGATTTACTAATTGAACTAAATTATCTACAGGCTCTTTCCAAAGCAATTCTACTAGTTTCAAAACTTGAATCGTTGATGGGTGTTAATAAAAATCATACATGAATCATTCTCTCGATACTGTAAATTCAGTCGTCAAAGCCGTTTCTAACTGAATTTCTTTTCCCATTGGAAAATAATGAATTAGTTAGCAGCCAACTATTACGCATGAGAGTTTCTGATACTCTTCTTGTATGTTATCTTAAATTAAGCCACTGGTTCTTTAATGGGGGAGGAAACGGGGTGGCTGGTAGTGGTGGCAACATGGCCATGGCGGTTGTGGTCCTGGTGGATATTAGTGTTGCAACCGCGAACATCAAAACCTATCGAGAGTTTAGGATATTTGGTGAGCGTAAGAAATACCCATGTATTGTTAAGGTCATTTTAGTCTGAGTCATGTAAACATTTTAAATCAGTCCTAATCGGTGAGTCAATTACCATTTTTGTACTCCTCGAATCGCATTTTGCTCTCCTTCTAACAAAAATCATTTCTAACTCATATATCCCAATACTTTGATGATTATTATGTACCAAATGTGCCTTAACCTTGCGTCCTTGTAATAATTGGTTATTTTTTCGAAAACAACAACGGCCATTATAAATTATAATTGTTATTGACCGTATAACTTATTAACCGTTTCTGCATGACTGGTTGATAAGTTTATGTCCATTGCAGTGACTGGTTGGTTCGAAATTCAACTCGATCTATGTAATTGCAGGATTCCCTATAATCACATCCTAATGAGATTACACAAAAATTTACTCAAACTTCAAGAATCATCATAAAATCTTTATTAATTTCTTTTATGAATCTTCCAAGAATGGTAAGAATACAAGGAAATAATAATTATTCTAGACTTTCTCTCATATTTACTTTCTCCCCATTCTCAAAAGATCTCTCCTTTCTCAAGTCTGCTTGGCTCTTTATATAGGGTATTACATGGTGGATGACAGCTAAGCCAACCTTTATTTTCGGATCTGCATTGCGTCTTTCTCGCAAGCTTCCAAGAGTCTTCCTCGCAAGTGTCCTTTAATCTCGCAAGATCTTCACACTTTCCTCGTGATTAGGCTGATGTCACCTGCTACGTCACTCTTCAAAGAGTCTACGATGGTCTTCGCAAACATTTGTTGGTTAAAACTTCGCTGGGATACTGTTGTTGCGAGATTCTGCTCATACATCTTGCCTCTTCTCATGTCTTCTCTGCGAAGAAGGGAATGATATGAGAAACTTTACTTCATAATACCGCAACCGCTCATTTTCCATGCATACTCTTCTCTTCTGATAAGATTCTGTAATTTACACAGAATAGACTACACGTGTCTCTTCAACCATTTACTTCTTGACACGTCTTTTATAACCGCCATCTCTCAACCGTTCACGTCCATTCTTCGCATTAATGAGTTTATCTTTTCGAGATTTCCTTCTATATATATCCTTCTTAATCTTCCTTTTATTTCTTTTTATTTTCCTTTCATCTTCTCTACAATTTTTGTTCAACACTCTTCCGCAAGTTTCGCTTTTGCTACTGTATTTTTTAGTTCTTTCTCCTTTTGATCTTCACTTCTTCTTCATTCCTATACTCAAAGATGCCTCCAAGCAGCCGTAAATATGAAATCTCTTTTGAAGAAATTCAAAAGGATTTCAAAACAAGAGGTTTCACATTATCCACCATTCCTGAACAGGATTCTAAGTCCATTCTTTCTGCTAAACTATTTTCTGATCATCCTTGTAACAGTGAAAAAATCATCATCTCTCTTGGTCATCTTCTCGCTGGTCTCCCTATACCTCTGTACAATCCTGATCTCCCTTTATTTTACGAGATTCTTTCTCATGCGAACCTTTCGCGAGCTATCTACCAATTGTGTGGAGATTGTATTCGCCTTATGCTTGAGTTCGCCCACCGTGGTGCAGGTTTGGGGTCTCTTTATCCACAAGAGCTTAGAAACCCTGAATTCGCTGACCTAGAAATAATTCATGACCAGTACACCGTGGAGAGTTTCTTCGAGAACTACGAAGTAATCACCATGAAAAAGGAAAGTACTCGCTGGGGTGTTCGCTTGAAGAAGAGAGAAACTGTTGCCAGCAACAAAGTACTTATGCAAGATATTAACTGGCATTCTGGTAATAATAAGACCCCACGTTACTCTAAAGACGATAAATGGTGCGTCTTTCCTTTGATCTTGAAGGGGCATTATATCTCTGGTTCTAATGCTTTTCCCGAAAATCTCATGGCATATCAACCATGGGTATTCAATTGGCCCGAAAAGTAGACAGAGGTATGTTTCCAAATTTCGCTCAGCTTATTACCCTCCATTTATCCATACTCCATTTTTTTTTAATTTTGCGAAATTTGTAAATTGCAAAGTTGAGAAAGAACTAAAACAAAACTGGGAAAGAAAGCATCTTAACAGTGATGCGTTCGATCACGGATGAAGTAAGAAATATTTTTATTATTTTTAACAATATTTGTGCATATGTTTCTTATCTTCATCTGTGTGCGAAGGTTGGCGTTAGAGTTTTTGAAGAAGAAGAAACTGATGAGCATAGAGAGATTTCCAAGACTAAGGGCAAGAGCAAGGGTATTCTTTGCAAGGAGAAGTCAGATGCCCCACCTTCTTCTAAGAACCTCTCTAAGAAGAAAAAAGTTCGCTCTCCTTCTCCTTCGAATCTTCTCTCTGATGAAAGCACTAATTATAATGATGAGACCTCTCTCACAAAGGAAATCTCTTTACCTGAATCTTCCATAGCGCAACTATCTAGCATTTTTTTTCTGATTCTCTGCAAGGAATTGGAAATGTTCCTTTAGCTAGTACCTGCAAAGATATTGCGAATATTTG
Source organism: Papaver bracteatum (assembly GCA_023529315.1). NCBI lineage: Eukaryota > Viridiplantae > Streptophyta > Magnoliopsida > Ranunculales > Papaveraceae > Papaver > Papaver bracteatum. The sequence continues at coordinate 81,329 of JAJJWX010002610.1, forward strand.
TGATTCCTCCCTTTTGGATGATGATGAGTCCCATTTCTAGATAAGTGACTCCAAGTTTCCATAATTCGCTCAGTATTTTGGTAAACTTTCATATCTCTATTTTTCTTTAAGTACAATTCGAAATTTTAGTCTGCTTTGACAATTTTTTACATTCTTTCGCAGGCTGGAAAAGCTTCCTATGCAGTTGCTTCTGATTTAATAAAGAAATGTGAAAGCTTTGAGAAGAAGAATTTCCAACTTAAGAATCAACTCAACTCTAATAATAAAAGCGTGGAGAAATTTCACAAGCAAAGCGAAAAATTAGAAGCTGAAGTTGTTGATCTTCGCAAGAAGAACAAACAGTTGGAAGTTGACGTTTTTCTCAACAAAACAAAATATCTAGTCTTAAGAAGGCAAACGACCAACTTTACGGTATATAAATTTTTCTTTTCTCCTTCTACTCCTTTTTCCCAACATCTTCCCTTATTTGATTAACCATTTTTGCAGACATTTATGATCTTTCTGATGAAGCCACATTTCTTCGCTCCTTTCCCTATTTTGTGGATGATGATGCCCTTCTCGAGCGCCTTAACACTTCTTTAAACAGTTTTACAAATGACAAAACAGAGTCTCTTTCCTTAAATGAGATTAAATCTAAATTCCATCTTTTAGAAATTGACCATAGAAGTAGCTTGAAATCAACCAACAGTTTTAAGCGCCACTATCTTCATTCTAAAGATGAAATTGAGGGATTAAGATCCAAGATTAGAAATCTTATAGAAGATAAAGACCGCATCACTAGTCAAGGTGCTCAAGCTTTAGAAAAGTTCCACAAAACCCTTCTTGAGACCCAACTTGAGCGAGATGAAGTTAACCACGAAAATTCCATTCTCATCGAAAGAGAGAATAAAGTTCGCTCTCGTCTCCTCATAAATAAATAGTGATGACGAGTTTGCTTGGGCTGCGAAAGTCTTAGATGATGCCAGAATTAACTTAGGTATAAATGTTAGCCTCCAAGTTGATCATTCGGCCTTGGTTAAAGATATGATTTCTAACATAGAAGGTTAATAACTTTGCTTCCTTACTTATTGATCTCTTTTATAAACTTCGGTCAAGCTATTGATTTGCTATATTATAAATTCGCAGAAGCTGAGAAAGAACTTCGCAAGAGGATTGAATATTTGGAAGCTCAAAATAAATATCTTGATGTAGACAAAGTATATCTCTCTAAGGACCTCTATGTTTGCAATGATAAGTGTCGTAGGCTCAAGAATCAATTAAAGCTTACTGTCGCTAACTTTGAGAATGATGCTTTTTATTTTCGCAACCAGACTATTATGAAGGTCTGCGATGATAACAACATCCCTCATTCTACATATCCCTGTCTTTCAGAAGAAATTCCAAAGAATGTATCCCCTCCAGCCATTTCGGATAGTGATGATAGTGAAGAAAAATATGAAGAGTAAATGGAAGAGGAAGTGGAAGAAGAAGATGAAAAAGAGAAGGAATCTGAAGAAGAAGAAGAAGAAGAAGAAGAAGATCATGGAGAAAAGTAGAAAGAATCAAGCGAGAACTAGATTTTCTCTCTTCATTTATTTTTCCCCTTTTTGCAATACTTGAATATCTGTTATTTTATCTTTTGTTCTTTATGCCTTTCTAATCTATCGTTGCGAACTCCTTCAGTTTCCAACATCTCTCAATATAAGCTCTATCTTTTTTTGTTTTACCTGCATATGTTAGAAAGGCAATTCTTTTTCGTAATAACATACAATTGATCTATATACAAGCAACATTTTCATGCAATTTTTAGTCTATGTGTAAATCTGTCAGGTGGAGGCAAATAACACTTGCCTCTGTTAAGCATTCCCATACTTGCCTCTGTTATTTGTTTCCAAATGAAAGATTAAACATGTTATCTCTTAATAATAATACCATTGGTTACCACATGTTTACTTTTGCAATTTCGCAGTTGTGTTTGCATTTACCTGCATAATTTCGCTATCAGATATATCTTGGTATTTTCCAAGATTCCAATCATTATTATTCTCTTATGTGGTCTTATTTTTCCACCCCTTGTCTTTACGATAAAATCGCAGGCCGTCTTTACACTTTCATGTAATGACCCATTGATCTTGTCTTGTCATTTTCTTGTATTATTGCCTCAGCAGGATATTTTTCATGCGATAATATGACATGCCTAAACATTCTTGCGAACATAAAGCCCCGTGACATTGCCGTCGTGCGACAAAATCGCAGGACGTTTTTACACTTTCGTGCACTAACCAATTGATCCCATCTTATCTTTCTCTTGTATTATTGCCTCTGCATGATCGTTGCACAAATATGACAAGTCTTAATACTCCCATAAGTAAAAAGCCTCATGACATTTGCGTCTAGTTTCCCCTTCAAGGAGGCGTACCTCTACCATACAAGGTTGGCTCCTCCCATCCGGTCTTAACAACAACCAGTTGTTTTCGCGGTCTCTTATCCATTCGACGATATGGCTCATGGTTACAAGACCGCACCCTAAGTGGGGTTTTCTTCGGACTGAGTGCATCATAGTCAAGACTTGCCAATAATGGCCAGGTACGCTCCAGATGCCCCAGGAACCCTTGGCTCAACCGTGTACCTCGGCACCTTGATCGAGTTCTGCACTCCTTAGGAGAGACCTTCTCACCTTAGTCGTCCATCCTAAGTCATAAGCTTAGGCTGAAAATCCAATGCGCCTCTCCTGGATGGGCTTTATTGACCCCAAATCTCCATGACCCAGGTTCCGGTGGTGGTATATCCTTTCCCTGATCCGTGCAATAGGTTCTCCCCTTCTATGACGCACTTTAGGTCTTACATTTTCCTCTTGCGAAAAAAAAATCGCGAACTAGGGTGTACGCCATAGTTGGGTGCCTCTTTCATTTTTTGTTGATTATGTTGCCTTTTGTAAGGCTCTGTCGTAATTTCTCATTTTTGTTTTCTTCATTCAATAGAAAATACTTTTCAAAATTATTTTTACAAATTTTCTTTCTTTGTCTTCTCAATTTCACCAATTTCATTCTCATTTCACATTTTAAGTTTTTTTACCTTTGCTACCTTGTGTTTGTGCCTCTTTGAGTTCTCGCACACTATTGATCATCTCATTTTGCAGAATACTCTTTTCTTGCTTTGTGTTGTGATTACCATTTATACCATACCTTCGCATATATTTCTCATTATACACTACAGTTTTCACACCCTCTAGCTTATATTTTCCTTCCCTGAGCATATTTGTTACCGTGTAAGGGCCTTCCCACCTGTTCGCAGAATCATCTTCGCCATACCTATGATAATTTGGTTGTAGACGTAACACCAGATCTCCTTTGCGAAGTATTCACCGGTTCTCATTTTCAGCATACATTGCTTTCGCATCACTCCCTTTGCCTCCATGTTCTACTGCGTCTACCATCATTCTTTCGCCTCTTTGCATTTCTTTGATATTATGCTTCAAATTTTTCTTCTTAGGTACTCTTTCTTCACATCTCACTACATCAATTTCATGACATTTTCGCCCTTCAACCCAATCTCCTCTTATGATTCCAACACCGCTAGGATGAGGAAACTTAATGCATTGATGGAAGGTTGATGCTACTCCTAGAATTCCATGCAACCAAGGTCGGCCATTTAGCGTATTATATGGTGACTCTATATCAACAACACAAAACAGAATTTCGGAAGATAATCCCTTCAAAGGAATTCGCATAGCAATTTCTCCCTTAGGTTTTTTCGCAGTACCATTAAATCCGTAGATCTTGTAAGTCGAAGGTATCAAGTCCTCATCCTTTCCTCCAATAGTTTTGTAAGCATGGTAAAATAGAATGTTTACAGAACTTCCAGTATCAATTAATATTATGTTGACCGCCCACGAATTCTCATCTTCATCATCTTCATCATCACTAGGTTTCGGGTTGATCTTTAGCTTTACCACCAAAGGATTATCATGCATTTCTCCACCTTCAGGAATCTCCTCTGTTATAAAGGAAATAGGTTGTTTCTGCCATTCTTTTAGTAGCAAGACCTTCGCAATGTTTATGATTTCTCTATCATCAATATCCCTTGCGAAAACTTTGCTCAGAACATTATCATGAAATTTTTTAATTGTTTTGTACGAATGTACAATAGAATGACAGAACAGGTTCTTTGCTTTCGCTCCAACTTCAATTAGAAATATTTTTCTTCCCTTTGTTGCGTTTACTCTGCAATCTTCTGGTGGTGGCGGTAGTGGTAAAGGTTGTGGTTGCCTTATCAGAAAGTGGTCCAGCTTACCTTGGTCTATCATTCTAAGGATAATTTTCTTTACATTTCTGCAATCATTTGTCGTATGCCCATGGAAATGGTGATACAAGAAGAATTCATGTCTTCTATGGGTCGAGGGTGGCTCATTCCCCATGTTCCAAGGTTCTAGGATGTTTTCCATCAAGATTATGGCTTCCCATATATTTTCCGCACTGGCATTTAGGGGAGGCATTTTTATTTCTTCCCATACTACCCTATTAGTTCCCTGTCCCCTATGATAGTTATGCTTCTGACCTCCATAAGTTCCTTGGGGATGGTCAAGTCTCTGAATCTTATTATTTCCATCACGGCTAAGGGTACACAGGAACCGAGCCGGACCGACGGACCATCCCGGAACCGGTGGAACCGTACCTATTTTTGTACCGAACCGAGGAAGGGGGTACAGGTACCAGTCCAAAAAATAGGAACCGAGACTAAGCAGGTACACGGTCCTGTCCTAGTCCCGTCCCGGACCGGACCAGACCGAATATACCGAAAGAGGGATATATATTTTACTTGGACATTGTATCGATTCTACTAACCAAAATGAAAGTTAGATCTTTAGAATTAATATGAGTATTTGATATTTTTTTTCCCAAATTCAGTACTTATGTTGTATCTGTGTTCCCTAGTTTTAGCACACTTTCCCATCAACAACACTGGGATGGAGTTTGAATCACATTTGAGCGGATGATGCTCTTCTGCTCATTGGAAGGTTACCTATGCTGCAAATGATCCCAACTCTATGTCCCTTTCTTCTTCCATGACCCTTTGGTGCTTGTCAAATGACAATTGTTGATTTTCCATTTACGATTATTGGTTTTACAATCCATTTCTATAGAGAAATTGGTTGAAGCATTCTCTTTAGCCCACTTTGCTCTTAGCAATCCAGGGAGAGAAATTATTGGACACAATTGACACCTTACGTTAAAGATTTTCTTCCCAGTATGTCAACTCTGTTAGAAACAATAGGGTTTTCCAAGGAAAAGTTTTCAATGATAAACCCTTGAGATTTGGATTTCAAGTACATTACGGACCGATTAGCTCTTTGCAACATGTTGAGGATTTTTTTTGGTTTGGAACCGAGACTAGTACCGGAACCGTACCTGGTACCGCACGTGTACCGAATAGTACTGGAACCGAGGTACAGGGTACCGATACCGGTACAAAATTTTGGAACCGAGGTTAGGGAGGTACAGGTACTCGGCCTCGGTAAGAACCGAGCCGAACCGTACTGTGTGCACCCTTAACCACGGCTATATAATCTGGTTTCTCTCTCAAGCTCTTCTTGATCATGACTTCCCATTGCTACCAGCTTATGTTGATTTTCGACCATCATTTTTCCATGTTGTTCCTGCGAAGCGTTCGCCACTGCATTTGTTAACTTGGGTAATAAGCTTGCATTCGCTACCTTTGAACTTGTGCTTGCGACTGGGTACGACTCCATCTCACTCTGATTTTCCTCAAGATAAATATATTCCTCTTGGTACTCTCGCAACTCAGTCATTGTGATAGTATTCTTGATTCTAAAGATTTGGACATACAACAAATTTGTTGCGAACATTGCATTAATAAATGATAAAATAAGGTATCTTTCATCCACACGGCCAGCCATATTGCTACACATTGTCTTCCACCTCATAGTTAAGTGCCTCAAACTTTCGCCAACTCTTTGTTTCAATCCAAATACATCTTCAATGTCCGGAATCGATGAGTTGTCACTTATGTAAGCCCCTAAGAACACCGTTTGTAAGTGATTGAAAGATGCTATGGTATCCTTTGGCAGTCCTTCGAACCATTTTAACGCTTATCCTGTCAAACTTGATACAAAGTATTTGTGCAACACAACATCATGGTTTTCCCATTGTAACATGCATCTCACGTAAGCTTTGATATGTTGAACTGCGCAAGTTGTTCCATCGAAGATGCTAGTTAAATCAGGCAGGTTGCATTTCGGTGGTATTCCCCTCAACTGCATATCCTGTGTAAATGGTGTTTTTGAAGCTTCCTCTATTGCTTCGTCCAACTGTATCCTGCCTCCTTCTCTTCTGTTATTGAGCATCCCTCTTATCTCCGACAATTCTCTTATAATTTGTTCATTCATACTTGACCCTTGATCCATTGGTCTTCTCTTTTGTGTAAATGGTGTTTTTGTAGCTTCCTCTATTGCTTCATCCAACTATCTCCTGCCTCCTTCTCTTCTGTTATTGAGCATCACTCTTATCTCCGCCAATTCTCTTAGAATTTGTTCATTCATACTTGACCCTTGATCCATTGGTCTTTTTAACCCTGCTTCTCTTCGCCTACGTTCATGCCTGTTTTATCTTGTGAAATCTTGTGTTTCTTCTTCATCATCCTCTTCTCGTCTTCCCATGTGATTTTCTCTTTCATCCCTTACATGTGTTCGCGCATGATTTCACCTCTCATTTTCTCATATGTGACCTTGTTCATTCCTCAATACTTCTCTTTCTTGCCTTTCAATCCTTCCTTGTGTTCTATCAGTTTCTTTATTAATGTTATCATTGTTGCGGTAACGTTCACGCCTTCTCTCTCGGTTACATGATTATTTTTGGCGTATATCCTCCTGGAACTCTTGTGCTTCAACTTTCTCCCTCATCCTTATTCGTTCTCTTTCGCAAGCTATACGTGCTTGTGCGGAATTATTCCTCTCCATTTTATCTTCAATTGCTTGTTGATTTCTTTGTACCTCTCTCCCATATAGTATCCTCCTTCCTTCCTCCCGGTTTTCTTCGCCACCTTGATTATTTCGTTCGCGACGTTGTTCATTCCCTTAGTATCTATTGTTTTGTTCATTCTGGTAATTTTCTCCATGTTGAACGTAACGATTTTCAGTTATTTCTCTTTCTTCACGATGTCCTTCATTAGGATTATGTACATCTTCTTGAATATTCTCAGCAATATCCACCTCAGGCGAAACTTGCCTCGCTTCTCTTCTAGCCGATCTTGAATTTGATCTTGTAGTAATTTTCGACCTTGTATTTTGTAGCCTTATATTTTCCATTCTTAATTCATGATTTTGTCGTGTTAAGTTTGCACGCTATTCTGCTTGTAATCTCCTTTCTTCGAACAACTTTTGTCTTAATGCCTCTAGCGTTTCATTCTCCTCCTCTCCATGAATTATTCCTTCTTCTACTTCTCTGTCCCTCTCTACTCGTCTCAATAGTTGTCTTTCTTCTTCTTCATCTGTTGAGTCCGTCTGCCAAGTGTGTACACTGACTCTATCATAATCAATGATTCCATATTGTACTGGTGCACGCTGAATTGGTGGTTGAACTCGTTCTTCTCCGTTGTTTCTTCCTCCCATCCTAGAAGATTCTCCAATTTCACCTCTCCTTCTTCCAGCGATTCTTTTACTTCTCCTAATTGTTGCTGGTTGCTCCAAAGTATTTGTTCGCCTTACCATCTTTTCGATTTTATTAATCTGTTAAAAACTACACAAATTCTTTCACTATTTATTCCAAAATTTTTCAAATTACAATAAGAGTTTTCATATAGATTCAATCCTAATATGTAATTCCAAACTTTTGGTCGCTGTTTCTAGCGCCAATATGTAATTGCAGGATTCCCTACAATCATACCCTAATGAGATTACACAAATATTTACTCAAACTTCAAGAATCATCATCAAATCTTTATTAATTTCTTTTATGAATCTTCCAAGAATGGTAAGAATACAAGGAAATAAGAATTATTCTAGACTTTCTCTCTACTATTTACTTTCTCCCCATCCTAAAAATATCTCTCCTTTCTCAAGTCTGCTTGGTTCTTTATATTGGATATCACATGGTGGATGAAAGCTAAGCCAACCTTTATTTTCGGATCTGGCTTGCGTCTTTCTCGCAAGCTTACAAGAGTCTTCCTCGCAAGTGTCCTTTAATCTCGCAAGATCTTCACACTTTCTTCGTGATTAGGATGATGTCACATGCTACGTCACTCTTCAAATAGTCTGCGATGGTTTTCGCAAACATTTATTGGTTAAAACTTCGCTGGGATACTGTTGTTGCGAGATTCCGCTCCTACAATCTCTTTTTTTGATTATCACATTTTTGGTTGTATCTATTCTTTGGATAAACAGAAAACATATCTAATATTTGGTTTGGTTATCGCATTCAATATAAGTGAATCATCAATGAATACAAAAATAAGCAAATGACTTTCACATTTCATGTCTATTTTTTTTGCCACAAACATCAGACAAGCGTGATAAATGTATTAACTACGAGTTAGGAAACAACTACAAAATTAAATGGCTTTTAAGCATATAAATGGTCTGAGCATATAGATGGTCTGACATTACACTTATTCAAGTTCTAAAACTATAGTAAGTATATAATAACATTCTTAAAAATGTTGATACATTCCCATGATGAGAACTTCATTTAAGCGGAGAAATGTTAGTTAGATGTTGGAGTAAGCCGAATTATGTTATGCATGTGAAATTGATGATTAATGATCAAATTATCTCTCTATTGGTGGGGTAAAATACCTTTTTTCTTCCAGATTTTTTATTTTTTTTTGATCGGTCAAATAGAAATTTCATTGAAAAAAGGCACTTAAGAGGGGTGCCTTAACCCAATGATTACAACCGAACAAAAAAGGGGAACCGTAAGGGGATTCGTCTACCCAAATAAAAAACACAAAGATTACGGAGGCCGTCGGTATAATGAATCCCATAAAGAAATCACAATATTTGTCGTAAGCCCTAACATTCTTGTATTTGATTCGGCCCAAAAGAAAGCTTGTAATTTGATATCTCTAATGAGGCTTTCCAATGTTTTCTTTTTGTTATCGAAGGTTCTTGCATTTCGCTCTTTCCATACACACCATAAAATTACAACCGGGATGTTATTCCATATGCAGCTAAGTCTTTCGTCTCCCCAATTAAACTTCCAAGTCTTGATAGAAGCAATGATATTAGGGTTGTATGACCATCCAAAGTGGCACCCTTAAACAAAGTAATCCCATATTCTCCGGGTTCTCCAACAACCATAGAACAAGTGCGAACTCGATTCGTCGTCTTCCTCACAAAAACGACAAACACTAGAGACATCCATACCTCTTCTTAAAAGTTTATCCGCCGTCATTACCCGATCATGAGAGAGAAGCCAAAGAAAAAAATTGATTTTGTGAGGGTACTCATTACTCCATACAACATTGATTGGATAATCCGGCTCACCTTGATCGTCGTTGTCTTTACTTCCATCCTTAACCGTATATTGGCCATGATCACTACCAACCCAAATACGGGTATCCGTAACCCCTTCTTGAATAGAGATGAAAGAGAGAAGATTTGATATAGATAACACTTCACTTGTAATGGTTTGAGAATATCTTTGCCTAGACATAAATGCCCACCTTACACCATCTTCCTTAACTTCATACATACTAGCCACCACAAACTCTTTGGTCCTTGAAGCTTCATAAGCCAAAGGAAACATATCGCACAATCTTCCTTCACAAAGCCAATAGTCTTCCCAAAATTTAGTTTCCTTACCCGCTCCAATCTTAAATCTAATATTTTTATTGAAATCTCCAAGCTCTTTGTAGATATTAAACCACAAGCTACCGCCTTTCGATCCTTTGGGTTGGAGAGTTTCCCAACCGGTAAATGTTTTACCAAATTTTTCAACTATGATCTTCCTCCAAAATGCTTCTTTCTCTATGCCAAAGCGCCACCACCATTTTTTTAGCAAAGCCGAGTTCACTTGCTTAGCTCTTCTTATACCAAGACCACCTTTTTCTTTTGGTTTTGAGGACAATTTCCAACCAATATTGTGAATTCTTTTCCTATTTCCATCATCCCATAAGAAATTTCTCACAATTCTATCAATTTTCTTAGTTATGGAGCAAGGAGCGAGAAAAATAGAGAGATAATAAATGGGTAGGCTAGCTAAAACGCTTTTGATGAGAGTTAACTTACCTCCTCTTGATATTGTTTTTGCATTCCAAGAAACAACCCTTTTCCCACAAATTTCAAGTGTTTTCTCCCATTTTTGAGTGCCTCCTACCTTATCTCCCAAAGGAAGGCCAAGATATATGCTAGGAAAACTCGCAAACTTTCATCCTAGCATGTTAGCATAATTTTCAATTTCCTCATCGACCACGACTCCAAATAAGCTACTTTTGGAGAAATTTATCTTCAAACCCGAAGTTAACTCAAAACAAAGAATAAGGTAACGAAGGGCATCCACTTGTTCTCTCTTAGCATCAAGAAAAATGATTGTATCATCGGCAAATTGTAAGTGATTTATTTTTGTTCCCCCCTCCTTGATGAAGAAACCCGAGATTTGATCTTGTTCTTGTGCTTTGTTCAACATACAACTTAGCACTTCACCAACAATAATAAAGAGAAAAGGAGAGAGGGGGTCTCCTTGACGAAGTCCCTTTTCACTACCGAAGTAACCGAAAGACGATCCATTGACAAGAACCGAGAACTTTGAGAATGTTAAACAATTTCTAATCCGAGCCCTCCAAACACCACCAAACCCCATTTTGAACAAAACTTCATTTAAAAAATTCCAATTCACATTATCAAACGCCTTTTCGAAATCAAGCTTACAACCCAACCCCTGCAATTTTTGACGAAGTCTAGAATCCACACATTCGTTTGCTATCAAAACTCCATCAATAATTTGTCTTCCTTTAATGAAGCTAGATTGAGTTGTTGAGATTAGAGTAGGAAGGTATACCTTTAAACGCTCCGCCAAAACTTTTGAAATGATTTTGTACACACTCCCAATAAGACTAATAGGCCGAAAGTCTTTTACTTCTTCTACACCCTCCTTCTTAGGGATGAGAGCGATGAAATTGTTTTTCAAAGACGAGTGAAGAATATTATGGTCATGAAATTCTTCAAAAACCTTCATCAAATCTTCTTTTAGAAAATCCCAACAAACAAGAAATAACTTCATAGGAAATCCATCCGGACCCGGGGCACGATCAATTCCCAAATCTTTAATTTCATTCTTAACTTCTTCTTCATTAAACGATCTCTCCAACCATATACTTGCATTTTCATCGATACGCTTTAGACACATATTTTTGATTCTTGGACGATTGTTTGAATTTTCTTTAAACGCTAACTCAAAATGATTTGCAATACCCAACTTGATTTCTTCTTTATTTCCGGTCCATCGACCATTGATACGAAGGTTATTGATGTTTTTAAAAGCTCTATGACCCCTCACTACTCTATGAAAATGCTTGGTGTTTCTATCTCCATCTCGAAAGTATCTAACTCTTGACTTTTGCCGCAACATTATGCCTTGACGACGATGAGCCACATCAAACTCCACTTTAGCCGTCACAAGCATGTCTTCTTCACCTTCGGTAAGACCCCTTTCATCATCTAGTTCATCTAACTCCTTCATCTTGGTAAGTGCCAAGTCAATTGCCCTATCAATGTTCCCAAAGACGTCTCGATTCCACACCTTTAATTTCTCCTTCAAAGCATGTAACTTCTTTGAAAAACATTCACCCGCCGTTCCTACAAAATAAAAAGAATCCCACCATTCTTTCATTAAAGAAATTATGTTAGTTCCTTCAAGCCAAGCTAATTGAAAACGAAAAGGGAAAGCACCCCAATCCGAGTCCTTTGAGCATAGCTCAATGGGAAAATGATCCGAAAAGGGTCTTGCAAGTCGCTTGAAGTTGATATTTGGAAAATGATCTTCCCATTCCGACGAGAAAATAAAACGGTCAATTTTGCTCTTCTTGTTAGGTGGTCTACTCCAAGTATACTTCGCACCGGAAAGAGGCAATTCGATAAGCCCCAACTCATTACATAGGTCATCGAAGTATTTCATTGAATTCGAAGCTCTACGACAACCCTTTCTCTCCACCATGTATCTTATTTCATTGAAGTCTCCACCGAAACACAAAGGCACTCCATTCCAATAACCATGTAAGGTGGCTAACTCCATACGAAATCTTTTTTTTTCGTTCACAATGCAAGGACCATACACACCAATCAAGACCCAACGGAAGTTATCCTCCAAATTACGACAAGAAATGCTTATAGTAAAAATACCTTCAAGAAAATCGTCAACTTCAATCATATCCGAATTCCAAATCAACAAAATTCTGCCCGATCTTCCATAAGAATTTAGAGCAAGCCACCTACACGGAGTCGCACCCCAACATTGACGCACAATCTTGTCATTACAAGCACTAAGCTTAGTCTCTTGAATCATAAGAATAGTAGGCTTCCACCGTTTCACAAGGTTTTTTAGCTTCGATCGTTTTTCCGGATCACCGAGACCATTAACATTCCAAGATACTAATTTAAACATATTTTCTTCCAGAAATGATACATGCACCGCGGGTGTGCACCGTGCGAAATCGAACGGCTGTTAGGGAACCCTATGGTGATTAGCAGGGGGTGGGGGCCATTGGTGGGGGCCTCTCTTTTATTCTGTCTCACACTCTCTCTCCACGGGACAGGGTTCGGTGCACCTTTTCGGTGCGTTAAACATTTTGTTTTTCTTTGCTAGCTAAACATTCTTCCAGCTGCTCTATGCCAGACTTAATGGATTTCAGAAACATCATTATATTTAGGTAGGAATTAATAGTAGGTAGTACTAGGTCAATAGTAGGTCTTGCTTTTTTCTTCCTATTTTTTAATCTGTGTCGGGCATTGTCTATGAAATCTATATCGATCAAAAAGTAGCTGTTGAAATGAATCTCATTACTTGTACAACCTCACAACTGATGTTCACTTTGGATAGTTTCACTTTTGTGGTTTTTTTGGTTAACGATATGTGACATAATATAACTTATTAAGTTGATCTGAATTGGAAAATTATTGTAACTCCAAATATATTACACAAAATTGGTTAAAAAGATCAAAATCAACAATTTCTTGGTGAAAAAGACATTTAGATTTTGATATTGTTTATATGGACAAAAATATAAAAATATCCTGGATGTAAACAGTTTCATCCTACCCATTTTTAAATATTTTTTCTTATTTTTAATTTACATTAGGATATATCAAGTTTCATCCTCGCTATTTTTTAAGTTTAAGTCAGTTTCATCCTTCCTATTTTTTTGGTGTCAATTTTGCCCATATTAATTTTTACTCATCCATTAGAACCGTGTTTTAAAAATATTTGGACAAATGACTCATTTTCCGATTATATTACGAGTTCTAGCTCGAATTGTTAGCAACAATTTGGAAACAATCATCAAGCGAACCTGAAAACAATACTGTACTGCAATGCTTCAAAAAAAATATTGTATTGCAGCTATTGCTCACAAGGCTGTGAGAATATGAGAAAGCGGAAAATCAAATCTTGTTTTACTAGTCATATATTCCTCAAAAAAAAAAGAGGATAAAACTGAAATAGAAATGGCATGACCCAGCTCCAAGTGAGATCTCACAAATCAAAAAATTAAAAAAATGTTAAATCATAATGTTTTTATCGATTTTCCCAATTTGGTCTCGACTCTCGATTGTGTTTTTTTTTTTTAAGAAGAAAGTTATATTAAAAAGAAAAGTAGCTTACACCAAAAAAAAATAAGTTACACATGCATGAGAACCTCCCAATTGCTCTAAATTAAGTTAGGATTAACAAACTTAAAAGTATCAGAACCACAAGACCATACAACAAGAAGTTGTCTGACAAGATCAACAATATCCATCGCTTCCTTCTTCCTAGTCCCAAATACTCTCCCATTCTGTTCTTTCATAATCTCCAACAAATGGATAATCCTCCAAACTAATTTACATCTTCCCTATAATACGTTCGTAGACCAAGCTTCAAACAAATCAAATAAAGTCTTCGGCATTGGCCACGATATTCTAAAGACTTTTATGAAATAGTTTCATACCTCAAAAGAATAAGAACAATGTAATAACATATGCCCGTTGTTTCTCTTTCAGTATTGCAAAATGTTTTCAGAATATTTTCTTTTTTTACTTTGGTGATGTTGTTTCCATAAATCGGATATGTTTAATTTTCTTTTTCTATTTTCTATTTACAATCCCATATCAATTTTTGGTAGTTCTTATTACTAACATTTTTATTGAAATAAATTAGGAAAGTACTTAAGGGTAGGCATGTAAACTACTACGGTCTTCTTAATATCTTGACAAAGTCAAAGCGGACTATCTTTTTAAAACAGAGGTAGTATCTCCAATAGTATAGAGGTATGACCATTAGAAAATCCACAAAATTGGTCAATTAACCCAAAAACAACAATTTCTGGGTGAAAAAGACATGTAAAGTTTGATACTGTTTAAATGGACGAGAATTAAAAAGATACTTTTTTCTATCAACCAACTTGGGTAATTTGTCCAGAAAAAAAAAATTGTTTACCTAAAATATCCCTTAAATTAAGTTTTTTATAAGCAACTTGATTTTAAATTTGTGATGTGTCATGGTTGGATTCTTCTTTTACCTTTACGTGATTAACAACGTATTGAGATACAAACAAATTGACATCAAAAAAATTCATGCTTCAGTGGTGAAGGCAAAGTACGAGAAAAAATTGCATAAAACTAATCCTATTACTCTGTCTATTTTAATCAACTGTTCGAAGTTAGCAGAAACTAAAGAAATACATTCTCATTCTCTAACCAAGCATCGTAAACGTCATCTTCAAATAAAACAAAATGCACCTATAAACAAACAGAAAGAGTTAGATGAATAACATGTGTTGTTCAATATTCAATTCCATATCATGTGAGTTTGTGACGTTTTAGTATTCTTTTCGTATAGCAGCAACAAGCTGCGATGCCGCAAACTATTATAAAATCCAACTTCTTTCAAGAGTATGTTTTTTACCACAAGTCATTGAGCATGTCACTTGAGGGAATTCAATCTCATTTACAAAAAAAATCAGTTGGCAAATGATTAAAGAGCTTTAATGCACGGAGCAAACACCAACAAACATTACCTCTTTGAAGTCACCATCTCATTCCATTATAGTAGATATTGCAATTGTTGTAGCTTCTTCATATGGATAACTAAATAAAAAATGACGTTTAATTAGGAGAAAATATATAAAAGATTAAAAAGGATACAATCGAATTTGTTGAATTGATTTCCTCGCAACTAAGACTTGAGAACTCAAGGATACATTGCTAAGATCCTATAAAACAGATCATGTGCAAGTATGGTCATACTCAACTAGGAAGGTTGAAACCTGAGCATAAGTGTATACGATTGAGTCGTTTAGTTGAAGTTACTGAGGATTTATTTTATCGATAATGATTTTCCATTCAACCTGACAATGTTAGCACTTAAAAATAGTACATTGTTACGAATTTTAGCTCTGAAAAACTATTTCATAGCTTAGTCATTTAGGTGAAGTCGTTATTAACTGTTAGGCCCTTAACTACACCACTGCCTATTGAAGGTGCTAAATATAATATCAGCAACATAATATTTTATTGCTCACGTGAAACTTACCCATACACACCACAAGATATGGTAGGAAAACCATAGATTAAACCTCAATGATATTCATCCTAGTTTAAACCTAGATCAAACCAGTGTCCTCCTAGTATGAAAATTGATGAAACATGATGCATAACAGATGAACCCAGTTTCGTACTAGTATAAACATGGATGAAAACAAATGCAACATAATTTAAAACAGGGTGAAACCATATTTGTATTAGTCAAATCTTGCTGAGAACATGTTCAAGTTATATTCATATTAGTTAAACATGTACACTGCAGATCTCACTTGGATGAAACTGGTTTCATCCTAGTTATAACATGCTGAAACAATATACACTGCAGATTAAACTTGGATGAAATTGATTTCATCATAGTTTAAATATGCTGAAACAATACCTACTTCCGATTAATCCTGGAAGAAACTGGTTTTCATCCTATTTTATACTTGGATAAAACCGAACAAATAATGAGACAACAACATTCCCAATATAGCATACCGTATATAATATCCAAAACAAGATGAAACCTGTTTCATCCAACTATAAGCATCAATAAATCTTAGGCAGTTATATACTTAGAGCATGTATATATTTCGTCAACGAATAAAATTTAATCAAAAACAGGACGAAACCGTTTACATCTTTGTTTAAACTTTGATGAATCAATTTTATCTTAATTCGTATCAGGATGAAACCAGTTCGATCCTAGTATAAGTATGGATAAAAATTATTTCAGCTCAATCCAAAACAGGATGATACTGATTTCATCCTAGTATAACATGGATGAAATAATTTCAACTCAATCCAGGACATGATGAAACCGGTTTCATCTTAGTATAAGCATTGATGACATCCATTTATCAATACACATATCTTTCATGAAATTAACACGGCCAAAATCTCAATTCATTTTAAACCTAGTTGAAACCAAATTTAAACAAAATCTCATAATAACATTCAAACATGATTCTACCTCATAATATTTAAGGATTTGATGACAATCAAACCAAAATTCTATCAATATTTTAAGCTTTCAATCAAAAAAACATGTTGTTCCAAAATCAAAATCAAAATCAAAACAAAAAACATGAATTAGGGTTAGGAAACTTACAGGTTTTCATCTTGTAAAATTGATTGAAGTTCATAGCATATAATACTCTTCCTTTACATAAATTATAAATTAGCAGATTTGAAGAACAAAGGTCACAATCAGTAGTGGTGGTGTTGTTGTTGTTGGAGTTTGTAGTGAAGAAAGATATGGTAATGGTGGTGGAGATATTTTTGAAGAAAATGGCGGTGGTGACTGTGGTGGAGACATTGTCGACAATAATATTGGAGATGGTGGAGGATTGAGAATCTAAATTTGTGGTTGCGGTGACGATCGATGTTAACGATGAAATTGAGTTGGGTTTCTCTTGAAACTGAATTTCAAGTTGATGTTTATGGGAAATCGATTTGGTAGTGGAAGGGTACAATAGTCTGTTTCAAATTTAATTATTCTCTGTCCATTTAAACCAGAAGAAAATTTACCCATCCAATTCAACCAGACTTTAAGAGAATCTGGGCATTTGACCCATTTTCTCTAGAAAATCGTATGTGATGAAATGTTAACCATTTAATTATATTTTAGTTAATTATTAAAAATCAAAAACGTGACATGGGGGTCACTCTGAAGGTCTAGATAAGACTTTCTTCAAAACCTGCAAAATTAATATTTCATCCCTCATGTTTTGTAGGATCTATTGTTGGGGATGGATTTAGCTAAAATTAAATTCTAAAAATCTTACGTGTTTTGAAGGAGAAATATTGAGAAAGATAAAAGAGGCACAAAGAGAAGGATTTTCCATTAATTAGGGTTAGTATAGTTATATGGATAAATACTTTATATACATCGAAAAGGGAAGACCAAAAGACTATCCTTTTGGACCGCACATCCATGGGTCGTAGGCCCTGTAACACTCCCCCTTGTGCGATTCAATAACAAAACTTTATACATAGTGCTTCTTGAAATTTCGTTCACTCCTTGATGACTTGTGCCGAAATCAATTGACTTACTAGAACTTTGACAAGAAAAAACCTAGTGGGATAAAACCTTGGTACAACTCTTCACATGTAGTACTTGAAAAAATGGGGGTCTAACAACCTCACCCAATATTTCGATTAGAAATATGTATGGACTAACTCTAATATACTTTTAAGAGAATCAACTAGACAGTCAGACTCAATCTTAATAAAAAGTATATCAAGGAGTTAATATCTCTATATCTTGATTTGATCTATACTCAAGCAAATAGAAATCTGCGAGTCTTTATCAAATACAATAGATATAAACTTGGATGGTATCAAAAATCAATATCCAAGGATCAATCAATTTCCAATCAACAACCAAAGGTTGGATTTCATAATTGATCGATACAACGTACAACCTGTGATATTTAAATTATATAACAAAATGTAACGCGGAATATAAATAACACAGACACCAGAATTTTGCTAACGAGGAAACTGCAAATGCAAAAAAACCCAGGGACCTAGTCCATATTGAACACCACACTGTATTAAGCCGCTACAGACACTTAGCTTGTCACACACAAATGAAATTTATTTCATTTCGGTTTGAGTAAATGTACCTAAACTTGTACATTTGGTTAGTTCTCGAATAGTTAACCAATGGTTATCCATATGAGCACTTTCATATCAACCATATTCATCTTCTTCATAACTAGTTCAAATGACTCATAAGAACTAGTTCAAGAGTTGTTCAATTGCAAGGAAAACTTATGTAACTACACAAGAAACATTTGAAGAAAAATTGGTTTGATTCACTTGAATAAATTCATGAACAATATACCCACGGTTTTCAAAGATTGCACTCCTTATTGATTTATTGTTTAAGTTCATGATCAACAGATTTGGGAAATAACCAGCTTGGGTACGCATACGGGTATGCGTACTCTAGTTTTACCGGAATTGGGTTTGAAAACCCAGCAGAAATTTTCGGATGAAAAACTTCCGTGGGTACGCGTACCTAAGTTGACTGGTTTATAAGTTCGTAAACTCCAAACTCAGCAGAAATTCATGGACATGAACTTTCGTCAGTGCACGTACGGGTACGCATACCCAACTTATCTCCTTCACCAATACCGCATGCACACATATGCACGCACTTGGTTTATGGTACATGGATTTATACACTAATGTGCGAACACACTATATAAGCTTATATCCATATGGGGTTACGTAATCTCAACTCTATATTTCAATAATTGAAACATTTTTCTATAATGTTAATAGTCGTTAGACATAAAGAATCGACTATCTTCATTAAAGCCATTTTCGAGATTGAAACATGCGAAATGGAGTCTGGAGCTCAACTATACTTAACTATCCTAGACCGAGACTTAGTCATAAGTAAACTAGAAATCAAGACGTATAGTTTTGATCACTAATATTGACAATCATGCTTGAGATAGCAACCCATGCGAGTTCTACCGAGCAATGCTCTAACAATCTCCCCCTTTGTCAATTTTAGTGACTAAACTATCAACACATATGGATTACAAAATAGATAAAACTTTGTAGCTTCTCGTCCACATGCTTGATCTCCTTGGTGCTTCAACATTACTCGAAAAAATCGTGTTTTCCAAGTACTCCCATGATTCCATAGATGTTCAGTTCAGCATCATAGTTGTTGAAGTCCCGTAGCCATAACAATGAGAAAAAAAAAGCTCTCGATCATTGCTATGCAGTGTCATAATATCATTACACATCATCAAAGTTCATATATCACAACTTCAACAACAATATTATGGTGATATATATCACTCCCCCTTAGTCAATAATTTCATCTCAACATGAAAACCACTCCCCCTTACATAATGATCCGTAAAGCACGTAAATCATATGTATTTGTAGTGTGAACTACATATTTATTCTCCCCCTTTT
The DNA here is from genome assembly GCA_023529315.1 of Papaver bracteatum. Classification (NCBI taxonomy): domain Eukaryota; kingdom Viridiplantae; phylum Streptophyta; class Magnoliopsida; order Ranunculales; family Papaveraceae; genus Papaver; species Papaver bracteatum. The sequence continues at coordinate 100,983 of JAJJWX010002610.1, forward strand.
TGTCAATAAAATAGGCAAAGGTACGAAAACAGGATCCTAATGAAATTTTCATGGAGACGCTTCAATACCAAAGAAAAGGACATATCAACTTGTTTAGATGCAATCATAAAGCCGAAGCTAAATGCATTCATCAAGGAGTTTACAAAGATACAATATAACCCCTAAAAATTCCACATCCACACTCCCCACAAAGATATGGAAATTAAGCGCAAGTTCAAAAGAACTCTCCCCCCATTTGATGTCATTCCCGAGAGAACAACAAGAGTGACCTTACTTTTACAAGAAAATAAGGATTTTATTGGACACCAAAAACCACAAAAATGATTTTATATCAAAAAATTCTCAATTAAACTAACCACAAGAGAACCCATGATTAATTTAATCGAAATACACAATCAAATTAAACACAAAAGTAATCAATTTAATTGAACATGCTCGACATAAGAGAACTTAAGGATCTACGACTATGTTAACCATAAAATAATGATTAACTCAATCGTTTTATGCTCAACACAAGAAAACTTATGGATCATTGCATTATACACATAAAAAATGGATCAGGGAAAGATCAATACTACGGCATAGACAAGTATTCATTATATTTTTCATCACTATTTGCACAATGACATACAATAGACATAATCCTTGTAAACAAAATATTTTAACCTATCTTCCATCAATGAATTGACATAATATGCTTAACTTTTGTTTGTCAAAAGTTCACCGATCTTGCATCAATACTTGCATATCGACATATAAACGAGATAAATTTTGACATCGTATGGGACAACAATAGCTCACGGACGCAAACACACATATCCCATAACAAATTACAATATACAAAACCATAAAGATTAATACTGCAAAAATCATCTTCCAAACAATTTTAGTGTTTAAATAAATAAATCTAAAAACAAAGATGAAAAAATATTGGGGGTCTAACAACCTCACCCAATATTTCGATTAGAAATCTGTATGGACTAACTCTAATATACTTTTAAGAGAATCAACTAGACAGACAGACTCAATCTTAATAAAAAGTATATCAAGGAGTTAATATCTCTATCTCTTGATTTGTTCTATACTCAAGCAAATAGAAATCTGTGAGTCTTTATCAAATACAAGAGGTGTAAACTTGGATGATATCAAAAACCAATATCCAAGGATCAATCAATTTCCAATCAACAACCAAAGGTTGGATTTCACAATTGATCGATACAACGCACAACCTGCGATATTTCAATTATATAAAAAAATATAAGGCGGAATAGAAATAACATAGACACCAGAATTTTGCTAACGAGGAAACCGCAAATATAGAAAAACCCAAGGACCTAGTCCAGATTGAACACCACACTGTATTATGCCGCAACAGACACTTAGCTTGTCACACACAAATGAAATGTATTTCATTTAGGTTTGAGTACCGTACCTAAACGTGTACATTTGGTTGGTTCTCGAATAGTTAACCAATGGTTATCCATATGAGCACTTTCATATCAACCATATTCATCTTCTTCATAACTAGTTCAAATGACTCATAAGAACTAGTTCAAGATTTGTTCAATTGCAAGGAAATCTTATGTAACTACACAAGACACAATTGAAGCAAAATCGGTTTGATTCACTTGAATCAATTCATGAACAATATAGCCACGGTTTGCAAAGATTGCATTCCTTATTTATTTATTTTTTAAGTTCATGAACAACCGATTTGAGAAATAACCAACTTGGGATGCTATCCCGAATTTTTCTCAAGGGTGGAAAGAGTCAGCTAAATCTTTTAAGATACGAAATTCAAGAAAAAAATCAAAAGCATCAAAATATTTTTCTTAGATATGAGAGGATATAAGAAATACTAGATTTGATAAAAATTTCTTCCCTATATGTGGGGTAGAGTGAGTGGCAGTAAGATTGCATGACTTTTTGGTAATCAGTTTAGATGAGGATTATTTTGTATTTAATGTAATGCGCTTTTCGAAGGAACTATTAATTGGGGGATATGGATTTTAATTGGGGGATATGAATTACTTCCCCCAACCATTTGTGGCTGATAAGGGGTGTCTTTTGGGTGCGAAAATACCAGAATATCCCTTCATTAATTAAAAAACATTATGAAATTACTGTAATGCCCTTTCCCTAAAACAATAAAATCTAAATACCAAATTTATATATCCCCCAATTCAATTTGTACCGGCATAGGGTTAGGTTTAGAAAAAAAAAAAAATTCTTCATCGTCTTCCTCATCGTTCATTCTTCATCGACGATTAATCGTTGAATCAAAAATTTCTTCGTTGACTAACCTACCATAACCATGCCTCCACGAAAGAAATCAAAAGAAAAACGGAACACTAAATCGATTGCTCAACAAACACATGAGCAACGAATCGAGAACATTGCTCAAGAACTAGAAGAGGAAGAAGCATCCAACTCGGATGATCAACCAATCATGGCTTCTCTGAGAAGGTAAGTGTTTTTTTAGCTCATTTATGATTGTTTTAATCGATTTTTAGCCATGGGTTTAGGTTAGAATCGCCAAAATTGGTGAAACTGTGGAGTTGCAGAGAAAACCGGCATTCAATCTTAGTTTGAACACCAAGCCGGTTTAACTTCCTGAACCTGAAATATCAATACCGGCATACGATAGTAGTTGAACACCAAACCGGCTTGAGTTCCTGAAAATTAGATTTTAGGACCGGCATTCGAATTGGGTTGAAGGCTATTCCGGTAGTCAACTAAAAACACACAGGAATTTTTTTTTTTTTACCGGCATTATATCTAGGTTTCGTCATTTCCGGTTTTGAAATACCGGCATCAGGTAGTTCAATTCGTGTATGCCGGTTTGACACTTGAAACATTCAGTAAGAAAAACTCAAAAACCGGCATGCTCGATATTTGAACATATATGCCGGTACATGTTACCGGCATTAGTTGTTTTAAGAATTTCAATGCCGGTTTACAAACTGTGATGACTTTTCTTATGTTTGTTTCGTTTGTTTATGTTATAGGTCAAAAGCCAAAGTATCGAGGAAAAATAAAGGTCCTATTCTCACTAAAAAAAGGAGAAAGGACGGTCTTGATACTCCCCAGTCCCTGCCTCTCCGGGGGATAGATGCGGGTCGCAAGAAGCGTTTGGGGTTTCAAACAAGAGGGTTAGATTGGGAGAGTGGTGGTGAACGTAATGCACTTAGAATCCGTGAAGGTACATTTGTGAACGATGAGAATGATGAAGGGGACAGTGAGGATAAAGATGATGAGGTTCCCCCAAGTCAATTAGCAATCCAAACCGAAGTTGGTGAGACTAGTCAACAACCAACACAAGGCAAGGGAAAGGGCAAACACAAAGTTAAAGGTTGTCACCTTCCTCACATTGATGACATGATACCCGACCGCGATGATGGTAAAATTTGGTGTCAAGCTCCGGAACCGAAAGTACTCTTTGGATACAAGAACTCTTGGGCTCGTACAATCTTTCAAACTTATGTAAGTATTTTTTATTTTGTGCATGTGCATTGTTTTATTTTTTACATTATCTCTTAATCGTATTATGTCTTATTTGTAGGATCATACTAAGGCTGTGCGTGTTTGCCGAAACCAAGCCGTGGCTGAGTGGAAATTGTCGTTGGAACATGAAGATGTCCAAACATTAGTAAGGAACTCGGGTTTGTATTCTTTGGTTGAAAATTACTTGAATCCAGACATCATCACCGTCAATTGCTTTGTCGAAAGGTATCATGGTGAAACCGATACAATGCACTTCCCGTTCGGGGAGATGACCTTGATTCCTGAAGATGCTTATGCCATTCTAGGCTTGAATGTTATCGGAAAATCAATTTCAGAAGGAGTTGAGTCTCGGGACCTAGATTGGCTGAAGTTGCACGATTTGACTGAAAAGTTGTTTGGTTGGGACTTCAAAACTTCTTCGGATAGCTTTTATGTAGAATCGAACGGAAGTAAGACGAAGACATTCAAGCTGACGATGCTTAAGAAGATGTTTGAAAATACAAAGGCTAGAAGCTTGGAGGCTGGATGGGACCCTGCACAGATTCGCTATACCGCCGCCGCGTACCTGTTATACCTCTTGGGCACTAGGGCATTCCCTGACAGTAATGGCAACCGGGTAAGTGCAAACTTTCTCCAGTACCTTGACCCGTTGTAAGGTGTGTGTGGCTATTCTTGGGGCACCGCGGTCATGGCACATTTGATGGCGGAGATGAGAAGGGCTTCATTGGCTAAAACAAACCAATTTGTCGGGAATTTCACTATACTCCAGGTACAATTTTTTTTAATCTATGTTCACATGTATTTATTTAACTTTTGTTCACATGTATATTGTTCACATTGGATTAGGTGTGGTGTTATGAACACTTCCCAACCTTGTTCAAGGACTGCCCATTCTTGAAGATCAAAGACCTTCCTGAACCCGATATCCCTAGAGCTCAGAGGTTCGAGTTTCACAGTAATCCGAAGCCCGGTAACAAAGGTCGAGTCATCGATATGAGATTGGCTCTGGATGCTATGAGGAAGGAAGACGTTGTGTTCGACACTTATAAGGAGATTAGAGGATACCGTCAAATCCCAAGAGATGTTGCATTGTACCATGGGCCTTTGTACCACCCAAGAGGATACATCATGGCCGACCCATGCCGTGTGATGCGCCAACATGGATTTAAACAATTATCCCGTTTTTGGTCGACCTATGATGATAATTATCTTCTTTACTTTTCTCGGTGCAATTCAACTCCCAACAAGTTGCATGTAGTGTATGATCAGAACCGGAACCAACACATTGAGGGAAAGAGACCCACGTCGTTTGGTAGATATTAGTAAGTGGGAGCTTGCGGAAAATGGTTATGAAGTTGATGACAGCTATATGAGGGATTACCTGGAATGGTCACATCCTTATGTCGTGCGCCCTCCCTCCGTGGAAGCTCCACACCAAGAAAACCCTCCTGTTGAAATTCCTCCACCTCCACCACCTACGATGGCCCAACTTCTCAAGACTCTCGGAATGGTGGTAAGTTTTCTTAATTGGTTATAGTTATTAAATGTAAACATAATCATATATTAATATATATCCTGATTATGTATTTGATGTATTAAACTAGCGACGTCGACTTGGCAAGGTTACGAAGATGTTAGGTTGCAAGCATAAGGATGGAGTTGTGCTATCTCTTCAAGAAATCAAGGAACTCGAGGAAAAGCTTCATAGAATTGAAGAAACCGACCCTACTGTCAAAGCTATGTATGGGGAAACAAGGAAGGCGCCAACCCAAAAGAAACAAAAGACTAATTAGTGATGGTTAACTCTTTAGTTTTATGGTTACGTCAAAAACAATTTCAAACTTGTTTTGGTTTGTACTGTGGGTTAACTCTTTATTTACTTTGGTTTATGTTGAACATGATTAGAGTTTTGGTTTGAAAGTTAAAATGTTCCTAAGATAGGACAGCTCATTGTTTGAAATACCGTTACACATACCGGCATTTCTGAATTCATCAGGTTTCACAAACCGGCATAGTAAAATTCAAAATCAGACATGTACCGGCATTGTTGTGTTTGCTAAGGTCTATGCCGGTATTCAAAATCTCCAAAAACTATTAAATAAGTGACAGAAAACCGGCATATGAATATTCATTTTAAGAATGCCGGTATTAAAAAACTCTTTAATTATCTCCTAATGGAATTGTTCCCAAAACCGGCATTGAATTTATTAAACATTGTATGCCGGTATAGTAGTTATATTTGGTTCCTCAACCTGAATAGAATTTCCTCAAAACCGGCATCATCGTTGTATTACGTTGAGTGCCGGAACATATACCGCGTAGTTTTACTTCATCCATTGTCTGCCGGTTTCAGGCATTGAATAACTAACGGCTAGTTTTTTAAACCATACTCTAGAAAACATTAGTTCCGGCGTGGGATCTGAGTTTCTTATTGTGCCGTTACTAAAGTGGAAAAGAGCCGTTATGACTAAATCTATTTAAAGGAATGGATACACCCATTGCACTTGATACCTCACAGATATATCTCCAATGGATTATTACTCACCTGTGCCAAGTTCATCAATTCCCTCGAAAAAGAAAAACGTTTGAGGAGCATATTGTCCACTCCGACAGGAATTCAATCATCAACCACGACCAACTCCATTGCCACAATACTAGAAAAACTAAGAAGGAAGGAAGAAACCACCAACTCAATTGTCGCAATGGAGGAAGAGATAAGTAAAAGGAAGAGAGAAGAAAAAGAGGAAGCAAAGATTGAATGTTATCGTCAAAAAATAGATAACATCAGAGCGGAAGCTCTGGGAGAGGTTAAACATCAAATAGTACGCATTCGAACAACTACAGTGTTTTGGGGGAGGATGAACGCCCGTCAGAAGTGTTTTGGGGCCTTGTAATGAATGGTTCTTACAAGCATTACACGGTTAACGGTAAGAAACGCAAAACTGAATACGCTGATCAAATAGTACGCATTCGAACAACTGCAGTCATCAAATCATGTCTCAAATACAACGAATTCCTATCAAGATACGGTGGTGATAGGTATAAAGCTCAGGATGCATATACGAAGTGGAGACAAGAGCCTTTTAGGCATTTCGAAGCTGCTTTGCTTGTTCAATCTAATTCCAATAAATTATTTTAAATTGTATTACTATTGATATCTTTAATTCTATGTGTAACGTTATTCCCTTAAATGATGTTAGTTGGAAAATGCTTGAGATCTTATGTTTGTGGTTAATGATGTTTATTTCGTGAAATTTCGTTCAAATACCATCAACAGCTATGAGTTAAAAAAATAAGAAGTTATGAAATCTTAAAACCGGCATCATGTATATGTTTACGAAAGATGCCGGTTTACCACACTAAGAAGTTAAAAAAATAATGAACTTGTAATGCCGGCATCACCGGTATGTAATTGTCAATGCCGGTATTCTGGCGTTTAAAATTTCATTCAACTTGGTTGACGGTTAGAATTTCATTCAACTTTTTTTACGGTTACAATTTCATTCAATTTGTTTGACGGTTTCCAAATATGACAGTTTCCAAATATTTAATGAGTCATTGGAAGGTTACAAAATCGTGGGTTTCTTTAATGACGGTTTCAAACTTCCAAAGCTATATAAGTGACGGTTTTGGAAAGAAAACTATTCGTTCTATTCAATCTTTCCCTATTTTTTTCATCTATTATACCAAAACAATGGTTCGTCGCAAATCTCGTGATAACCCCAATGCAGAAATACTTGTTGATGCGCAACAAACTCCTGAAGAGTCTCCTGGTGAGGCGGAAGTAACATATTTGATTCGGTAAGTCATGTATAACACAAAGTCTCCCGTTGAATTGAAGTAGTTTTAGGGTTTATCCAATAATATACAACACAAAGTGAAACTTGATAGGAGTTCATGATGGATTAAAATATCTTTTTAGGGTTTTGAAATTGCATTCTAGTCAATTGAGTTCAATTTGAAAAACAAAAAAAAAATGTTAAGTTTTGGGTAAAAAATTACAGAAAACCGGCATTCCAAAAATTACTGCTGGTATGCCGGTAATTGTTCCGGCGTTCACGGTATGGTAACATACAATGCCGGTTTTTGTTCCCTAAATTTTTTAAATTCCTGGATACAATTCAACAAAAACCGGCATCTTCGTATTATTTGATATAATTAGGAATTAAACCGGCATAGAATAGTATTAAGCCGTGAATGCCGGTTTTGTGTGTGTTCATTTTGTATGCCGGCATGCACTATATAAATCCGTTTAACGTGTTGGAACATAGGTCTCACGCACCAAAAAAGGACAAAGGAAAAGGAATAGCGGCTACTACAGGTGTCTCAACTCACACTGATGATGATGATGATGATGAGAATCAAACTCCACAAGAACCGGAACAAGCAGGTGGCTCATCTTCACAAGCAGGTGGCTTAGGACAAACTAATGATGAAAAGGCACCCCCACCTCACTTCCCTGATACGTTAGACTTAATTCCTCACAGAAATGATGGAAAATATTGGGGTCAACCTATAAACCCGCAACTTTTATTTTCGTATAAAGACTCTTGGGCTCGATGGATCTATCAAACTTATGTAAGACGTTTGTATCTTGTTATTCTATTATTTACACGTGATCAATTTAATAAAGTTCGTGATGATTTTATAGGACCACAGGAAAGCCTGGCGTGTTAGCCGCCATCAACAATCGGATGTCTGGATTTTGGAGGATGAGTGTCCGGTTGTTCAAGATATAGTCAAAGCATCTGGGTTGTATCCTGCGATAGAAAATTATGTGGCCACTGATACCGTCACGGAAAACTGCTTTTTGGAGAGGTTTTATGGTGAAACTGACACCATGCATTTTCATTTTGGCGAGATGACCATTATCCCTGAAGATGTCCAAAGGATAATAGGACTAGAGGTTCTTGGGAAACCGGTTAAGGTAGAAGACAAGTCGAAGGACCTAGGGTGGGAAAATATATATGAGCTAACTGAAAAGTTGTTTGGATGGAACAAGGAAACCACGATGGCAAATTTGTACAAGAAACAAACTTCTCAGACAAAGACTATAACATTCGTCCAACTCACTCAATTGTTTGGGAATACAAAGAACAAGGAATTGACTCCCGCACAAGCTCAACAAACTGCCGCAGCATATATGTTGTTCATTTTGGGAACCGCTATATTCCCTGACTCTAATGGTAACAGGGTGCATTTGAACAACCTACAGTTTTTGGATCCGTTGGAAGACGTTCATAAGTATTCATGGGGCACCGCTTTCTTGGCACATTTTTTGGCAGAAATGCGTCGAGCTTCTAAGGCGAAAGGCCGTCAATTTAATGGGAATTTCACTGTGATTCAGGTATGGTGAATTACTTACTTTTTTATTGTTAGCATTACATTTGTTAGTTTCCAAATATTAATTATCTTATACATTTTATGGGCACAGGTGTGGGCTTACGAACACTTCCGAGATTTGTTCATTGGGTATAGAGGATTGAAAATTTGGCATGACTATGAACCGAATATGGCTCTAGCTTAGAAATACTTCTTCGGCAATACCCCTACTCCTAACAAGAAACGATTTTTACAAATGAGAGAAGCTTTGGACTCGTTTTCTGTGGAAGATGTTGTGTTTGACCCTTATAGGAATGTCAGAGGAGTTCACCTTATGAGACATGATAATGTTTCATTTTACAACGGACCGTTATTTCATCCAAAAGGATATGTTATGCATAACCCTCTCCGCGTGATGCGCCAACTCGGTTACAAGCAGAAAGATCTCACAGATACATCATATCATAAATATTCTCATGACTTTACTAAATGCCAATCATATGAGAGCCATACTCTGGTATGCTACGACCCATAACCAATTCTTGCACATTGGATCGAAAGGGAAGAAGAAGAACTTGTGCTGGATAGGGATGATTGGGAATTGGCTGAGAACGGTGTTGATAGTGAACCCACATTCCTAAGCGGGCATCTACAGTACTCACATCCTTATGTTATACGCCGGGACACTGTAGCGGTCCCGCCACCACCACCACGTCCATCCACAACTCCAGATACTGTACCCGCACTTATACAGCTCGTTACATTGTTGGTGTGTTCATTACTATTCTCTTAATCTAAATCTATCAAATTATAAAACTGTACATACTAAATACATTTTTAAAAATATCCATTAACAGCGTCAGCGGATTGGAAACTTGTCAAGGTTCTTTAAGAAGAAGACCAAGAAAGGAGAGTTGCTGACCCAGAAAGAAATGGAGAATGTCGTCCAAAAGTTAGACCAAATAGAAGATACTGAGGCAAAAGACTTGTGGGGCGAAAAGAAAAATAGGGTATACAAGAGGCCAAGAACCGAGTGATCGTGTGGCCTTGATAGTACTGTTGTTGTTTATGTTTGTTTGTGTGGATTGGTAATCTGTGAACATCTTTGCTTCATTTGTTTTCGGTTTGGAACATCATAACTTTACATTTGGTTTGTCTAAACTTTGCTTATGTCATTTTATGGGATTAGATCTTTGCTTATGTTATTTTATGTGTCTTGCAATATCCAATTTCTAAGTTTATTTTTTTAAAACCGGCATAGTATTTATCCTGTGAACCATGCCGGTTTTCTTTTTAGTTCCATATTGAAAAAATAGAGTTCCGGTATAGTAGAATTATCTTGTGTACTATGCCGGTACTCTATAATTCCTATGTGAATAAACTTTCTATGTGTTCTACCGGTGGTGTTATGCATTTTTTTCCAATGACGGCACAAAAAAAATATATCTGTGAACTTATGGTGTTATTTCGGCACAAAAGAGAACATATATTGAAACGCCGGTACAAGTACTGGCATAGTAAAGTTTGAATCAAATCACATTGGCACATATGGTTTAATGATTACAATTCAAACTTCCAAAACAACAAAAAGGGGGCGTATAAGTAAACCACTTATATCCAAATTACTCATCATCACTTCCACACGTATGAAGTTGCAAGTCATCCTCTTCAAGAGGTTTCTTTGATAATGCCAAAGCATCCCATAATTGGTGATTCTCCTCATTCAATGCCATCCATCCCTTCCATATATTTGGATCAAGTTCCTTGTTTTTAACCATCCCACAAACAGGTGGCAATGGACAATTGTCCTTGAGTTTTAGAATAACGAAATGATTGCCGTTCACGTACGCCAAAACAACTCTTCTCATCTTAAGGGATCCATCGCATTTTTTCCATTTTGGTGTAAATGTGGAGACTATGGTGGGGGAAAAATAATGAAGAACACAATTAAATGTATCCGCTACTAGATGCCCACAAAGCGGCATACTCATCCAATATTGAGAAGGAAGAAATGTCATTTCCTGCTCGGGTCCTAACACTTGAGCACACATATCATCAAACACCTCATCGTGACCAAGCAATTGCTCATAAAAGCTCCTCTTCTTCACAAGTTGATCGGCCATTCTCATTCTAGCATAGCGGCATGGTGTCATTCCTTTACTAACATCCGTCTCGAAGATTCCTAATTGTTCGGTCACGGCATGATATCCACAATTTCCATCTCCATCGACATCATCCGTGTACGCAATAAACTCGCGAATAACCTCAGGAAGTTGGCCTATGTAAGACTCTATCTTCGTATGATAACTTCTAATGGTCCTACCTGTTATGGGATCCTTATACATCTTCATATTACCATCTTTTAGCTTAATTATATCCAAACCATCATCTGCAATCCCTACACTCCAAATGTCTATGGTATTAGACGGGAGAATATTCTTCCTTGGCCTTCCTCTACCCCTTTTCCTTTGAACCTCGGCTACATAGACTATTGGTGTAGGTTCGTATTGCTCAAAGACATGCCCTTGGTTGCTTAATGTTGGTACCTTCGGCGGCCTTCCCCTCTTCCTTTGAACCTCGGACACATCGACTATTAGTGTAGGTTCGGAATGTTGACCTTGTTGTCCTTCGTAGCTTAATGTTGGTACCTTCGGAGGCCTTCCCCGTTTCCTTTGAACCTCGGATACATCGACTATTGGTGTAGGTTCTGAATGTTGACCTTGTTGTCCTTCGTAGCTTAATGTTGGTACCTTCGGCGGCCTTACCCTCTTCCTTTGAACCTCGGATACATCGACTATTGGTGTAGGTTCGGAATGTTGACCTTGTTGTCCTTCGTAGCTTAATGTTGGTACCTTCGGCGGCCTTCCCCTCTTCCTTTGAACCTCGGATACATCGACTATTGGTGTAGGTTCGGAATGTTGACCTTGTTGTCCTTCGTAGCTTAATGTTGGTACCTTCGGCGGCCTTCCCCGTTTCCTTTGAACCTCGGATACATCGACTATTGGTGTAGGTTCGGAATGTTGACCTTGTTGTCCTTCGTAGCTTAATGTGGGAACCTTCGGCGGCCTTCCCCTCTTCCTTTGAACCTCGGATACATCGACTATTGGTGTAGCCTCAGAACTCGTCGATTGTTGTTGACTTGATATCGGTTCCTTCCTCGGCCTATCCCTTTTATTTGGACCGGGAGTTTTCGCGAATCTTGCTTTTGAAATCTCACTTGCACATAGATCTCGTTTTTTTTTTGTTGCCGCGAGTTCCTCTTCACGGCGAGTCATTTCTTTGAATTCTTTTCTTTGTTTTTTCCTTGGAATTTTAGTTTGTGGTCTACCCGGCGGATCTCCCTTTGTTGGCTCTTCACTCTGTGCTATCCATGGCCGTGTAATTAGTCTTAGTTGACTCAACAATACTTGTCGGGTAGCCGAGTTTCCACGTGAGTAAGCTCCAAAAAATTCTTGGGCCTCCTTTGTATCCCATGGTGATTGTCCGGGAACTTCGGTAGGGGGAAGGTTGAAAGATAATTGCTTCCAAAAAGGATCAATAACACCAATAGGTATCACTTCTTCATACTTCACAAGCATATGTCGACACGGAAGCCCCAAAGAAGACATGTCGGGACAAATACACACATCACCCGGTTTTCCATAATTTTTTTCATATTGCATTTGTCTCATCATATGTTTTATTGCCCACCGAGAGACGTTAAACTCTATTCCTTGGAGCAACTTAGTATGTTTAAGAAATGGAGTCATCCTATCCATGGAGCTTTTCTCAAAACCCTTCTTGATCCTATCAATATCGGCCTTAAAGTTTTGTTCCATTGCCTCGGCGACCGTAACCACGTTTCCCAGGCCGGACTGGATGAGATCTTTAAATCTCCCATGTGAGGACTCTGATATACTAGTTGCTTCATTCCCGTAATGTCTATAACGATTTGTCCACGCACGCACAAATTTTTCCTTGAACTTATCCAACAATTTATCCCGACAATATGAAACGGCACTTGGATACACTTCGTTATAGATGGAAATAAACATTTTCAATCTCTTTTCATACATGTCCTCGGTAAGAGACCAATAAACTTTCTCCCAATCCTTTAGAAATTCCAACCACCTTTTATGGTTTTCATCGTGTTCTTTGTCGACTCGCTCTTTAATCTTTCCTCTTTCATTTTCTTCTTCTTCGGGTGATAGTTTCTCATTACGAACATCTTCATCAAGTTGACCAACCATTCTTTTTTTAATATCAGCCTTAGAGGGTTCAAACAAAGCATGACAATGTTTTTTCACATTTTCACCTATATGAAATGTACATAGGAAATTTTGTGCATCCGGAAATACGTCGGATATGGCATTCATTAGTGCGTCAAATTGATCGGTTATGATGACCTTCGGACCACGATTTTCCGGGAACAATAATTTCAATTGTCACAATGCCCAATGATAATTGTAATCCCTCTCGTTTTCCATTAAACACCAAGCCAATGTGAATGTTACCTTTTCCGATGTCTGCCCCACGATGTTGAACAACGGCATGTTGTATTTGTTTGTCTTGTACGTGCAGTCCATCATAAGAACATCACAACACGTATGAGCCAATTGTGAAAGCAAAGGATGCGAAATGAATATTTGAAGCGGCTTCTCGTCTGTACCTCTTTTAATGATACACGTGTAGTTGTGATCCCAAACTATCTTCTCAAATTCTTTCATAACATTCCTCCCTTCCCATTCCAACCTTTTAATAGTTGCTTGTGCGCTATAAATTGTACTTAGTGAAGAAACGTTCATCTTATCCTTTGCCTTGAAGGTTCGGAGAATCACTCTTGGTTTGATACATGCTTTTGTCATCATCTTGACATCCTCGAATTGATCAGGTTTTAGCTTCGCAACTAGGGAGTGACCTTCAAAATCTTTCGGATCGGGGTGGTTGTGACGGCCAAACCACACCTTACATTCCCATTCTTTTTCTTCTTTACTTTCTCCTCTTAGATAGAATACAAGCTTAAAGGGGCACTCATCCTTTCTCGTAACTATTTTGTATACCCTCTTAGTCTTCTTTTCATATACATAACCCTTTCTCTTATGGCTATTCTCCTTGTATTTTCCGCTTCTCTCACAAACCATCTCAAAACGAACATCTGAATGTTGACTATTCCTCACTAAGACACACATGTTCTTAAGAGCCGTCTCTTTTGCCCAAGCAATTACTTCCTTTTCATCTTTTATTCCCTACATAATAATGAGAGATTACAAGCAAATCCCAACATTAAATTGTAAAAACTAGGTGGAAGACTTGTTTGGTAACATACCCGAGGTATTTTATAGTGTTCCGACGTATCCCGATGGAGCGGTTTGGAGTTTGGTTGATCGTTGTACAGAATTATCTAAATGAAAATAAAATTGGATTAGTTAAAACCGGCAGTGTCGATAAGTAAATTAAAGTGCCGGTTTTAAAAAACGGCATACAAGGTAATTGTCATTCTATGCCAGTATTAAAACCGGCATTTTTACAAATTCAGTTACTATCTTAGGGATATCGTACCGGCATACATAGATCAAAAAAAGGAATGCCGGTTTTTAAGTTCAAAATATAATTTGTTTTTGTATGTTTTTCCTATTAAACCGGCACCATCGACATGCAAGGATCTATGCCGGTATCACAAACCGGCATGGTGTGTCATGTACGGTCAGTGCCGGTTTGAGTATTCCATACAATATTCGGTGGTTGGTAAAAAGTAAAAATTCAAACCGGCATACAATCTTGGTTTGAATGGTACGCCGGTATGTTCTTGAACTTGGGGATATTTTAAACCGGCATTCAAATTTGTATGAATACAATGCCGGTTATAGAGGTTTCGGCATGGTATTCATATAACGCGCATGCCGGTTTTCTGCTTTTTCGGACAGAAATGGCGGTTTCGAAAAAAAAAAAAAAAATTCGACCTCTTTGAAGCATTACCTGTGTGTTGGGGATGCTTGTATGTTGAACATGTTTACTTTCTTGAGTTGGTTCTTCACATAACTCCTCATGGTCACGAAAATCGTGATCCAAGGGTGTTGGTTCATCATATAACTCCAATTGGGAGGTGTTATCATTAATCAAGATTGAAGATATGATTGTTGTTGTAGTTGAGCCAAGGATTCAAAGAATTTGCAAGTCTCTCTTCAAATTCATCTTCCATTTTCAAAAAAAAAAAAAAAATTCTACTCTAAATTTTTTCCCCTCCTTCTACCCACAAAAAATTCAAATAAACTCAAAAACACTAAATATATCCCCCAAATCATTAAGATTTTACTAATCTTAATTAGTAACTAATCCTAATTAGGGAGGGTTAGATT
This sequence comes from Papaver bracteatum, assembly GCA_023529315.1. Classification (NCBI taxonomy): domain Eukaryota; kingdom Viridiplantae; phylum Streptophyta; class Magnoliopsida; order Ranunculales; family Papaveraceae; genus Papaver; species Papaver bracteatum. The sequence goes on from JAJJWX010002610.1 coordinate 116,144, forward strand.
AGGAAATAATAAATTAATTACATAAGGGGTAACCCAGCTAGGATATTCGGATCCCTATTTTGTCCTCTAGTGATATCCCCCAATTAATTGTTCTTTCGAAGGACATATTTGGTGCCTTCGAATTTTTCGAAAAAATGCAGAATTATAATAAAACACTAGGATAAGATCCCTTGACATGCTTAAATCAATATTACCATCGATAAGTTTTTCGTTTCTGTAGAATAGTTTTTCACCATGAAATACACTCTCATAAACAGTTAACATGTATTATTATGTGTTAATAATGTATATTTGTTTGAATTTTAACTAATAATTTGGGTTAAGTTGATACACGCAGTCGCAGGATATAAGTTCAAAGTAAATTAAAAAGGATGGATTGAGATATGTTAGAATAACTAAAACAAAAAACACTATTTTTGTTAGAGCACTGCTCGGTCGAACTCGCAAGCGTTACTATCTCAAGCTTGTTGTCAAGTTTTGTTGTCAAAACTATAAGTCTTGATTTCTAGTCTACTTATAGCTAAGTCTCGGATTAGGATAGAAAGTGTAGTTGAGCATTAAAATTCACGGCGTTCATCGAATGAAGACGAAGAACTAATAAGGGGAACTTGTGGAACTTCATCAACAAAAGGTATGTGCAGACTTGAACTCATCTATCACTCAAAAGTCTATCTACTCTATCTCCTATTTGAGACAAAAGTCGTATAGCTATATAGACTTCAATTATACACATTTGATATATCGAGCTGAGTCTCGAAATATGTGTTGGTAAGCTTTCTCTTTAACCAAGTTCATCTTATATTCTTGAAGAAAGTCAAATTATGATCATGTGAAAATCGCTTGGTAACATCTTACATGATTTGTGTGAGACAGTCTTTAGATGTAGACTCGGGATATTTCGTATTGATCATTTGATCACTTGAAAATTAATTTGAAGCTAATAGTTTGTGTGAGACGCTATTGTCGTCTTCCGAGAATGTTTCAATGGTTGAAATAAGAGTTTAAAACAATTGGATTTAAGCACGGTATGCGTACTTTCATATGTGTAATCCAAGTCTGGGAACCATGGTATGCATACGTACTGTTTGGTTTTATCAAGGTTCGGGAACCAAGTACGCATACCGGTACGCGTACTAGAGTAAGGTTCAAGTTCCGGGACTTTAATTGAGTTTTTCGTATGCATACCAGTTCACGTACTGGCGAACCCAAACATAGTCCGGCCATTTAGGTATGCGTACCCGTTTGCATACTTGAGTGGGTTATTTTTTTAAATCGGTTTGTTCATGAACTAATACATTTATATAATAAGGAATGCAATCTTTTGCAAATTTTGGCTATAATGTTCATGACTTGATTCAAGTTAATCAAAATTGATTTTGCTTCAGTTGTGTCTTGTATACTTCTATGAGAATATAAACAATTGAACAACTCTAGAACTAGTTTCATTTGAGTCATTTGAACTAGCTATGGTTAAGATGAATAAGGTTGATATGAAAGTGTTCATATGGATAACTTCGGTTAACTATTGGTGAGGTAACAAAGGTGCACAGGTTTAGGTACGGTTACTCATATCTAAATGAAGTCACTTTTCATTTGTATGTAACAAGCTAAGTTCGATCTAACGGTTGAAAGATATTATCTTGAGTTTAATCAGGTTTCCATCTAACGGTGAATATTGAATACTTTGTTACCAAGGTAACATTGATTGCAAACCCTAATTTGAAGACTATATAAAGGAGAATTATAGAAACTAGGAAACCTGATCCCCATACCTCATGTGTGATACTAGTTGCGACTAGAGTCTATTCTCCTTTAAATTTAGGTTTTTCACGAAACCTTTTAGGTTAATGACATGAAGACTTTATTGGGATTGTGAAGTTAGACCCAACTATTTTCTCTGTAGTTACGTGTTCTGATCTTGCTGTTTTTTTTTATCGTGATTGAGTACTATCTTCTCTAAGATTTGCTCGAGATTTAATATCCGATAGTCAAGATAACAATTAGTCACAAACATCTTCGTTTCATCGTTTATGATTCCACAATATCTTGTTTCGCTACCATATGATTAAGATTAATGTGAGTTGATTGATATTTCTAGGTTGTTCTTCGGGAATATAAGTCTGGTTTATCAATTGGTTCATGTTCACCTTGATTTATCAAAGGACGGAAAAAACTCATAGGTTTATCTGTGAGAGACAGATTTATTTATACTATAAACTTTTTTGTGTAAGCCAAATTGGTTAATCAAATCTTTGACTTTGGGTCGTAGCAAGTCTTAGTTGTGGGTGAGATCAGCTAAGGGAATCAAGTGCATAGAGTCCTGCTAGTATTCAGAGATGTAAGAAGCGCAACTGTACCTTGATTAGTGTGAGATTGGTTAGGGCTCAACTACATTCCAATCTGAAGTTAACTTGGAGTAGGCTAGTTTTACTGGCTCAATACAGTGTGGTGTTCAAATCTGGGCTAGGTCCCGGGGTTTTCTGCATTTGCAGTTTCCTCGTTAACAAAATTTCTGGTGTTTGTGTTATTTATTTTCCGCATTATATTTTCCTATATAATTGAAATATCACAGGTTATGCGTAAGTTCAATCAATTTTGAATCCAACCTTTGGTTGTTAATTAATTAAATTGATTGGCACTTGGATATTGGTTTTTGATACCGTCCAAGTTATTTCTTATATTAATCAGGCTCACGGATTTCTATCTATTTGATTTGTTGATTACATTAAGAAACCGAGATATAACTCTTTGATATATTTTTCTTAAGATTGAGTATGACAGTCTAGTTTATTCTCTTTAAAGTATATTAGAGTTTGTCCATACAGATTGCTAAGCGAAATATTGGGTGTGGTTGTTAGACCCCCTCTTTTTTAATTGGTATCAAAGCAGGAAAACACATTTAAGACCTCATAAGTTTGTGTTTGTGGCAATCTGATTTGTGTGGATAGTTGTTTATCTCAAACTCGCACACTTAGAAATGTGTTCCAAAAGTTTCAATTATACTAAATGTTTTGGGCTTACCTCCAAGGATAATTCCTTTGCTGATTTTTCCAAATCCCGAGGTAGGAATTTTTTTTCTATCAGATTCTGATAACATTTCCTTTAATGGAACATTTAGCTCCATGTCTAAAACTGAAAAGGAACTCACCAGAAATAAAAAAAAATACAGCTGAGACTATTGTTTTTCAAGATGCTAAGATAAAATATCTTGAAGAAAACATGATCAGCTTATTAATGAACTTGAGAAGTCTCTTGGTCGAGAACGCGAAATATATAACATCATTGAGTCATTCTCTAACAATATCAAGAAACTACTCTACAGCGTGAAAAGATTAGTACTCTCGAGGATATTGTTAAAGAGGATTCAATTAGAGAAAAACGTTTGATCGAGACTCATTCATCAGATCTGGACATCCTTCGTGTTGAAAAAGAGAAATTGTTTACTTCCCTTATTCTAGCCTAAAAATAGTGCAAATCCTTGAAAGATGAATGAAAATGTGGGGGTATAACAACCACACCCAACAATTCGTTTGGAAATCTGAGAGGACTTGCTAGAATATACTTTCAAGAGAATCAACCAGACAGTTAGACTTAATCTAGAGAAAAGTATATCAAAGAGTTTTATATCTCTATCTCTCAACTCAACCTGCAATCAGCAAATAGGAATTTGCGAGCCCGATTGAATATAAGAGAAGTAACTTGATCGATACCAAATACCAATGTTCAAGGATCAATCAATAAAAAATATCTTTTCGTACTATGAACTTTAAGGTGTATGAAGTTTCATATTCGACTCTAACACAAGGTTGGATTTCCCAATTGATCGATTCAACGCACAACCTGTGATATTTCAATTATATAACAAAATATAATGCGGAAAAGAAATAACATGGACACCAGAAGTTTTGTTAACGAGGAAACCGCAAATGCAGAAAACCCCCAGGACCTAGTCCAGATTTGAACACTGTATTAAGACGCTACAGATACTAGCCTACTACCAATGAACTTCGGACTGGACTATAGTTGAACCCTAATCAATCTCACACTGATTCAAGGTACAATTACTTTTCTTATGTATTTGATCCCAGTAGGATACTATGCACTTGATTCCCTTAGATGATCTCACCCACAACTAATAGTTGCTACGACCCATAGTCGAAGACTTGATAAACAAATCTGTCTCACACATAAAAGTCTATTGGAATAGATAAATTTGTCTCCCACAGAAATACCTATAAGTTTATGTTCCGTCTTTTGATAAATCAAGGTAAACATGAACCAATTGATAAACCGGTCTTATATTCCCGAAGAACAGCCTAGTATTATCAATTACCTCGCAATAATCTTAATCGATTAACAAAATAAGATATTGTGGAATCATAAACGATGATACGAAGGTGTTTGTGATTACTTTTCTATCTTTCTTATAGGAGATATATCTCAAGCCAATCTTATGATTGCACTCACACACAATAGAAACAACAAGATCAGATCACGCAACTACAAAGAAAATAATTGGGTCTGGATTTACAATCCCAATGAAGTCCTTAAGTCGTTAACCTACGGGGTCTCGTGAGAAACCTAAGGTTAAAGGAGAATCGACTCTAGCTATGTAACTACTAAAACACAAAAGTGTGGGGATTAGGTTTCCCAGTTGCTAGAGTTCTCCTTTTTATAGTTTTCAAATCAGGGTTTGCAATATAAGTTACCTTGGTAATAAAGCATTCAATATTCACCGTTAGATGAAAATCCTGATTCAACCAAACTAATATCTTTCAACCGTTGGATCGAACTTAGCTTGTTACACACAAATGAAATGTACCCTCATTTAGGTTTATGTAACCATACCTAAAAGTGTACACCATGTTGGCTCAACAATAGTTAACCAAGGTTAGCCATATGAATACTCTCATATCAACCTTATTCATCTTAACCATAACTAGTTCAAATGACTCAAATGAAACTAGTTAAATAGTTGTCAAATTGTTATGTTCTCATATATAGACGTATACAAGTACACAATTGAATCAAAATCGGTTTGATTCACTCGAATCATTTCATAAACATTATACCACGGTTTTCAAAGATTGCATTCCTTATTATATATAAATGTTTAAGTTCATGTACACAACCGGATTGAGAACTTTAACCTTCAAGTATGCAAACGGATAAGCATACTTAAAATACCCGGACCAAGATTGGATTGCGCTAGTACGTAAACGGGTACACGTACTTCCAATCCCAGCAAAATATTCGGACATGAACCTTACGCCAGTACGCAAATGGGTGCACATACTTTGGTTCCCGGAATTCTCAAGCCAACAGGTACGCATACGAGTACGCATACTATAGTTCCCGGACATGGATTACATCTGTGTAAGAGTTCACAACATGCCATATCCAATAATGGTTAAGTGTTATAAACTCTTATTTCAATCATTGAAACTTTCTAAGAGGATGACAATAGCTATTTTCACACACTATTAGCATCAAAGCGATTTTCATGTTATTGAAATAATAATAATGAAACATTCCAAGTCTACACCAAATGATTGTATCACACAAACCATGTAAGATGTTACTCGGCAATTTTCACTGATCATCTTTTGACTTGCGTCAAGAATATAAGATGAACTTGGTCGAAGCGAAAGATTGCCAATACATATTCTGAGAAATACGTAAGCGAGTTTAACTCAGCTCGAAATCTCAAATGTGTATAATATAAATCTATATTATAACACGAATTACGTCTCAATATAGGAGATAGAGTAGAAATATACTTTCCAAGTGATAGATGAGTTTCAGTCTCCACATACCTTTTGTTGATGAAGTTCCACAAGATCTCCTTAGTAGTTTTCCGTCTTCAAATGATGAACCCCGTGAAGTATAAGGCTCAACTACACAATCTATGTCCTAGTCCGAGATATATATAAGTATATATACTAGAAATCAAGACTTATTGTTTTGATCGTTAACATTGACAAAGATGCTTGAGATATCAACGCATGCGAGTTCGACTGAGCAGTGCTCTAACAAGGAAAACTTTGTCTTAATGAGAAATCTTTTGTGTCAATCACTAATTCTCATACAGTATTATAATACATGAAGAAATGTTCTCCAAAGTAAGGTCCTGCTAAGAAGTGTTTACATAACTTGAAGTCTTCTAATAGGGCTATGAATTTAAAGCAGGTTCTGACCAATGTTTCTCTTCCACGAACCTATTCTTTCTGTGGGAAAAGAATCACTATGTTAAACATTGTTTTGCTAGAAATAAACAGATTTCTGATCTTCAAAATCTACTTCTTTTTACAGTCAATAGAGTAAATTGTCTGACGACATCTACAATGGATTTCATTCCTGCAGATTGCCATGACTCTCATAAAAGGGATTTCATTGGTCACTCATATCGAAATCTCTACATGGATCATGTCTCTCCTAAAATACACATTCCTAGTGTTTATGAGAAAAAGACTGGTAGATCTAAGCCTGGAAGGTGGATACCTCTCTCCTTTAAACCTCTGGAACCGAAATCTAAAGGTCCCAGACTTTATTCTCAGAAAATTCCCTCCGATGGATTTTCAAAAAGGTCTATGTCGAATTCTTCTAGAATAAGAAATATCCGAAGGGAGGTAAGAAATACAAGGATTAAACTCTCATATGGTATTTATCAGTTCATCTCTCAATACTCATGGTGGGATTGTATCTCACTTGGCTACCTAGTTCTAGCTAATTTCATCCTTGTATCTAACTTGAGAGTTGTAAGGATGATATTTGTGAGATGCTCAAGTCTACTAATGGTTACCATCTATCTTGTGTTTTGCTATTTTTCTCTTATGTGAAGGTTGAGTCATTTTTCGACTCCTTGTAACTAATGTATCTCTTCTGTATGCTCTGATTAAATCTTTTAGATTTTGAGCCATGTTAGCAAGAGATATTTTAAAAACAGAAAGTATTTGTTTTTTGATCTTGTCTGATCCATTGGCCTTCCACATCTAGTTCACGAACGTCCGTTTATTTCTTGGGAGTTTCTAGGGTTTCCACAATAAGGGTGTCCTTCTCTTGTTTGTAAACATATTTATACATTATTTTTCCTTCCCAAATAAGAAAAGAGGAATGAAGAACTCCTCAAGACCTCAAGAAGTGGTGAATCTTGAGAAGGGAGAAGACATTAAAGGATGCGATTCTGTTTAAGAACTTTTCTTGAAAAAGATAATTGACATGAAAGATTATAACTCCTGGATTGGAGAATTTGTCAAGGATTTAATTCTTTTTCAGAAAGACTCTAGGGTCGAATTTGTAAATATTCAAATGCAAATAAATCAGCTTATGGATGGTCAGACCAAAATCCTTGATAATCAAAAGATCTTGATCATGAATCATAAGAAACTCATCATGGATTGTGTCAAAGCTAGGCATCTTTCCAGCATTATTGATCGGAAAGTTAATGTTCTAACTCATGAACATGGAGTTTCTACCGTCAAAAGAATCAAGGATATCAGTGATACCTTTTATGATGGACCCATTCAAAGGTATGATGTTATCAAAGAAACTTAATTTTCTTTATTTTGTCTAGGATACTACTTATGAGAACTTATTCTTGTGTTTTAAGAAAGATAACTAGGGTTTGGAATAGACATTAATGTGAGTACACATAGCTATTTCCAACGATTTTCATCTTGCAATATTTTTAGATTTATTTATTCAAATTCTAAAGTTTATTTGGAAGATGATTTTGCAGTATTAATCTTTATGGTTTTATATATTGCAACTTGTTATGGGATATGTCTGTTTGCTTCTGTGAACTATGATTGTCCCATATTTGCTCAAAAGTTAAGTCTATCATATGTCTTTATGAAAATATTGATAAAAGATAGAATGAACTTTTGACAACAAAACTTAAGCCTATTATGTCATTATGCAAATATTGATGGAAGATAGGATGAACTTTTGTTTACAAATATTAAGTCTATTACATGTCTCTATGGAAATATTGATGAAAAATAGAAGGAATCTTTGAATATTTCGCAGTATTGGTCTTTTCTTGATCGACATCTTTGTGTAAGTACTGTGTGGCTCCGTAAGTTCTCTTATGTGAGCATTTCCGATTAAATTAATCATGGGTTCTCTTGTGGTTAATTTAATTGAGTATTTTTGATACAAATTCATGTTTCATGTGATTTGTTAATGTCCAAAGAAATCCTTCTTTTCTTGTAAAAGTAAGGTCGCTCTTGTTGTTCTTTCGGGAATGACATTTTATGGGGGAGAGTTCTTAATTGAACTTGTGCTTAATTGCCAAATATTTATGGGGAGTGCGACAGTGGAATATTGTAGGAGTTTTCTTGTATCTTTATAAACTTCATGATGAATACACTAGTTTTGACTATGTGAAATCATCGAAACAAAGTTGATATGTTCTCTTTTGGTCATGAAGTATCTCTATGGAAATTTCATTAGGATCCCACTAGTTTTCGTACCTTTGCCAATTTATATTGACAAAAAGGGGGAGAATTAATGTGTAGTTCACACTACAAATACATATGGTTTATGGATCATTATGTAAGGGGGGGTGGTTTTCATGTGAGATGAATTATTGACTTAGGGGGAGTGATACATATCACCATAGTATTGTTGTAAAAGTTGTGATACAATTGGACTTTGATGCTATGTAATAATACTATGCCATTGTATAACAATGATTGGGAGCTACTGTTTTCTCATTGTTATAGCTACGGATCTTCAACAAATATGATGCTGAGTTGATAACATTCAGAATCACTGGAGTACTTGGAAGTGACGAAGATTTCGAGTAATGTTGAAGAACCAAGGAAATCAAGCATTTGGATTGAGAGCTACAAAGTTTATTTATTTTGTATTCCATATGTATTGATAATTTTGTCACTAAAATTGACAAAAGGGGAGCTTGTTAGAGCACTGCTCGGTCGAACTCGCAAGCATTTCTTTCTCAAGCTTGATGTCAAGTTTAGTTGTCAAAACTATAAGTCTTGATTTCTAGTCTACTTATAGCTAAGTCTCGGATTAGGATAGAAAGTGTAGTTGAGTGATAGACTTCACGGCGTTCATCGAATGAAGACGAAGAACTACTAAGGGGTGCTTGTGGAACTTCATCAACAAAAGGTATGTGGATACTTGAACTCATCAATCACTCAAAAGTCTATCTACTTTATCTCCTATTTGAGACAAAAGTCGTATAGCTATATTGACTTCAATTATACACATTTGATATTTCGAGTTGAGTTTAACTCGCTTACATGTTTCTCGAAATATAAGTTGGTAAGCTTTAACTTTAACCAAGTTCATCTTATATTCTTGAAAAAAGTCAAAAGATAATCATATGAAAATCTCCTGGTAACATCTTACATGATTTTAGTGAGACAGTCATTTGATGTAGACTCCGAATGTTTCGTATTGCTCATTTGATCACTTGAAAATTGCTTTGAAGCTAATAGTTTGTGTGAGACAGCTATTGTTGTCTTCCAAGAATGTTTCAATGGTTGAAATGAAAGTTTAGAATAATTGGATTTAAGCACAATATGCGTACTTGCATATGTGTAATCCAAGTCCGGGAACCATGGTATGCATACCCATATGCATACCCGTATGCATATTGTTTGGTTTTGTCAAGGTCCAGGAACCAAGTACGCATACCGGTACACGTACTGACATGAGGTTCAAGTTCCAGGACTTTAACTGAGTTTTTGGTTTGCGTACCAGTTCGCGTACTGACGAACCCAAACTTAGTCCGACCATTTAGGTATGCGTACCCGTTTGCATACTTGAGTGGGTTATGTTCTAAAATCGGTTTGTTCATGAACTAATACATATATATATAATAAGGAATGAAATATTTTGCAAACCGTGGCTTTAATGTTCATGACTTGATTCAAGTGAATCAAAATCTATTTTTCTTCAATTCTGTCTTGTATACTTCTTTGAGAATATAAACAATTGAGCAACTCTAGTATTAGCTTCATTTGAGTCATTTGAACTTGTTATGGTTAAGATGAATAAGGTTGATATGAAAGTGTTCATATGTATAACTTCGGTTAACTATTGTTTAGCCAACAAAGGTGCACACGTTTAGGTACAATTACTCATATCTAAATGAAGTCACTTTTCATTTGTGTGTAACAAACTAAGTTCCATCCAACGGTTGAAAGATATTAGCTTGAGTCTAATCAGTTTTTCATCTAACAGTGAATATTGAATGCTTTGTTACCAAGGTAACATTAATTGCAAACCTAGATTTGAAGTCTATATAAAGGAGAACTCTAGAAATTGGGAAACCTAATCCCAACACCTCATGTATGATACTAGTTGCGACTAGAATCGATTCTCCTTTAACCTTAGGTTATGCACGAAACCCTGTAAGTTAATGACTTGAAGACTTCATTGGGATTGTGAATCCAGACCCAATTATTTTCTCTGTATTTGCGCGTTCTGATCTTGATGTTTTCTATCGTGATTGAGTACTATTTTCTCTATGATTTTCTTGAGATTTAATCCCCGATAGTCAAGATAAAAAGTAGTCACAAACATCTTCGTATCGGCATTTGTGATTCCACAATATCTTGTTTCTCTACCATATGATTAAGATTATTATAAGGTGATTGATATTTCTAGGTTGTTCTTCGGGAATATAAGTCTGGTATATCAATTGGTTCATGTTCACCTTGATTTATTAATACACGGAACAAAACTCATAGGTTTATCTGTGGGAGACAGATTTATCTATACAATAGACTTTTTTATGTGAGACAGATTGGTTTATCAAGTCGTCGAGTTTGGGTCATAGAAACTCTTAGTTGTGGGTGATATCAGCTAAGGGAATCAAGTGCGTAGATTCCTACTGGGATTCAGAGATGTAAGGAGCGCAACTGTACCTTGATCAGTGTGAGATTGGTTATGGATCAACTACATTCCAGTCTGAAGTTAACTTGGAGTAGGCTAGTGTTTGTAGAGGCTTAATACAATGTGGTGTTCAAATATGGACTAGGTCCCAGGGTTTTTCTACATTTACGGTTTCCTCGTTAACAAAATTTCTGGTGTCTATGTTATTTCTTTTCCGCATTATATTTTCTATATAATTGAAATATCACAGGCTGTGCGTAAGTTCAATCAATTGTGAACCCAACCTTTAGTTGTTGATTAAATTGATTGACACTTGGATATTGGTTTTTGATACCCTCCAAGTTGTTTCTTATATTAATCAGGCTCATGGATTTCTATCTGTTTGATTTGCTTATTACATTAAGAAACCGAGATATAACTCTTTGATATATTTTTCTTAAGATTGAGTCTGACTGTCTAGTTGATTCTCTTAAATGTATATTGGAGTTTGTCCATACAGATTGCTAAGCGAAATATTGGTTGTGGTTGTTAGACCCCCACTTTTTTAGTTTTCTAGTTAAATACATATCTACGGCTAGGTCCAATATAAATTTCCAAGTTGTAGATGTGTTTGTTCTTTGCAATTGAAGAACAAACTCAGATATGATAAGGATAAATTCATACAACCTAGCCGTAGATGGGTAATGTTCTTCACATAATTTCACACGGCTAAAACTAACCCATATATAACTAGGTCGAATTTATTATGTCTAGTCGTATTTTTAGTTTATTCTTCAGATAATTTTTATGCATGTGGGAAAATAAAATACTTACATAAACCTAATAGTAGATCTGTGACGGACCGGAAAATTACGCCTGGCCCGCCTGGGCAAGCAGGACATAACTTCCCCGATGCGCCATGGTGATGCTATAATCCGGTACTTAAAGCTAGGAAAATGCACGTTCATTTGCCTTTACAAGCATGCTCATGGAGCATGATGCATTTAATTTAGCTTCCACACTGTTCCAACTTACCATAAAACAAGGGTATAAAACCTTGCCTCAACGTAGGAAATTCATCACTGAATTTCCTATCTAGCCGAGTAACCGTCATACTGCCGAGTTTTGTCCAGGCATAAGGAATTCCTTGGGCTTACGCATAGGCCACTGCAGGCCTAATATCCCCTCTTCACTTAGCTTAGGCAGTGTTGAAAGCATGCACTTGTCTTGCTCGTGCCAAGGGTGCATCGATCAGGCTCATGTCGTACTTTCCTTAGGCTTATGCAAGCTCCTCTAACATGCATATCGACGTAGCTTACTTTTCAGGTCATGCCCAATGCGTCATTGGTACATGCCTAAGTCGAACGTCTTTATAGGAAGCATGAGCACCCAAGGAATAGAATGCAACTTGCCTCATCAAGTTTGGCCACATCATCTCTTGCGTTGAGCTACCGAGCCAGATGATATGAGAGGCCATTATTCCGCAACCATCTCACAATTAGATGATATTAACGACGAAGTGTTGGACCAGTAATACTGCCTATGTACCCTTCCCTACTCTAAATGGATCAAACACAGACCGTAGTTCATCCTCGAAGGGACAACAACTTCAGTCAAACTCGTTTGCAAGGCCGTGTCCTAGCAACAATGGCAACGGCCTAGTCAGTGTAGGCCGTTACGTCAAAATTCACCAAGGTTGCGCATTATCGAGTCCACGACATGGCATAGTAATGCCTATGCATCAAGGCTACGTGGCTATAAATGACGCTTACGCATCATTTATACTCTTTCGGCTAAGCTATAAAGCTTACTTAGCACATAGTCCGCATATGCACCTTCAACCAACTACCCCTCCTATGCTTGCTTTACTATTCATGGCCGTTCTGGCAACGATTACGCAACACTCGTTCTAGCAACGACCATGAATAGTGAAGCAAGCATGTCAACTCTCTCCCCTCTTCTAAGTTGTAAAAATGGTAAGTTAACATATATAGGGAGGGGTAGTTGGTTGAAGGTGCATATGCAGACTATGTACCAAGTAACCTTCATAGCTTACCCGAAAGAGTATAAATGATGTGTAAGCCTCATTTATAGCTACGTAACCTGCAAATAGGGTATTTGATGCTTAGGCATCACTATGACATGTTGCGGACTCGATAATGCACAACCTTTGTGCATTTTGATGGAACGGCCTATACGGACTAGGCCATTACCATTACCATTATTATTAGGCCACGACCTTGCAAACGAGTTTGGCATAAGTTGGTGTCCCTTCGAGGATGAACTACGATCAGTGCTTGATCCATTTAGAATAGGAAAGGGTACGTAGGAAGCCGCAATGAGTTGAACATTGTTGTTCCAACACTTTGTCGCTCATATCATCTATTTGTGAGATGTTTGCGGCATACTGGTCTCTCATATCATCTGGATCGGTAGCTTAACGTAAGAGATGATTGTGTCCAAACTTGATGAGGCAAGTTGCATTCCATTCCTTGGATGCTCATTCTTCCTATCAAGGCGTTCGATTTAGGCATGTACCAATGGCACATTGGGTATGGCCTGGAAAGTAAGCTACATCGATATGCAAGTTAGCGGAGCTTGCATAAGCCTAATAAAAGTACGACATGAGCCTGATTGATGCACCCTTGGAACGAGCAAGACAAGTGAATGCTTTCAACACTGCCTAAGCTAAGTGAAGAGGGGGTATTAGGCCTGCGGTGGCCTATGCGTAAGCCCAAGGCATTCCTTATGCTTGGACAAAACTCGGCAGTATAACGGTTACTCAGCTAGATAGGAAATTCAGTGATGAATTTCCTACGTTGAGGCAAGGCTTTATACCCTTGTTCTATGGTAAGTTGGAACAATGTGGAAGCTAAATTAGCTGCATCATGCTCCACGAGCATGCTTGTAAAGGAAAATGGACGTGCAGTTACCAAGCTTTAAGGCCCGAATTGTAGCATCATCATGGCGCATCGGAGAAGTTATGTCATGCGAGCCAGACGTAATTTTTCGGTCTGTCACAAGATCAGTCTTTGTCTTACGAGTTTTCATCATTTTTTATTCGGAATCAACTAGCTCGTTAATACTTTCCTAGCCAATTGTGTATGATTTCTTTACCAGTGCAGAACACAATCACAATTCACTAAGTTTTTAATTTATCGTCCTAGCCGATTGTGGTGGGTCGACTGGATCACTTATAGCTCTCTTCCTCGTTTTGTACTGACAAACAAAAAACATTGTAGTGATTCTGATAGGGTTTTCATTTTAAAGGAAAATCTTATCCTTTCGTATAGAAATTTATAACTCTAAATCTAATTCTCAACCACAAGCTATAAGTTAAATCTCACTAATTTAATCTAACAACTAACACTCAACTAATTATAAGATTTACTTCCGAAAACTTTATTTCATCTTATATTGCAACCCTTTAAAATTTCCTACACCTATAAACCTTAATAAAGTTTAAATAGGATTTTTATTATGTATCAAATGTGTCTTGAATTTGCCGATCGCATGTTAAGTTGAAGCCTCCATAGCCTCCATTGTTGAAGCCTCCATAGCCACCAACCATATTTGTCTTCTTTCCTTTGTAATCTCTATATATTCACTTCTCATTGTAATCAAAAATATAAAATAAATCGTATTCATGTTATCTAAATGAAAAAACTCATTCAATGAAACTCTTTGTTTTTGATTCAATCTTGATATGGTATCAGAGCAAGGAGAAGGATCCTTGTATCTAGTGTTGAAAATTCTGCAATGGCAACCCATCGTCAATACAACATTAAAGATAAGTCTGCCACCTGCACTCATTGTAATAAACGTGGTCATACCAAAGACAACTGCTTTGAGATTGTCGGGTATCCAGATTGGTGGGAAAAATTCGATCCCAAGAAAAACAAATCCGCTGCAGCAGCACATGTGGTTAGCAATCTAACCTCTTCTTTGGAAACAACCAATGGTAAGGTTTTTAATGTTTAGCAAGTTGTTCCTAATAGCTCATGGATAATTGATTCGGGTTGCACAGACCATATGACTTTTGATTCCAGACAGGTTTCTCCTCTTAAAACATCCATACACAACTCCGTTTGCACAACAGATGGATCTTTGTCTCCAGTAATTGGAGAACAATCATTAAATCTTACTGATACATTGAGTCTAGATTCGTTTTTAGTCGTTCCTTCTCTAAATTATAATCTATTATCAGTTTCCCAAATTACTAAAGTCTTACATTGTGTTGTTATCTTTTGGCCTAATTCTTGTGTGTTTAAGGACATCCGAACACGACGGACGATTGGATCTGGGGTTAGAATAGGAAAGATATACTATCTAGATTTGGCGTCAAATTTTTTAGAAAGATTATCTAATGCTTTATTTGTGAATGGTACTCAGGGGGAGAAGGAGAAATCACAAATTTGGTTATGGCATAGACGGTTAGGGCATGCTTCTTTTGGTTACTTAAAAAGGCTATTTCCTAGTCTTTTTTCAAATGTTGATGTTTCTAGTTTTCAATGTGAAGAATGTGAACTAGCTAAAAGACATCGTACTTCATTTCCATCAAGTTTAAATAAAATTCCTATTTCATTCATGATTATTCATTCTGATGTTTGGGGGCCGTCTAAAGTTAACACTCTTGGAAGCGCACGATGGTTCGTCACCTTTACTGATGATTGCACTAGGATGACATGGGTTTGCTTGATGAAATCAAAAGATGAAGTGAATAATTTATTTCATAGGTTTCACAAATTAGTCAACACACAATACAATACAAAGATTCAAGTTCTTCGAAGTGACAACGGAGGCGAATATTTAAGTACTGATTTTCAACATTATTTAAGAGAATGTGGTATTGTTCATCAGACAACTTGTCCTAATACTCCTCAATAGAATGGGGTAGCTGAAAGGAAAAACCGTCACTTGCTTGAAGTTGTGCGTGCTTTATTAATATCAGCTCATATGCCGTTAACTTATTGGGATGAAGCTCTTACCTCTGCAACATATGTGATCAACCGTACACCTTCCAGCACTATCATTTTTCAGACACCATTTCAAGCTCTCAGTGAGGCAACAGTTTTACCAACAGTTCCAAACTTGCCTCCACGCATATTTGGTTGTGTAGTTTTTGTGCACTTACACAAGAACCAACGGAGCAAGTTATCTCCCCGATCTTTAAGATGTGTCTTCGTAGGATATGCTGCAAGTCAGAAAGGATATAGGTGCTACCATCCTCCAACTAAACGAATGTACATCACATTGGATGTTAAGTTTCACGAACACGTGATGTATTACTCGAAGTCTGAACTTCAGGGGGAGTATGAAAAAAAAATTCAGACTCTTGACTATGAAGAAGACATAATTGAAGATGTTGTGATATAAATTCCAAAAGAACATGAAGTTAGTGAGGAATAAATTATCGCAGATGGTGAAATTAAAGCTCTAAATGAAGTTGAAGAAGATAATGCAGATGGATCACCAACCCCAATCCAACCGTTCGCTAAAGATGTTCTTGAACCTGCAAAGAAACAATTGCCAGAACGTCGCAATAGAGGTATCCCTAAAACCATGTATGAACCTGATATTTCATCAAAAACTAAATATCCCATGAGTAATTATGTCTCTAATCACCGTCTGACAGAATCAAATAAGTCATTTGTGAATCAAT
Source organism: Papaver bracteatum (assembly GCA_023529315.1). Classification (NCBI taxonomy): domain Eukaryota; kingdom Viridiplantae; phylum Streptophyta; class Magnoliopsida; order Ranunculales; family Papaveraceae; genus Papaver; species Papaver bracteatum. The sequence continues at coordinate 132,654 of JAJJWX010002610.1, forward strand.
TATCTACTGTAGTTATTCCTAACAACGTGCATGAAGCATTATCTGATCCAAAATGGAGGGAAGCTATGATCGAGGAAATGAAATCCTTACAAGAAAATAATACTTGGGACATGGTTGAATGTCCAGAAGGAAATCAAGCCGTTGGATGTCGTTGGGTTTTTACAGTTAAATACAAGGCAAATGGTGAAATTGAATGCTTTAAGGCAAGATTGGTTGCTAAAGGGTATAACCAGACTTATGGTGTAGATTATAATGATAAATTTGCACCTGTAGCTAAAATGAATACAGTGCGAGTCTTATTGTCTCTTGCTGCAAATTTGGGTTGGCCATTGCAACAGTTTGATGTCAAGAACGCCTTTTTACATGGAGATTTTTCCGAAGAAGTGTATATGCAGCTTCCACCAGGAATGGTAGAGTCAGATTTGCATAACGAAAAAGTTTGCAGGTTAAAGAAGGCATTGTATGGTCTGAAACAATCTCCGAGAGCGTGTTTTGGAAGATTTACCAAGTCTATGAGAGCATTTGGTTATCGTCAGGCAAATTCAGATCATACTTTATTCTTAAAGAAAAATCGAGGTAAGATTACAGCTCTAATCATATATGTAGATGACATGATAGTTACGGGAGATGATCCAGAAGAAAGAAAGGCTCTCCAAAATTATCTATCAAGTGAATTTCAGATGAAAGATCTTGCTTCTTTAAAATACTTCCTTGGAATTGAAGTATCTCGATCAACATAAGGAATATTCTTGTCACAAAGAAAATATGCCCTTGATTTGTTGGAGGAAACAGGTATTGTAACACCCCAAATTTCGGGCCTGTATTCCAACCCAAATCCAAACCCAAAACCCGAAATGCTACATTTAATATTTATCCCGGACTTGCTCTTTTGGCCCAAGCCCAAACACCCATTTATTTGCCTAGTCTTTATTTATGTTCAATTCAGAAATTTTGTCGCAGCGGTTACATAAAAATTCTTTTAGGAACATCTAACCGTTAACTTGAAGAGATTTTAATTTTCATGAACCCTAAAGAACTATAGTTTGTCATACAAATTAATTTCACCGTTAAACTTTCCAGATTCAATCCAAAAGCGTGACAAGTTTAAGGAAGCATCAAAACAATAGAAACAGACATTAGTTTACTCCAAGAATTTTTGTGAACCCAATTAAAGTCCAAAAATTATTATGATTATACATTCTGAATCCTAACTGAGTATAGTTCCTTTCATAAATTTGTTATAATTTTTAGTTTAACGTAAAGACATTTTGACCATAGTCAAACTTGTAGTTGACCAGAACTGTAGAAACGAAAAACAGAGATAGTCCATTTTATAAAAATCGTATAAAATCACTCACAACTCCAAATTATGTTTAGTTTACCATTTTGAAAAATAAAACGAAGGGTCTTCAAGTTTACAGAAGACACCAAAGCCTAAAACATGTCATAGAATAGTTTTAAAATAGGAAAATCTTCAATATAGTTGAATCTATCAGAAAACGTCTGAATCTATTGTAGTGAGAAACAATTACTTTAAAAATATTTCCGAAACTTAGAAAATTCTAATATTTTTACCAATTCGTAAAAAGTGAGTTTTACGTATCCCACAAAATATTCAGGCATAAATATGTTGTAGAATAATTATAAATAATAGTCAAACTATCATGACTCAGAAATTTTTATTGTCTAATCAAATAGAATTTTGTTTTTCTTGACAAAGCATTGTTTCATTGATTATACATCAACCCAATAATTTCTAAAGTATTAATAATCAATAAATACTCAATAAATCATCTAGAAGAGTTTGATGATATTTTATTATAATTTTTCAACCATAAATCCTATGCAAACTACTAATTAAAACACCAAAACCGATCTCTATGCTTTGCCGCCATTAGCTCCTTGTGGTGCCATAAAATCTGGAATTTTTTGTCATGAAACGACGTGAGTTGTGACTCCCAGTAGGAAAAGAAGCAACAAAATGTTTTATGCAATATTTTTCAATTCCTTTTAAAAACAACTAGCATAATTATCAATACCACAAACACATGGAGACACCATATCCATAAACAATGATAATTTCAACCAATCCGCTCGCACCAGGGAGCCAATATCAACAAAGAGTCAAATCAATCAACTGCTCGCCCTAGGGAGCCCCACGTGGGTTTAGGGATTACTTCCCAAGGATAACTCGTATCCCATCAAATAAGCCTTTAGGGATTACTGCCCATGGACTGCAGCCCAAAAACAAAATCATGATCACATCATCATTATCATCCATAAAAATAAAAAAAACTTTTAACTACGAATTTAATTAAAGAAAACATAATTAGAAAAAGGTTTTTGATTGTGTTGCGCCTACCTCAATCGCTAGCAAATAATCCTAAGGAAGAATAATAGCAAACGAAGTAGCAATTCCTCCTGCAAGAACCAAGCCAAAAGCCAAATAGCACTATCACCAAGGTCACAAATCTTCTCCGATCTCTAATAAGTTTCCGTTCTTTGTTTTTTTGTTTGTTTGTGCGGCTAAGAAAAGTGAACAATAAAGAAATTGTCTAACCCTAAAACAATACAAGTATGGTATATATATATACACCGTCTGTGGTCCTAATCTTAGTCAACAAGCTTAATCCCACGTATATAGTTAGCCTCACACGACTTACATTCTATGAATTCCTTAACTAATTAGGACAAGAACCAATCATATCGACACATGTAGCAAGATGATAAGCCAAAGAAAAAGAAATGAAGCAAAAGTGTAAATCCATGGACACGTATCTAGTAGCCAGCTATTGCACTAATCGGCCCCTTGACCTGGAGAGAAACTTCTCCCTTTTATTTATTCTTTGTCCTACCACTAAGGAATCCTTAATCTAATAAACAATATCATTTAACTAAGTTAACTCCCGTAACCGGGTCCACTGGTTCCCAGTCATTCCACGAGTATATACATATAGTCATCTCAAAATAACAAGGTTAACGTTCTCTAACTATCCACTTAAGCCAAAACTGGCATGTGCCCTGCACATTTCCATTAACCTAAAGATTAAGGCATAATAAAATAATATTAGAATTTAAAAATAAAACTAAAAAAATATGATAATTAAGTATGTCATATAACTCAGAGGAGGGGTCATTTTCCTAAATTAATAAATTGGCTAGTCTAAGCACCTAGGCTACCAAGATTTCCATTTTAATGTAAAAAAATACTATTGTACCCTCAAGAGTAAAATGACACAAATACCCTTTAAAATTGGGACTGGTATTACAGGTATGACAGCGTGTCAACCTGTAGATACACTAGTAGAGCCAGGTTTGAAATTATGTTCGGATGTCAACCAAGTACTTGTTGATAAAGGAAGATACCAAAGGCTCGTGTGTAGACTAATGTACTTGCCACATACAATACCTGATCTTACATATGCTTTGAGTATTGTTAGTCAATTCATGCATAATCCTGGAGAAACACATATGAATGCAGTAATGCGAATCCTAAGATACCTGAAGTCTGCTCCGGGGAAAGGAATCTTGTTTAAAAGAGGTCAAGACTTCAAAAGTATGGACACATATACTGATTCTGACTATGGTGGGTCATACGATGATATGAGGTCTACTTCGGGATATTTTACCTTCGTTGGAGGTAATCTTGTTACATGGAGAAGCAAAAAACAAGGAGTTGTTTCACGATCTAGTGTAGAGGCTGAATGGCGAGGTATGGCGCTGGGTATCTGCGAAGTGATGTGGTTAAAACGTCTGCTAACTGAATTGGGGTATCCTCCTAGCTAGGAAACCAATTCGTGTGTACTGTGATAACAAAGCGGCGTGTGATATTGCACACAATCCAGTTCATCATGATCGCACAAAACATGTGGATATAGATAGGTTCTTCATTAAATAGAAGTTGGACAATGAGATCGTGGAGTTACCTAGAATTAGATCGGAAGATCAAGTAGCTGATATTTTAACTAAAGCAGTTCCAAGTAAGGTGTTTCTGAAGTTTATTGGCAAGCTAAGCATGAGCGACATATATGCACCAGCTTGAGGGGGAGTGTTAAGTTGAAGCCTCCATAGCCTCCATTGTTGAAGCCTCCATAGTTGAAGCCTCCATAGCCACCAACCATATTTGTCTTCTTGCCTTTGTAATCTCTATATATTCACTTCTCATTGTAATCAAAAATATAAAATAAATTGTATTCATGTTATCTAAATGAAAAAACTCATTCAACGAAACTCTTTGTTTTTGATTCAATCTTGATATCGCATTCGGCTCAAAATGCCATATCTAAAAACCAACTAAATTTTAATGCAAAATCTTCATCACAAAACATCAAATTACTGCGCCAGCTTTCTGAAGCAGATTCTTATATCATCTGATAACATTAAAAGTATACATTTTATTTTTTTACCAAGAAAATTAGCATGGCTCTTGTGCAAGGATGGTATCCATAACTCTTAAATTTTTTATCCAAGAACGTTCTTCCAACTTGAGCTTTTCTCAATGTTCCAAAACAATTGCATAGAGGTTTAGAAACAGTCAAGCAAAAAGTTCATTCTACCAATCAGATCATACACGAACTCAGCAGCTGCAACAACATCAAGAGAAACACTTTTGCTTTCGAAAGAATATTCAGCTGCATTTAAGAAGTTCACCTATCACGTGTGCATCAACCATAAAACAAATACCCTCCAAACAAGGGTATTTCAGTCGATTCCAACAACTCAACGTAGGGTCCATAAACAATATCTGTGGGACCAACTAAAACATCTAACGGCCCTCAACTCTGATACACCAGTTATCTCTTCCAGCAAACATAAAAGCCTTTTCCGCAGTTACTGAGTCTCCATCTCATAATCCAGCACCGTTTGATTTAATCCAACCGTGAATATGTATCCACATCATCATCTTCTTCTTTCTTCTTCTCTGCTCCTTCGATATATAAACATTTCGTTTTCTTCTTCGTCTCTTTCTTTTTTTTCTCCCCTGTAGTGTCCCTTTTCTCTTATTTCTAGGGTTTCCGATATTTACAGACCACGACTTCATAAAATTCGATGGTTTCTCACTCATTCTCAGAGTGAAAATAATTTCTCTCGAAAAACTTGATTTTGGTTACACTGGCCTGTGGTGGTGATTCAATTTGGAAGTGGCGAAATTAGGTAATTTTTGTTTTACATTGTTATTTTGTATGGGATTTTAGGGTTAGGGTTTTGATTTTTTTGTTTGTTTGATTTTTTTTTGGTGTGAATTTACTGTTCGTGGTGTTTCTGGTTGTTTCGATTGTTATTCTATCTGCATTATACTTGAATTGGAAGTGTGTAATTAGGGTTTGAGAAATTTTCGTTTTTGTTTTGTTTTGTTGATAGGGTTTTGGTTGGGGAGAAGGAATTGTTACTGTGGTGGTGATTAATTAATGGCTATAGTGAAAAACAATTTTGGGGTATCAAGATTAGATGAAGAGTTAATAGTAGGAGGTAAAGGGAGTAAAGCTACTGATGATGATGATGATGAACAAAAGCTTCAGAACAGAAATTCTGATTCTGATTCTGATTCTGAAGGTACTGGTGGTGAAGATGATGAGGATGACGATGATGATGAGGATGACGATGATGATGATGTGGATGAAGATGATATTGATTCAGGAGCGGGTTCTGATGATTTTGATTTATCGGAATTGGGTGAAATTGGGGAGGAGTTTTGTCAAGTTGGGGATAATAGTTGTAGTATACCTTATGAGTTATATGATCTTAAGGATTTGGGGGAGATTTTATCAGTTGATGTTTGGAATGAGTTGCTTACTGAAGAGGAGCGTTTTAGTTTAGCCGAGTACTTGCCTGATATGGACCAAGATACGTTTATTCGTACTCTGAGGGAGCTCTTTTCGGGGAATAATTTTCATTTTGGGAATCCTGTTGCTAAGTTGTTTGATTTGTTGAAGGGGGGATTATGTCAGCCGAGAGTTAAAATGTACCGGCAAGGTTTACATTTCTTGCAAAAGCGTGAACATTACCATCGTTTGCGCAAGTATCAGAATTCTATGGTTGGTAATTGTGTCCATATAAGAGATGCTTGGAGTAACTGTAAGGGTTATAGTATTCAGGAGAAGCTTCGGGTTCTTAGCATAAGGAGAAGTCAGAAGAGCTTGGTGTATGAAAATATGCAAGGTGTTGGAGGGGAGATTGATGGATCTCATGAAGGTTTGTGGGCCAGAGGACAGAAGGACATTCAAGTTGGGTCAAGGATGGGATCTCGAGCAATGCATCCAGAAATTCCAAGAGTGAGCCAATCTTTAAGGGATTGGTCAACTACGAGACATGGGAAACTAAATCATAAAGGGAATTTCAAGTTTGCTGGCTCAAAAAATATATTGGGGAAGGACATAATGGGGAGCTCTCCAATTGATCAAGGATTGGGGACAAAATCTAGGCCAAACAGCTCGAAATCAGCTCTTCCTTGGCAAGATACTGCATTATTAAAGTATGATGTGGAACCTTCTCATAGTAGGAGAGGTCAAATAAGAAGTGAGAATGAGCTGGAAGAGCCATCTTATGATATGAGTTTGCTGAGAGACCGCAGTGCCACTCATGCCGGTACAGTGGCTAAATCAAAATATGGAAGAAAACAAGAGTTTCTGAAAAGTGAAGATTACTATGGCAGTGAAAGGTATGCAGATTCTCTTTCGTCCTTGAAGAATCAAAATTCAAATTTACATGCCAGAAACAGACCTATGAATTCGATGGCAGACATGGAGATGTTAAGGGGAAGACCGGTAGGTGATATAAACCTTTATGATTATCCATTCCGAGATGCTGGGAAAAAGCCAAAGTATCTGGACAAGTTCCAGCAATCTGCACTTGAAGATCAGATGAATGTGGGGAAAGATCGAGCTCTTCCTTTAAAAGGAATGCCAGTTGATTGGCCTGATGGAAGTCCAGCCTTTCGGCATAGTAATCCACAAGGAGCTTTCTCTAGGAACCAACCAGGTAATTTTGATGGTTGGGATGCTAGACCTAAGAAATCGAATATGGGTCAAGAGCTTCGTCCCAGTAAGCACAATCTAACTCCTTTCCCTAAAGGTAAATCTTACATAGTTCCAACTCAGACAATCTACCCACCAGATTATAGAGGCAAAACATTCCAACCAGGAGGTAAGATGAGTTCCATTCGAAATGGAGGGTTGGATATGGAAGATCCCAGACAGTTTAATAGGCACACTCAATCTCAAAGCGAAGAAACAGAGTCAGACTCTTCAGCTCAAGATGACGATGATGAAGAAGATGAGTATAATCCCCTGAAGAAGAAGTTGGGTTATGGTGGCCGCTCTACTACCGCCAAACCTGATAAGATCACAAGGAAAGGTAAGGAGTTCGCAGAGTCTCTCAACTACTCGTCCAAAAAGGTTATGGACATTGGTGAACAGATGTACATGCCAGAGTTTCCATTGTCTTCTTCAGGAAGAAGTAAAGGTAAGATGTTGAGCCCCAATTTCCCACATAATCATGCTGCCAGCTCTTTGCAGGAAAGTGTTTTTCCTGGATCAGTTAAGCTATCTGATGATGGAAAGCTGACTAATAAATCAATGAAGAATGGCCACATGCTGGTTGATCCTGCTGAAAGGATGCAAATCCCAATGTCAAAGGTCTTGCATGGGGAAAAAAAAGAGAAAAGGGAAATTGGATTACGACAATTCCGTGTCTCAGCCAAAATACACGGAAGAAGAGTACACAGATGAAGAGGATGGCAAAATCATTAGTAAATCAGGAAAGAAAGGTGTAAAAACTGAAGCTCAGGCAACTGAAGCTCTTGAAAACCCGGAAATGTCACTGGTAAGGTGCAATTCAGTTTCAAAGAAACGGAAAGGAAAGGCTGATTTGACTTACATGGAGGGGTTAGATGGAACTGATTACTCACAATGTGGTCCCGACCAGCAGACTGATGATCCTTCTTCCTTGAAGAAACGGGGCAGAAGGCAAGTCGAAGCTCAAAATTCTCCTTCTGTGGTGGTTTCTGAGCCACTTGTTCCAGATAGAGAAGTTGCAGATATAGAGCCTGAAGCTAAACCAGTAAAGAAACCATATGTTCCGATCACTCCTACTGTTCACACTGGCTTTTCATTCTCTATCGTGCATCTCCTTACAGCGATTCGTCTCGCTATGGTTACTCCGCTTCCAGATGATGGCTCGCAAATTGGTAATCTTCAGGTGAAGACAGAGGCTGGTGTTAGCGGGGATCCAGAAAATTCAGGGTCGAAGAACTTACCGGCTCTCACTGTTCAAGAGATTGTCAGCCGTGTAAAATTAAACCCTGGGGATCCTTGTATTCTCGAGACACAAGAGCCACTTCAAGATTTAGTCAGAGGGGTTTTAAAAATATTCTCATCTAAGACAGCACCTTTAGGGGCAAAGGCTTGGAAAGCATTGGTGGCTTATGAAAAAACTACAAAAAGCTGGTCCTGGATTGGGCCAGTTTTACCCACTAGCTCTTCGGACCCAGACATAGCAAAAGAGGAGACTTCTTATGAGGCTTGGGGTCTTCCTCATAAGATGCTTGTGAAGTTGGTTGATTCGTTTGCCAACTGGTTGAAAAGTGGTCAAGAAACCCTGCAGCAAATTGGAAGCCTACCTCCACCTCCTATGGCTCTGATGCAACCCGTTTTGGATGAAAAGGAAAGGTTTAGGGACTTAAGAGCTCAGAAGAGTCTCACAACCATTAGCCCCAATTCTGAAGAAGTGAGGGCATATTTTCGGCGGGAGGAAGTACTAAGATATTTAGTTCCTGACAGAGCCTTTTCTTACACAGCTGCTGATGGTAAGAAAACCACCGTAGCTCCACTGAGGAGGTGTGGTGGTAAACCAACATCAAAGGCCAGAGATCACTTTATGCTTAAAATTGATAGGCCGCCTCATGTCACCATTCTTTGTCTTGTCAGAGATGCAGCTTCAAGATTGCCTGGAGGTATTGGCACAAGAGCAGATGTTTGTACCCTTATACGTGACTCACAGTACGTTGTTGAAGATGTTGGTGATGCACAAGTTAACCAGGTCGTTAGTGGAGCGCTGGACCGTCTGCATTATGAACGCGATCCTTGTGTACTGTTTGATGGAGATAGGAAGTTATGGGTTTACATGCATAGAAATAGGGAAGAAGAAGACTTTGATGACGATGGTACCGCTTCTACAAAGAAATGGAAGAGGCAAAGAAAAGATCCTGCAGAAGAATCAGGAGTTGTACCTGTACCTGGTGCTTTTCTTGGTGCAGGAGAGCAAAACAGTCTTGCTTCTGATCTCCATCTCGATCAATTGTCCATGGGTGTAGACGATAGAATGGAAGTTATGTATAATAAAGATCTGAGGCCATCGGGTGTGGAGAAGTCTGAGTCATTTGTTCTCTCAGCTCAAATTGACCATCAGGGTCAACCAGTGGCTTGGGGCTTGAATCCTCTGCAAGAGAACAAAATGGTGTGTCAAGAAAACACAACAACCGAGGTGTTGGATGATGGTACATTTAACAGAGAAAGGACTGTTGGTGGGCTCATAAGTGCAAGCTTATTATGAGTACTTACTGAGGAATACATGATTTAGGAGGAAGCATCATGCCTTATTTGTCCTGGTACGTTTTTGTTTCATTGTGCTCATTAATTTTACTTGCAGCGGTACTCTTTTTACTGCTGACGTACATATAATGAACCACTATAACTTTTACTGCCGACCTTTGGATACATAATGGTGCTCCTCGATATCTTCCTTTTTATGATTTCATCTCATTGATATATTTATAGTTTTTTGCAAAATAATAGCTCCTAAAAAATATTTCTGTATCAGTTAGTTTCAGCAAGTTCTCTGTATATTGAAGTCCTTTCTCAATTTTTACTCAATTTTTAATATGTATATGGTGTCATATGTGGGTTGATAATAAAGCTTAAAGTGTGTCCTCTCTAAGAATTTTACCTGATTGAGAGAGGAGTTGAAATCTGTTCTTCTTGTCATCTGCGGGATCTGTTTTTTTTTATAAGAGGGTTCTACTTCTGATGCATGAAGTTCAAAACACCTGTCTGTATTTGTGTTCTTGTTTTAGCCCCTGACAGAGACGATGAACTTAAGAGCAAGTCTTTAGAACAAGTCCTTTCCTCTGTTTTAGCTGAAGATAGTAGAGGCAAAATTGATTTGCTTCCAGTGCACTTGGTCAAAATAAAACACAGGAGTATATGTTATCCTCTGTCTTGCCGTAACTCTGGATGGAATAGAACCTCTTTATATAAAATCTTGATAAAAGTGAAGCGATATGATTCCATGTATCATTATTGATGTGTTTTTTTTTTCTTTTACTTTTGGCAGATCCTGATTCCATTGATCTTGCAGAAGACAGACTGTGTACATTAAAGGTGTGGTTGGTCCCTTACAGTTTCAATGTACATATTATAATGTATATTTTTCTCCTTATTTGCGGGATGGTAAAATATCAAGTTCGACCTTGTTGAGGCTCATATGTTCTCTCTCGTTGGCTCTCTCTTCATAGCTCTTGCTTGGCAGCAGCATCTGAAAGTAATTTTTGTTCCTTCTCTATTTTATTGTTTCGAAATTCATATGAATGCTTTAGTTTTGCAATCTCACTGTGGTTAGTTAGAAATGAAAGTAGGGGTCCTGCTTTATTGTATTCATCTGATTTTACACCATAAAAAGGAAAGAAAATAAACAGGTCTCCTGGTGATGATTTTTCCAAATTTTATTGGTTTCAGAGTCTTGACTGCAGTTTTACATACAAACACAGAAGTCTAGAAAAATATTTCTAGCTGCAGGGTGAAGTTTTGTCATCCACTGTTTCCAATTTAGACACTCAGAAGTCAGAACACCATGGTGTGAAGATGGTTACCAGAAGTCCAGAACTCAAAATACCTCTATTCAGTTTATTATGATGGAATGGTCTATTAAAAACAATAAACAAAACAAAACAGAAAAGTTTATCCAAATTAATTATTTTATACCAAAAATAAAAATAAAAATAAATAACAACAAACAAACATATTACCTCCTTCTTCTTTAAAAAATAGGTAGGTTTGTGTGTAAGTGTAGACGGAATTCCGTTTTGCTCCGCCTCTGATCTAAATGCTCTTGATTGCGTCTTCATCGTCCAGCTTATAATTCTTTTGCACTACACAAAAGTTGCTTCGTACGTGGGGCCAACTGCTCTGGCATGAAATAATTTAATGAAGAATATGCAGCGGGTTGGGGATACACCGTCCTTCATCAAAATACATGTAATACCGTCTGCATCATCTACGAGTTTATAACTCTTATACGCTAAACAGAAATGGAAATGGCTTCATACGAGGGGCCAATTTACCTGTTGATCTGCAAAACGTTTCTCTAAAGCTTTCTTAACCTGTCTTACAGTTGCGTTTCTGCCGACTTGAAGTTGGTACTTATCGCCATTCAACTTTACGATAGTTAAAAGGCAGCTTTTCGGATGATGCAGCTGATCGTGAAAGAAGTCGAACGGGATTCTTGTTAGCGAATTTCATTCTCTCTACTTGGAATAGTTCTCAATTATATATGCTGAGTTCACAGTGTTGTCGCTTACAGATTTTTGCAGAATAGATAGATTGTCTATGAATTGTGTGCTTCTTAGTGAAAGCTATGCCATCCAGGGTTCTGATGGGATTCGGACTACTAAATCCGTTTGGTAATAGGAAACCAATTTTCCTTAACTAAACCCCTACCATTAATTGTCCCACAAATCGGTCTTAAACCAATTGTCCTTTACTAAACCGTTACGTTGTTGTCGAGTACATCACCGATTTGGTTCATAAAGCCCAAGATGTTGCAAGGGACAATTGATAAAGTACCCCCGTTTTTTTAACCCCATAAAATTAATGCCCCCGTTTTTTTTAAACTTTCTAAAATGCCCCAACCGTTTACTTTCACCCCTTGGGCCCGCCTAATCGAGTCTATGGTCGTTTACCAAGTCAAAAAATGGGTCAAATTACCATAAACCCATCACTTTTCCTTACCTGAGAAAAATATCTCACCGACACTCTCTTTCTTCTTCTCTTCTTCTTCTTCTCTTCCTCTTCTGTCTCACACAAAAAAAGAGGCGATTCGAACTTAGTTAAATCGGTAGATGTTTCTGGGTTGATTGATTAGTGTATTGAAGATTAAGTTGAATGGTTTCATCGATGGCGACCACTGGAAAGGAAAAGGTGATGTCCAGGTAAGAGATTTCGAAACCCTAACTTTCAATTTTGTTAGATCTGTAGTTGCATGAATCAATCAAATCATTAGGAAGCTTTTTTGATCAATATAAAGTGATACCCATGACTTTATTTTTTGAAACCCTCACTTTATCATCATTTTTAATCTGTTTCTTTTGTTTTTGTTTGTGAAAAACAAAGGGAATCTTCCTTTTGTTTTTGTCTGTCACTTAAACTCGAATACAAATGATGATGTGAAGAATCTTCAATTGAATCTAATGAAACACTTTTACTTTATTGTCAAATTAATTTATTAATTTAGTTAGAATTTCTGTCTGTATTTTTATGTGTATTGGTTCTCAGTATTTGTATTTGTATTGAGTCGTATTTAGTATTTGGTCCGTATGAATGCCTTTTAAATTTTTTTTGGTATTTTCGTATATTTCAGGTGGCAACATTGAGAAGGGAAAAGGCAAGTTGGTTAGAGACATAAGTTGCTATTGTATCTTGTGATGAAGATTGATTTTCTTTCAAGAAGTTACAGAGAGATAAGATCAATTTGAGGATGTTTCAGCAAATGGTTCACAAGAGATTGTGTTTGGAAGACATAAATGAAGTTGTTTTAATGTGGATATATGAACATGGACATACATGGACAATGAAGAATGATCAATCCTTTTTTTGGTTTTGGGACAATGTTGTGGTAAATGCCAATGGTTGCATTCAGTTGGTAGTGAAGATTAAAAATCCAGAATGGGAGGTCACACCTAAGAAGACAGTGTCAAAGTCACCTAGTGAAGTGAGAAGAAGCCCAAGACTTGGAGGTGAGAAGAACAAAAGTGTAGCTGGTGCCACTGCTAGGAATTTGTTTGGGCAGGGCAGTTCAAAACCAACTCAAGCAAGTGTGGTTGGTGATAATTTGAGACAAGGATCAAGTAGTACACCAATTCAAGTAGATGAGGAACCACTTTTATTTGATGATGATGTTTTTGATGATGAATATTGGTTGAAGAAAATGAAAGAAAAACAACTAGATGAGGCTGTAAGAAGAAGCAATCATCTCAACCATCTTCTTCTAAAGCTTCATCTTCTTCTAAAGCTAAGGCAGCTCCTGCTAAAGCTTTTACAACTTCAAAGAAGCAGAACAAGTGTCAGACAAAGAAGTGAATGCACTATGTGGTTTACAGTACTTTTAACAACAATGTTATTTTGGAACATGGGCTTTTTTGGACATCAGTGTTATTTTGGAACATCTTTATGTATGAAATAGTACTATTACATATGAAATGAAGCATGGTTACATTTTAAGACCTTTTCCTAATTTTGTAACTAAATCAATCATTTGTTGTGTTGAATCTCTAACTCTCTCATTTGCAGCAAGGAAGATAACATCTGTAGCCCATGTAAAAGCATCACAATTTTGGTTTTGGAAGGTAAGGTAAGCTAATCCCTTGTTGTGTTGATTTTGGCATATCTTGAGTTCATTCTTGGAATTTGGTATTTGAGAAGCAAAGTTGATGGTGCAGTGGATAACTTTCAAAGCAGTGATCATCTTCTCCACAAGCTTGGCAGCTTCTATCTGAAGGTAACAACACCAACTTAGATTTACAATGGTTAGTAGCATCTTCAAACCATTCAAAATAATTGCAGGTTGGTATTGTGCACTTTAAGAACATTTTCCCATAGTTTTCATTTGTTGTAGATTGAAGCAATGCTTTTACACCATTACAGGGAACATGCTTGCACCTGGAATATAGCCAAGGACAAACTTTTGTGTCATGATTACCTTGTTCACACATAGCACAATGACTGATTTTCACTTTCATCTTATTGTTGTTGTTATTGCTGCTTTTGCTGCTACTACTACTACCTGGAGAGTCTTTTGCACCTCCCATATTCATTGTTTTCCCTTGTTTCTGAGCTTTCTTAGCTTATACTGAATTTTTTTGAGTTGCAGAAACATATGGAAGATAATCTGTATATATACAGGTTGAAGAAGATGGAATTGGAAATAAGACCGTTGGGAGATTAGATCTTATTGTGGGCCGTTGATTTTTCTTGTACTGTGGTGGTTAGATGGATGACACGTGTCTATTATTGACTCGACTCGGATCGGCCTTTCTAGCCGGCAATTCAAGTAGATTCAGCTCTATTTAGCCCAAAGGGAATTATTGAATTTTATTATGCTGCCACGTAAGCGATAAAAGCAGTTAACTGCCGTTTAACGTTTTTTACCGTTTTTTGTATGAAACGGTCAAACCAGGGGCATTTTAGAAAGTTTTAAAAAAACGGGGGCATTTTTTTAGTGTAATGTCAAAAGTAGGGGTACTTTATAAAAAAGCCCATGTTGCAACAAATAGAGGTAAGCTCTTGACTGACGACTTTCTACATCTGACTCGCTAGGATATGCCAAAGCTTCACAGATGTCATGAATCGTTGTCTATGAATGAGGAGCTGAAGAAAGCTAGGAAAGCTTTCAAGGTTGACTAATTGTGGTCTATGATTCACTTATATCCTTATAATTGGATATAAGGAAAGCTTTCATTATCTCTACTTGAGCCCATGCAACTAAGATTCTCACATGATCCCAATAAAGACAATTAATCTCATGAAATTTTCAAGTTACATCTGAAGTAGAGGTATCTAATATCCGGATAGCTATCTATTGGATATTAGATTTATCTACTAGAAGTTTTCTTTTAATACAAGAAAGGGGAATGGCATTCCATTCAAAATCATTGGAAAAATGTTTAGTTTTTTCGGCAAGAGCGTCTGCCATTTCATTTCTTGTTCTAGGAACAAAAGAAAAACATAACAACTTCCTACAGAAAGAAACTTTACAGATCACTTCATCTAAAATTTCCTTGATTGTCCACACTGTCTGGTGTCTGCCTGTTAAGATACTTGATTATTACTTAACAATCTCCTTTGATATTGAAGTCAGTTAGCTGCTTTTCCTCTGCCCATGATGTTGCATGTAAGAGACCTAGAGCTTCTGCCTCTTGTGGATATGGAATTTGTGTTGGTCTTGATCTTCCCCCTTTAAAGGTACATGCTTCCCTTCTCAAAATCACAACATAACCTGAAGGATTATTCTCTGATACCCATGCAACATCTACATTTATCTTTTTGTTATTTTTATCGGGTGGAGTCCAAGGTACAATCCTTACTTGTTTCTTTCTAATTTTATTTTTATCTCTGTTTTTATCCCTTCTAGTCCAAAAAGCTGTGTGTCTCTGGATTTCTTTTCCTAAGCTTTGAGGGGTTTGAGTAATGCCTTGTAAGGCCTTACTGCACCTAACTTTCCATATGAACCACATTTTTGTGACTTCATGTTCTAGGGATATTACTGAGTTTGGGGTTTGGAACCATTCTTTACAAATATCAACTATTTTTGTTGAGCTATCAAAATTACTGATAGTTGGGTTAGGACCCAGTTCCCACACTTCTTAGGAAAAACGTCAATGGAGAAAAATATGTTATAATGTTTCCTATTGTTCATTACAATTGGTACAAATCAGATTAATGTCGTTTATTATTCCTTTTAGTTTAGTGTTTGTAGATAGTACATTACGAAGGCATTTCAATAAGAACTTTTTGATTCTAGGAGAGACATCTAATTTCCAAAGAGATTTCCAGAATGCATCATCTAGACCTAGGTTAGAAATATTTATACTATGTTCATTTAGCTTTTCATACGTAGACTTGACTGAAAAAGTACCAGATTTATTAAGTTTCCATCTTAGGTTGTCTTGTTTGAGATTACAATCCTTATCCAAAAAGAGGTGTATTTTACAAATTCTATTAGCAATTGAGTTTGGGAAGTTAGCAAAATTAGATCTTTGTTCCATTTCTTAGTTGATTTGTCTACCAGGTCTGCGATAATAGATAGGTTAGTTTTTTAAAGTGTTCTGGGAAACAACCCATCCTCAGTTGATAGCAATGGTTAAAGCCTTCTTTAATGATCTTAAGATGCACCCTCTCATGAATCACACAAACATAACACTAATACCTAAAGTCGACCACCCTTCAAAACCTGCACAATTCATACCAATAGGACTCTGTAACGTCACATATAAAATAATCTCAAAAATCTTGGTCAACCGAATTAGACCTGTTCTCCCCTTTTTAATAAGCCCTTTCCAAAGTGCATTTGTGCCGCACAGATCAATACACGATAATATAGCAATTGCTGGAGAACTCTTCCATCATATTAGAACCTCAAAATCCACCAAAGATCCAAAAATAGCTCTCAAACTAGACATCCAAAAAGCCTATGATAGCCTAGATTGGGAATTCATCAAAACATCTTTTACAAAACTTGGATTCCCATCATCCTTTATAGAATACATCATGTTATGCGTCACAACAGTTACTTATTCAATCAAAATAAATGGTACACCTCATGGATACATCACCCCAAACAGAGTAATCAGACAAGGAGACCCACTATCTTCCTATATTTTTATCATATGTGCTGAAATCCTATCCACAAACCTGGGAAACCTTCAAAACCAAAAATTAGTTCCAGGACTTAACATATCACAAAAAGCGCCGCCAATAATTCATCTAATGTATGCGGATGATCTTCGGATTACATATAAATCTTCGGATCAAAGTAACCAATACCTTAAAACCCTCCTTCACGCCTATAGCACCTCTGCGGGGCAAGTAATTAATACTACCAAATCGGTAATAATCCATCACCCAAAATTAGACCCAATCAAAATAAATGATCTTCAACAATTCTTCAATATGACGACCACTTCAAAAACCCCAATATATCTAGGCATACAGTTTAAACAAGGAAGAGCATCAAATCGAACTTTCACTCCCCTTCTACAAAGATTATCCAGAAAAGGAAAAGGATGGATGACAAAATGCCTTACTCCGGCCGGAAGACTAGTTCTCATCAAAACATCCCTAACCTCAACCTCCAATCACATAATGCAAACACAAAACCTACCCAAAAATATACACAAACAAATAGATCGTATCACCAGAAACTTTTTCTGGGGACATGACTCAACAATCAAAAAACTACACCCTATAGGATGGGATAAAGCAACAAAACCATTAACCGAAGGAGGATTAGGAATAAGGAAAAGCAGCGATCACAATAAAGCTCTTCTTATGAAGAGAATATGGAATTTACATGAACAACCTAACTCTATTTGTGGAAGTCTATTCAGCGCAAAATATCTCAAAGAACAACCAATGTTTCAAGGAAACGTTTCCATACCCTCGGCTTCCAGTCCTCAATGGAGACAACTCGCAGCAATTATCCCTATCATGCAAAACTTAATTTTCCACCATATTGGAAATGGATTAACAACTCCGATAGAAGCTAATTGGATTCCACACAACCCCAATCTAGACCCAACACAATGCTACCCATTCAAAACAGTAGCAGATATCATCGACCCGATCTCCCACTCATGGAATCACGACAAATTGAACACATTTCCCAACCCAGTAATTCAAAAAATCATCAACATCCACCTTCCTCAAAATAATACCCAGATAAAATCATCTGTCCACAATCAAAAACTGAAAAATACACTACATCTTCAGGATACAAATGTCTAACCCACGGTCAACCAACCCATCCACCTCTACCACCTACCAAATTCCTGTGGACCTTACCATGTCCACCAAAAATTTGGCTTTTCTTGTGGAAAGCCATCAATGAAGGATTACCAACCTTCTTTCTATTACATCGAATCCATTTGACCAACTCAGACAGATGTCCAAGATGCAATACTGATACGGAATTAGCAAGCCATCTTTTAATTCATTGCCCAACAGCAACTACATCATGGAACAACTTATTCAATCAACTTAAAAATAATCCAAACTCCAACCCCAACCCCAACCCGACCTTCACCTTAACCCCACAAACAAAAATATCCCAACTCCTACAACAACCAACATCAACAACTATAACCTCCACCTTCTGTTTTCTATTATGGACCCTATGGCTATCAAGAAATGATCTAGTCTATCAACAAAAACAAACAACTTCGGAAGAAATCATAGCCTGGGCACAAAAATTACAACAAGAGTATTTCGGAGCACTGCACACTACGCCACCGATCATACCAGGAGATACACCAACATTCAACCACCCAACAACAGATAGAAGGACAACAACAATATCGGTAGGTTGGTCCACTCCGAGCATCAACTGGATAAAGATTAACACAGATGGAGCAGCCAGAGGCCACCCGGGATTTGCAGGAGCAAGGATTCGTTTGTAGAGACTCTGATGCAAGACCGTTAATAGCAATGGCTCAACCACTGGGAATCACCACTGCCCTAACTGCAGAAACCTGGGCATTACTCTTAGCCTCAAGAACAGCAACAGAGAGACAATGGCCTAGAATTCTATTTGAAACGGACTCGGAGAACCTCTTGCGTTTCATCACATCGACACTATACCACCTTGGCACATAGCAAGAATGATTGAAGAAATAAAAATTAGACTTAGGAAAATCCCGCAAGTCGCAATACAACATAACTACAAGGAAGGAAATCAGGCGGCAGACGGATTAGCAAACAATGCAGCAGATGGAAGCCAAGTAGGAAACTATTCAACCAAAATTTGGGACCAGGCAATCCCATCTTTTATAAGTCACATTTTATTTCAAGACTCTGTGGGTACCACATACCCACGACCAGTTGTAATTTAATTTTCTCTAATAAAATCCATGCTTCAAAAAAAAAAAATAGATAGGTTAGAGTTTGTATTTGACTTGTAGCATAGTAAGTTCTCAGTTAGGTCATGTATCCAATGTCTCAAGGAATAGAGAAGGCTAAAAGGGTTGGCGGACAAAAGTTTCTGAATGCATAGAAAACTTGTCATTTTTTAAACTGAAAAATTCAAACCAAAATTAAGTTAAACCAAGAAAACTCCAACCTCCGACATTTTAATAAGCCTAAATTCTAATTGCCACTTTTTTCTTTATCTTTTCTAATTAGCGAAGAAAAAATTCAATTAAAAAGAGATAACAAAAAGTGATAGTACCACGTCAAAAACTAGTCGATGAGTAAAAAGTCCCGATTACAGAGGCAAAGATATCTCTTCTAAAAGATTTGCAACTATAGACCCTAGTTAGCAATTCGGGATACGGTAAACGTACGCATATTATTTGGATTTGTATAAATTAGATTCAGTCAAAATTTCGGTCAATGGTTCGCGATTCGGCTGTAGTACGGAACGGTATATGTACATGTGTAATTCGTTTTAGAGATATGAATTCGGTAAGCAAAATTCGGCATACAAATAATAAAATAAGTATTTATAATTTTAAAAAGACTAATATTTGCGTATATGGGTATGTCATACGAAGGAAAAATGACATTTTAACATGTTGGTGTATGTGCTGTATAAGAATTCTTTGCTTTGAAGCATTATATTTTAAATATACACAGCGTTAAACAAAAACCAACGCCTGGAAATGTGGTTGGATTAGTAGCATACGCGTTAGACGTCCCAAGTTCGATTCTTAGAAGGAATGGAATAAAACCAATGAGTCAGTGAGCGAGTCAGCCGAGTTCAAAGGCACTGAGTCAGCCGAATCCGATGTTCGATTTATACACGAATCCGTATTGTACACGAATCCGTATTGTTCGCGTATTATTCGGAACTTCCATAAATATACACGCATTAAGTTCGGTAATCCAATCATGCGCGTATAGTTCGGTCTCCGTATCAGTTCGCAATAATTCACGAATCATTCGGTGAATTGCTAACTAGGCTATAGACCAGTGTAAATAATGCATTTAATTACAACATTTATTGGGCCGACCGACCGGAGGGCCCGAAGGGAGAGAGTCCCTTTTATTGCCACTTTTTTGTAAATTGAAACCTAACATAAATTTGCAATTTCATAAAAAGATTTATAGGTATTTATCATTTTAGGAAAACTTTAGAAAATTAAATGTATATCCATTATGCAAACCACCACAAAGGATACATAATACTTTATGTAGTCATATTTTGGTTTATGCATCAACTAATTTTCCTTTGCAACAAATAAAACAATGTACTCCCTCCGTTTCAAGAAAAGTGATACTTTTATTTTAAGCACAATTCTTGAAAATTGAATGCATAACTATTATGCAAACCACCATTAAGGACGCATAACACATCATGGAACCATATTTTGGTTTATGGATCGACCAATTTTTTTGTATAGAAAAAGTCATACTTTCACATTCCGTTTCAGGAAAAGTGATACTTTCACTCTGTTTCGGGAAAAGTGATACTTTTTCTGGAACGGAGCCAGAGTTTCACTTTTTCTGAAACGAGGCGAAAGTATAACTTTTTCGGAGACGGACGAAAGTATCACTATTTTTAAAACGGGGTGAAAGTATCAATTTTTCCGAAACGGAGCGAAAGCTTTTTCTGGAACGGAGCCAGAGTATCATTTTTTCTGAAACGAGGCGAAAGTATAACTTTTTCGGAGACGGGACGAAAGTATCACTTTTTCTGAAACTGGGTGAAAGTATCGATTTTTCCGAAACGGAGCGAAAATATCACTTTTCCGTAAACAGAGACAAAATAGTCGCAGACAAACCCCATCTTTAGATTCTTCTTCGGTCGACCCTCCCGCCGTGGCAACGGTTGTACTAGTAATTTAGATAACATGACTTATTTTGGTTGTAAACCACCTGTTATTATTGTACTCTTGATATTCTATCGGATTGCAAAAGGTAGCATGAACTAGATTCTCTTGTTTTTTTTAGATTATTATTCGTTGTGGTGGGTACCTAAAAATGGGTAAAGTAATTTGAAATGAGGTTTAGGTTTGAGTATCAGCGGCGGAAGATTGACTAGTACGACTGTTGCCACGGTGGGAGGACTGACCGAAGAGAAATCTGAAGATGGGTTTGTTTGCGATTACTTTCGTCCCGTTTAAGAAAAGGTGATACTTTCACCCCGTTTCAAAAAAAGTGATACTTTCACATCCTGTTTCAGAAAAAGTGATACTTTCTCCCCGTTTCGTAAAAAGTTATACTTTCGTCCCGTTTCGAAAAAAGTGATACTTTCGCCACGTTTCAGAAAAAGTGATATTTTTTCTGAAACGACGCAAAAGTATCATTTTTTCCGAAACAGAGCGAAAATATCACTTCTCCCGAAACGGAGTGAAAGTATCACTTTTTCTGAAACAGGATGTGAAAGTATCACTTTTTCTGAAACGGAAAATTAGTCGATACATAAATCAAAATATTGTTGCATGATGTGTTATGCATCATTTGTGGTGGTTTGTATAATGACTATACATTTAATTTTCGAGAATTGTGCCTAAAATGAAAGTATCACTTTTCTTGAAACGGAGGGAGTATATCATTTTATTAGTTGCAACGGAAAATTAGTTGATGCATAAACCAAAATATAGTTACATAAAGTATTATGTATCATTTGTGATGGTTTGCATAATGGATATATACATTTAATTTTCTAAAATTGTGCCTAAAATGATAAATACCTCCAAATTTTTCGTAAAAACTCAAAATTTGATATTGTAGTTGGTGCTCGTTGGATAGGTTTTTTTTATTAGCTTTCCAACGAGATAAAATTTGTAAAATTCCAAAGAACGAATTTTTAGATATGTTATATTAAAGTTTGCTTTCCAATTATACCCCTGAAAAGATAGGATACACTATGAGTTATAGTAATTGGACTAAAAGGGAGGGACATTTTTAGTTTTTCGGCCCTAACCATTTCTAATCTTTTTGTGTCAATTGATCACTTACATTTTACAAAAAAAATGGCTGTATAAAAGTCCTCCCTCGCTTCGCTCGGTCGGCCCAATGAAAAACAATCTTCACCTAAACCAAGACAATATCTTTTCAAAGATTAATTTTCAAAGACTGCTCTAGTTGCTGAAGGAAGCAGGGTCAATAATATAAGCCATACCGGACATGGAACCAGTAAAGAAACCAGATAAGGTTTACATGAAAATATTTGGCTTACTATAGGCCTAAGGTGATAAATACTCCGGCACCATGGGATCGGTCATGGGCGTTACTAATTTGCCTAGTTTAGATTTATAGGCCCAAGTCTTTTTACCTTCTTAACTTCATTTTACCCCTTCTATGTTAATTTATAACATTTTCCGATCTTTAAAACATTCTTTCTTCTAACAAGTAGTATAATGTTCATGTGATTTTACACCATAAAAAAGAAAGAAAAGAAATAGATCTCTCGGACGGAGGGAGTATAATGTTCTTGACTACAATTTTACATACAAAAGCAGAAGTCTAGAAGTATGTTTCAAAAAAAAAAAAAAAAAACTCAAAAATTCTTTTCAATTTATTATTATGATTTTTTTTAAGCATATTTATTATGATGATGGAATAATCTAAAATAGGAATAACCAAAATAAAAACGCTTCAAAAAAAAAAAAAAAGATTATCCAAATAAATATTGTAGATTATATATATTCTGATTGGTTTGAAACATCCTTAAAACAAATTTTACGTGGCAACAAAATAAATAAATAAAAAAGTCACCCCGGTGAACATAATCCACGGAGCAACAACAGCTGACTGGCGATGGTGCAGAAAATTCAGTTTTGCTCAATCCTCGTATCGTCCATCAGTGGATACTTGTGGCAGTACAAAGATGCTACTCCATACGAATGGCCGTCTGAACGAACAAGTTGCACCTGGTTGGCGATGGTGCACAAAATAGAGTTTTGCTCCATCCTTGATCGGAATATCTCTGATTCTATCTTTATTGTCTAACAGTTTATATTCCTTGCACACTAATTCTTCGTCTATGAGTTCATAATCCTTAAACATCAAACAGAAGTAATTCCATACGAGAGGCCAACTTACTCCTTTTTCCGCAAATACATTCTCTACAGCTTTCTTAACCTTCGCTAGAGTTGCGTTTCTGCCGATTTGAATATTGTACTCATCACCATCCAACTTCACTATTGTTAAATTCACAACCAAAGGAAGCTTTTCGGATGATGCAGCTGATCGTGAAAGAAGTCGAACGGGATTCTTTTTAGCGAATTTCATTCTCTCTACTTTGAATAGTTCTCAATTATATATGCTGAGTTCACAGTGAATAGATAGATTGTCTATGAATTGTGTGCGTCTTAGAGAAAGCTATGACATCCTTATATAGGCAGCTTTGCCGTGGGATATCCGGATTCAGGGTTCTGATGGGAATCGGACTACCAATTCCGTTTGGTAATATGAAACCAATTTTCCTTTACTAAACTCATACCGTTTATTGTCCCACATCGTTGACGACCGCAAATCCAGGGTCCTATAAATTGCAGCAGCATCTGGTTTAAAGCACATATTTAATTTTTGCACAACAAATTAAAACCCTTCCAGTAACATGAGTAATTCATCAACTGTTCCTTCTGCTTCCTCCTCGAAAGTGAAAGTTGCAACTGCAGCTGCTTGCGATACTTCTTTGAAGCGGAAAAGAGGGATGTTCCAGAAAGATTTGCAACATATTATGTATGGATATGGTGATGACGCAAATTCGCTTCCAGAAACCGTCGCTCTCGTGGAGGACATTGTT
Organism: Papaver bracteatum; assembly: GCA_023529315.1. Classification (NCBI taxonomy): domain Eukaryota; kingdom Viridiplantae; phylum Streptophyta; class Magnoliopsida; order Ranunculales; family Papaveraceae; genus Papaver; species Papaver bracteatum. The sequence continues at coordinate 156,390 of JAJJWX010002610.1, forward strand.
GTCGAGTACATCACCGATTTGGTTCATAAAGCCCAAGATGTTGCAACGGATAGAGGTAAGCTGTTGACCGATGACTTTCTACATATGATTCGCAAGGATATGCCAAAGCTTCACAGATGTCATGAATTGTTGTCTATGAACGAGGAGCTAAAGCAAGCTAGGAAAGCTTTCGAGGTTGACGAAGAGAAGCTTGCATCAACAGATTAATAGGAATTGTCCGAGTCGTTACCGATGAGTGATAAACCTAAAGTTGTTTTCAATTACTAATCACGCATGCATGCCTGTAAAAAAGAGAAAAATATCGTTGCTGATTCTTTCTGGCGTCTTTGTTTTTAGATAATTTTTTAATCGAATTTTTCCATTGCAGAAGTTTAAATCGTTATTTTTAATATACATCAGAAGCTTTCTAAGTTTGCAAATGCACGAAGCCATTCAAATTGCGTTCGGATCAAAACAAGAGTAGATAAAGGAATTAGGAATGGTAATGAGCTAGGTTCACTCGGATCACTCAAGTATTTAGCCGAGTTGACTCACCTACTCAACGATATTTATTCCTTTTATATTGTCCTCGTTTGGTAGAATTATGATATAGTCATAAATAAATAGATAAATAATTTTGATATAATTATTTCTATGATAAATTTTCAAAAACTCTATTTTTAAATATTAATTATCTTAGAAAAAGTACTCTTAAGAGGAGAGGAAATAATAAGAATCTAGGATAATCTGCTATTGTTTTTTGGTTGTCTTTATATTATCGTTTGGTAGAATTATGATATAGTCATAAATAGATAAATAATTTTGATATAATTATTTCTATGATAAATTTTCAAAAACTCTATTTTTAAATATAGTTTAGGAGAGGAAATAATAAGAAAATAAGATTGTTTTTTTGTGTCTATAACGATAGTTTAGAGAAAATAAGAATAAAAACTCAAATCAATTTTGTTGAAAAAATGATTGATTATAATAATTCTCAAGAACAACTTTTTTCTATTTATGATTATAACTAGCTTTTTCAATGATTAAAATAATAAATTGTCTTGCTAGTCAAGACGCTAATTGTAAAGTAGGATGGTCTCTTTTTCATAGAATATGTATTACTATTCAGAAAGGGGTTGGTGCCTAGATTGTTGCTAGGTTACCAACTAACTCCATAATTTGATTTTTTTTTCCTTTTCTTTTTAAATAATAATAACTGGCTGGTCTGTGGGTTGTCCTCTTTCAACATCAATTCTATTGCCACTCATCACATGAAATCACTGGCAGTACATTATTTTGAAGTTGTAAAGAAAGATATTCCCAACAAATACCCTATGTCGGAACGTGATGCTATCCAATTTGGCAGAGGAACATGATCAACCATGCGCAAGACTACCTTCAAAACTGTACCAATATGTGGTCTTAACCAAACCCTTGGACCTCGACAGTTCATGGTTGTTGTTTGTTATAGACTCGGTATATCCATTTTCAACAATGTTGAGGTTTGTGCATGTTATAAGAAGAACATGGATGATTATGGAGACCATGCACTTCATTGTGCAAGCGAGGTGGGGATCAAATTTAGGCATGACTTTGTCAAAGATGTTATTGCGGATATTTTCTATAAGGCTAGGGTTGTGGCTAGGAAAGAAGTTAACCTTGGCCTTTTATCTGACAAGGATACGGCTTTGAAGCCTGCTGACATTCTTGTATGTAATTGGGAGAATGGTTAAGATGTATGCTTCGACGTTACGGGTGTTTCACCTTTCTCTGGTAATAGTGGTCGGGCCTTTGTTCCGGGTATTGCCATATCTAATGCCATCACCCACAAGCGTACCAAATATTTAAGTGCTCTGATCATGGTTACGGTTTCGGGGTCCTTGCTTTCTCTACCTTGGGTGAGCTGGGTGAAGACACGGTGGTTCTTTTGAAAAGGTTGAGGAATTGCATTGCAAATTATGACCTAAATTACAAGATAGGATTTTTTTTTTATTTTATAGATTAGGTATTTCCATTCAAAAAGGTGTGGGGCTCAGCTTGTTGCCAGGCTACCTTCCACATATATTGTACCTAATTTTGATTTTTAAATTTAATAGATTCCTTCGTGGCATCCTTTTTAGTAATAATAATAATAAAAGAAAATGGGTACCTAGCTCAGCTGGTCATCCCCGTTCCCCAAAGTTTCATTTCATGCGTTCCAGGAGGTCCCAGGTTCGAGCCCTCAATGGCGTAATATTGCAGAAATTAACATGGAAGGTAGAGTTAGTTTTCCCCCCTTGTGACTCAATCTCAACCCCACCATCCGCTTCGGCTCCCTTGGATAGGTTACCCATGAGGCTCTCTGGTAGGCTAGCACGGTAACCTGTTCAATTAATAATGTAGTATGTAGCTTGTTAGGCTTCCAACTAGTTAATGTAATACTCTTTATTAAGGGTGCAAACGGATGCATACACATCCGAATCTGAAAATACCATATACAATCCGAATTAGATTCGAAATCCGAACGGATATAATAATTTTCACTTAGAATTCGTATCCGAATTTCTATCCTAATATCGGATAATTATCCGATCCGAAATCATAAGAAAAATAAAAATATTTTTATTTTTGCACAAGATTAATGTTTACGTAATGAAAATTAATTATAATTAAAAGTATTATTTATGATTTTTAATAAAATTTAACAAAATTACGAAATATAAAGAAAAATAAAAAAAATAGATATAATCTACACTTTCACAGGTTTAAAAAATATATATATTCATATATAAACTCCGAATTCGGATATTTCGGATGCGAATACCTCCATATCTGAATTCGTATCCGATTAGTTACATTTTCGGATAAAAAAACCCGGATATCGGAATCCTAAAACTATTTTTAAATAGTATTTGATATTTTGAATGCGAATTCGAACGAATACCGGAGTTTTCGGACATCCATCGACACCCTTAATCTTTGTCCAATATTAAATTAATTTATAATAATAATAATAAATTAATTTATCAAAAATATATTATTAATTTATCTATCTTTAAAATAATCTTCCTCCTTAAAGGCCTTGACAAAATATGCTCTCACGTTAAACGGTGATAAAACTCTTGCTTCCTATTGGTCTAGAAAGGCCTTTTCTAATGCAGAAGTTATGGTGAAGACACTTGGCATAACTCTATTGGTTGTAATAATTAAAATTTGGTTACAATTTGGATATATCAAATACTTAATTGTCCGTTAATAACGGTGTAAAAAAAAAGTAGGTGGACAATACTTGTGTTAGTATTTAAACTTGGATTATTTAGTTACACCGTGTTTACACTTATACTTAACTGTACTTTAGTTAGGGTGGACAAAACTCACGTCCACACCGTAAAAAAAAATAATACTGAAAACGTCAAACTCAAAAGGAATTCCTATAAAAAAGAAAATCCCTAACGCACATACAAAAAAAAAAAACTTAAAAAAACAAAAATGAAAATTTTTTAATTTTTTAATTCCTATAAAAGAAAAAAACGTTCACACACAAAAAAGAAGAAGGAAATTTGCTTCAAAAAAAGAAAAAAGGAAATCGAAGGAAATCATGAGTTTGTTCCCAAAAAAGAATTGGCCTTTCTGTGTGTATATATATATATATATATATGCGAGTCCTAATATTAAACCATTCAATTACAAAGCCTTTAATCATTAACTTACGGTTATTTCAAAGTAACTCTTACGTAAATCTTTTAAAACAGATTCAAAGTCTCTGTGACGTTGAAGAACAAGGGATTGGGAAACTGAAACGGCTTATCAAGTTCTTTATCGTTCTCTTCTCTTTTACGGTTACAGTTTTTTGGAAGACTGAAGAAGATAAACAAGGGATTGAGAGATATATCGAGACTTCTATATGTGATTAACATTTATTATTGCAGCCTTGCAGGTGAACAATCCATGGCCTGGGTATACTTAATTGAATCGGAAGATCTCCGATCGATCAAGTTCAACAGAAGGATAAATCTCATACAAATGTTTTTAATTTTTTCCTTTACTAATTGTTCTGATGTATTCAAAGGTTAGTGTTCCCAAATCTTTCAGCAATTGATCAAAAAATCCGATTGCGAAAGAGAAGTGAGAAAGGTAAGACGTGAAGATTTTAATAAATTTAAATCCCACGGCCAGAAAGCTTTCAAATATACTACACTTATATCGACGGTCAAGGTTGTATATAAAAACTCTTCAGAAGACGTCGCACAAGGAAATACCATTTATCTCCCCATATTAGCGCCACGTCACTAAGACGGTTTTGGAGGAGATTTTACAGCTATCCGGATAGAAATATTGTACAAAAAAATTGCTCAAAAAATCATAGGATTAACTTAAAATTTACAAATTCAAAAATAAATTCATTAACTTATCGTGGTTGGTTAAAAATTACAAACTCAAAAGTAAACTTAATTTATCGTGTTCGCAATTTCATGGAAATCCAAATTCAACTCGGTACTATTCTATTAGGATTTTTTTTCCTCCAAATTAACACATTAATTAAAAATAAAGGAAAAAGAAACCGCATATATTTTGTGAATTTTCGCGGGGCGAACCCACACGCACACCGAATAAAAAATATAATTAAATGAAAAAAAATACCAGGTGCTTAGCACGAGCACAAATCTAAAGATATTATTTTAAGACTAAATCATAAGAAAAAACAGGAGACCTATATGTTAGTCTAAAAACTTAAAGGCCAACACAAATAAAACTCTCACGTTGAACGGTGAGGAAACCTCGCTTCCTATTGGCCGAAATAAGACCTTTTTCAGTTTAGTGAAACAAGCGTACTGGTGAGAACACTCGACAATGTACGGTTGGTTTAAAAATCACAAACTCAAAAAGAAATCTTAACTTATAATGTTTGGATTCTATGGAAGTCCAAATTTAATTTGAAAATCGAGTACCTACAACACTAGGATTCTTTTTTCCAAAATAATACATAAAGGGAAAAAGAACACACATATTTTCTGGGAAAATAAAATAAAAAATAAATAAAATTCGCACATATTTCCTATCTTTTTCCCATTTATTAAATGCATCGATATGGGCGGGACGACAGTAAATAAAAAATACATCTTCACGGGGCGGGGCGAAGCCCCGCGCACACCATATTAAAAAATATGGTTAAAAGAAGAAAAAAATGCCCGATGCGTAGCACGGACACTAATCTAGTATATTATTAATTTATCTATCCAGCTTGTAGCTCGGTTTCCCACCATCTCGTGTAATGTTGACTTTGATTTGTAATAATAAAAATTCCTTTGAGGGGCCTTTTTATTCAAAATAATAATAATATATTATTAAGAAAAAAAATAAAAAATAAAAAATATTATTAAGAAGGGGCCCTAGCTCAGCTGGTCATCCCCGTTCCCCAAAGTTTCATGCATTCCAGGAGGTCCTAGGTTCAATCCCCCAATGGCGTAATATTGCAGGAATTAACATGGAAGGTAGTGTTAGTTTGCCCCCCTTGTGACACAATCTCAGCCCCCAATCCCGCTTCATCTCCCTTTGCTAGGCTACCCATGAGGCTCGCTGGTAGGTTAGCACAGCAACCTGTTCAATTAATGTAGTAGTATGTTGTTGGATCTTAGCTTGTTAGGCTTCCAACTAGTTAATGTAATACTCTTTATCCAATAATAAGAAAAAGAATATTTTAAAATTTTATAATAATAATAATATATTATTAATAAAAAAAATACAGGCGACTGAAAACCTGTGTTTAATCTTCTATTATTGGCCGCTTCATCATCCAGCAAAATCACCTACATTCATCATCACTCGAACAGTCACCAATTTCCGAACAATTTGATGTCTTTTTCCCCTAACTTACTTCATTGTCATACATAGAATTTCTGCTCTGCAGAAAACGGTTAGGGTAGTTACTTCATCATCATCACCATCCGAGGGATGCCGAGCACACGGTCTAGGTCATTATCTTCACAGCCGAACACAAGAGCAGACACATCATCTTCACAATCTTCACAGCCGTCTGGGGATTCCTTTATTGCAGTATCGGGTTCTGGTTCTCAAGCAATACAGTCCGGTAAGGATATTGATTCTGATGATGATACTCACTGTCATTGCCCATTCAAGCATTTTGAAGACTGCCATGACGGGGTTGGTGGCAGAGGCTACGTCAAAACATCAATTCTTAAGCATATACATGACAAACATTATTCTACACACGCAGGAGTTTCTATTTGCCAAGATAGAATACGTTCAGATGGAAGTGTATATGTGGCTTGGGAAAGGTTACTACGAAAATTGCAGATGTGGCTTTGTGTTCCCTGTTGGAAAGTTTATTCTTGGAAGAGACCTTTCAAAGACCATGATGGTGGAGTTATTAATGGTCCCTTCAATAGCAGGAGTGCTGATTTTCTCATATATGGGGTTGATAAACCCGTTTCACAAACTACAGCACCACCAGCACTGTCCAACGCACCACATGACGCTGCTTGTTCTTCCAGTTTAACACATGAAGACCCTTCCTTGGACTTGTCAGTTGAGACGCTTAACCTGGTTTTCCAGAAACAGATTACGACAGTCACAAGTATACCTCCAGAGTGTCGGCTTATTTTCTCTAGAACCCTGAAAGTTTCTTTGGATAGAGTCTTGGATCGTCCCAAAGACCTGTATGCATGGATGAAATTACTTTTTCTACCTATCTGCACGCTTAATCTTTACTTCCCTAAGAGTTCTAAGGAGGAGAGATCAGGGAACATAAAAAGACTTCAAACCGCGTCTATTAATCATGCACTGTCCATATGGAGAGAACAGCAGGGATGTGTTACTTTGGTGCAACAAGTTCTCCATGAACACAATGAGATTTAGAAGACGCGGAAGCAAGGAAAAAAGAAAAAGAAGACCAATGTTGAAGCATGTACAAAAAAGATTAGTTATGGCCACTATACAGCCGCCATTCGGATTTTATCCTCTAATGGTGTTTCACCCCACAATCCTGACACTCTTTTTAAGCTACAACAAAAACATCCGTACGCACCCCCTCATATTATCCATGTGGACACTCCTACAACTGAACCTGTTGTAGTTGATAGCAAAGCGGTGGTGAATTCTATTTGCAGCTTCCCTAAGCGCACATCTTGTGGTAGGGATGGCCTTCGGGCACAACATTTACTTGACGTGTTAGGTGGTCCTACGGATGCAGTCTCGGATGAATTGCTTGCATCCATTAATGGAGTGGTGAATCTGTGGTTTTCAGGGGGTTGCCCTGCTGTTTTAGGACAATACATTGCCAGCGCACCCCTTACTCCCCTACTTAAGCCTGACGGAGGACTTCAACCCATCGCAGTGGGAACGATATGGAGACGACTTTGTTCTAAACTTGCAGAAACATCAGTGGGAAGAGCAATGGCTAATTATATGGTGACCATCAATTCGGGGTGGGGATTCCTAGTGGAGGGGAAAGTATTCTTCATGCAGCAAATCGACTTTTGGAACTACAAGGTACGCACAATAACATCACTATGATGCTTGTAGATTTCACAAATGCATTTAATCTAGTGGATAGGACCACCTTAATCGCTGAAGTGAGAGCTAGATGCCCTAGTATAGCCAACTGGGTTGAGTTCTGCTACGCTCAGCTAGCAAGGCTATACTACAATGAATTTCTCCTCGCATCATCCCAAGGAGTACAACAAGGAGACCCTCTCGGTCCACGGCCTGGTACTACACCCACTAGTTCGCAACATTGCTGCACATTGTTCCTTAGACATGCATGCTTGGTATCTCGATGACGGAACTATCATTGGCGATACATTGGAAATTTCAAAAGCTCTCAAAATCATTCATCAAGAGGGTGCTGCACGAGGTTTGCACTTGAATATTCGCAAGGCTGAAGTTTTTTGGCATGTGATTGATCCAAGATGTTTTATGGAGGGTGTTTTCCCAGCCAATGTAGGCAATCAATGGTGTCAAGCTCCTCGGCGGACCTGTAAGCCTTGATAACTAATTCAGTAGTGACATGGTATTCGCCAGAGCTGAGAAAACCATCCATATGATGAACTCAGTAAAACAGTTGAAAGATACACAGTGTGAACTCTTATTATTACGAAATTGTACCGGGGTCTCTCGATTGTATTTTACTCTACGCACTGATAGGTGTAGAATACACCGTATTTATTATCTATGGTTTATGCTTTCTTTGCTATTTTTCTTGTGAATTATGTATTTTACGTGTGTTTTTGAGCTATTAGGTATTCTGGAGTCTCACGGGCGAAAAGAAGAAGAAATCACCCAATTTGACCAAAAATGGAAAAACCGCCGTTTCATGGAGAACACTATCTGGAGCTCAGCTAAGGATAAGGGTCGACTCTCTTTTTGAGGAGTGTTAAGGGCATCCCAACCAAGGTTAAGGGGTAGCCATTTTTGTGTTTAAAGGAATTGCTAAAAGCACCAATTCATATAACGGGTGCCGATAACCGATCCAGTTTTATTAACGCAGACCAGATCGAGTCTCTCCACCATTTCCTACACAATTCTGATGTAATAACTTCTCATGCTTTCAGTGCAAGAAGCTTCCACCGCTGCCAAGATTCACACCGGCAAGCCGAGGACTGTGAAGGGTTTAGGGAGAAATCCAAAGGCAATACGAGAAGAAAATGGAACATGTGATTACGAGTTGAGTTTGTGATGGAGAAGATAGAAATCGAGACTTAGGGTTTGCTGGAGATTGAATCTGAGAGATAGGAGGTGATTGAGGATGAGTCCAAATTGGGTTTTAGTTAATTGATTCAGATGACGTTGTAGCCGTCAGTTGAGATAATGATGGCTATGTATCAGTCTCTGGTGGACCTGTGAAAGGAATTTTAGCATGAATCTGTAATGGGTTGATTGAGTTGATTTATGTTTCAAGAATGTGAAATCAGGGTTAGATGTTGATTGTCATGGGTCTGTGATGTTCAAAGAAGAAAAAGGTTTGATCTGTTGCGGCTATGATGGTATTGGTATTGGATGTGGAGACTGAGCTAGCCATGGTCTTGGTGGTACTGTGTCATGGAATAATGGAGTTCGAGAAAAATGATGGTAAGAGGGTTTACATCAGGTGATGTTGGTGGTACTGAAGCTGAAAGAATATGGTGCTGGCTGTGACACGAGCTGGAATTGAAGAAATAACAGGTTGTAAAGCAGGTTCTGAATATGAAGTAGCAGCTGAGATGCAAGGGTGATGGCGGAGTAATTTAAATGATGGAGGTCAGGTGGAGTAATGAAGCGGCAGAGATATCCATAGGAAGCTGCAGTTCAGTTAATTGTGATTCTTGAAGTGAAGGCACATGGAGTAGCAGTTCAGACAAGAAATATAAGAGTTGGGATTGAGGCAATTGCAAGCGCAGTTCAAGGAGGAGATGTTATAGAGTTGGAGGAGCTAATGAAGTTGGGACTTGGGAGTTGGAACTGTTGACTGTGATAGTGTTAATGAAGCTACTTTGGATGAATGTTAGGTGCAGGTGATGAGAAGCACTAAGTGATAATGGATGAAGGCATGTAGAAGTGCAGGTGATATAATGAGATTGCAGGTTTCAGTGAATTGATGCTGCAGAAGGCCAAGGAAATGCAGGTGAAGCAGCTGTATTACATGGTATATGCAATGGGCTATGGCAGGAAAAATTCAGTGCAGTTCATGACAGTATGACTTGTGTTTGATTCCGAGATTAGAAGAAAGAGAAGGAAGTGGTGGCTCTGGTGGTGTTGTGAACAACTGAGAAGAATTAACAATGAATCTGTGAAGGAGTTGATGCGCGAAGGAAAGATGTAAATGCAAGACTGAACTGCAGTTGCAGGTTGTCTGGTTTTGTTCTGTAGAAAGTGGCAATAAATTTAGATGGCTTGTTTAAGATAAATTGGTGTTGTTGTGCCATGGAACTGAAATAAGGGACAATGAAGGAGGCTGAAATGATATTGAGGTGCAATGCAGGTCTGAATGCAAGATAAGTCAGGGAAGAAGCTGAGTAAATGGAGTTGCAGCTGCTGAGATGCAAATGAGAGATGTACTGGCTGTGTGTGCTAGTTGAGACTTAAGCTATATGTGGAGATTGATGCTGAGATGCTGTGACAATAGCTAAGTGGTTAGCTGGGATGCAGAGAATGGATTGGTTGGAACTCGCAGAATGGCAAGGGTTAGTTCTTACAGAAGTTGTGCGAAAAGTGAGCGAAATTGGTGAGCCGGTGGTACTAGTTCCGGTTGTCGGATTTCAGAAGTTAAAGCATGAATCGAAATATTTCAATGAATGGTGAAGGGGGTATGTGTTGGATACTAGAGTTGGCGGCCGGATATATGATCTACGAGTCACGCTTTTGGGCGCGTTTTCGCAAGAGATAAACAATTGGTTTGGATGATTTTTGTGAATGTTTGAAATGCAGAGAAGGAAAGATGAGTTGCTGGAAGTACATACTTGCTGGTGACAGTTTCTGATGACAAAGGCGCCCAGAGATAATTTTCCGGCGACCGAATTACGGTGCCGATGGCCGGATTCCGGCGATGGCGTCAACAGTTCCGGCGTCTAGTTTTGGACCAAAAAATTCCAAAAACATATTTCTCACACATGGGCTTGGTGGACGATTTTGAAACGGATTTTGAGAACTTGACCTACTTTTGGGTATCCTTTTGGGAGAGGTATATAAATAGAACTTTATCTTTGGACATTATCTTATTATCTCTTCTACTACTTTTGTTTCTAGGGTTTACAACATGATAGGGTTTCTCTTTCTTCTTGTTATGAACTCCATTAGCATGAGTAGTTAATCTTATTATTGGTTATGGAATAATTGGATTTCACAAAGCATGATTCTTTGATTCAATATATTAGTTTTGTCTCATATTTATCGTTTGCAATTCTCTGAAAATATAGTTGCATGATTTGATTGATTGTTTTGTCAAGTTGCAAATTGGTAGAAATTCTAATCACATCTATTGCTAGTTTAGGGTTTATTATACGTAAAAGTGATAATCCTTGAATACAAGTAGCATAAATATGATTATAGTTTGTAGTGATATATTCTTATGATCATATGTGAATCGTGACCTTTGTTAAATTGAATTAGTGCGCTTTCCACGTTCAATTGCTTTGAATGGCCTGATTTCATAGAACTTAATGCATCTAGGGAATTAAACTTGATTAGTGTTTTTACACGTTAGGTTGTTCTCTTAGATAGAACTCATACTCGCATCTTTTAATGTGTTTGTTGATGACAAAAGGAGATTAGCGGGATATTCTTGCGATCAAGGTATTCTAGGGCTTTTGATAAAACTAGAGATTAAATATCAATTCTAATTATTGTTTTGAAATCATGTTAGTGAATGAAGATGAATCCTTAACCAATATCTCTCCTATTTGATTCGTTTGCTTATTTCTTTCTTTGCTTTTATTTTACTATTACTTGCATAAAAATCAGAAAACTCCCGGTGTTACTTATAGGAAACCGAAACAACAAGACAACCTAGTCCTCTCTTTGGGATCGATCCTTTCTTGCCCTTGCTATATTTATATTTTGATTAGTAAGAAAGTGTAAATTATTTTTGACGCATACGACAGCGATCAAATTTTGGCGCCGTCGCCGGGGAGGCAACGGTTGTCACTTGTTTTTGGTTTCTTATTTTTGTTTTTTTTGTTTAGTTTTTATTTTTTCTTATTTTCTTATTTTGACATAGTTTTGAGAACTCTTGTTTCAGGTACCAATTCTATGGAAGGAGCATATTGGAGCAATGGATATGATTTTCAACCTCCTCAACACTATGACAATTTCCCACCATCTATGGAATGCAATCAAAACCAATTTATTGGATATGATGCATATCCTAGAGAACCTTATGGTGATTTTCATACATACCAACAACAACCTTGTAGTGGGTATGTAAGTCAAGCACCTAGGTGGGATAATTCTACTTCTAATTGGCTTTATTCAAGTTGTATGCAGATTTTGAATGGATTGAAAGATATGCAACAAAGGCTAGACCAACTTGACCGTAATAGAGAGAACGTCGCACAAACCAATTTCTGGAACATTATTTCTTACCCGACTCCGGATCGTAGTTATGATCATTCACCTATTCAAAGGGAAGAGTCATGGGAAAGAGAACATATTGTAGCTAATGGTGGTAAGCGTGTGAACGTTAGGAAACTTGCGAAGAAATTATACAAGTTGGAAGACGATGGATACTCGGAAGAACTTGTCGATGAAATTAGTAGGACCATTCATTTGGAACTCAAACGACATCGTGATAAAGGTTGGGAAACCGACGACGATTCTTATTATGGTGAGTATGAAGATGAAGACGAAGATGATTGTGTTGAAAAGGACCAACCTTTGGAGATATTTGATGACGTTAGTGTAGTTGACTCAACTCTTGATCTTTATAATGATCAAGCACCTATTCAAAAGGTACATGAGTATGATGAAACTAGTGTTTTACATAACTTTGCAACAAGGTTTGAGTCTAATGAAGATGAGTATGTTGAGAATGAAACCGGTATAACCAATATTATGGAAGACCCAATTGAGCTTGTGAATGATTGTAATGAAGATGTTGATGTCGAAACTTTGGTTAAGGCAGAAACGGATGAAGAATGGTTGCAAGGTTTGATAGAGGACCATGATATACAAGAGGTGAATAGTTCACTTGAATTTTTCAAGGATGAAGAGGATTCCGTGCTACAAGAGATTGTGCGAGGTTTGTATAACCCTTTTCATATTGATTCTTATCCTTTACCTCTTATTGGTTTGAATGTATGTGCTTCGAAAACATTGTTAGATGACTTTGTTTCTCAATATCCTCCATTAGAAACATTTGATTCTCATACTATGCAGGTTTGTGAACAAGACACCATGGAAGTACCCGACGTCTATATTCTTTATACACTTCCAAGTGTGGACAAGAATAAGTGTTGGGGAAGCTTTTATCGGTTAATAGCTTCATTTCTGTTTTATATTACTAATATTTTTGTGAAGCTAGTGTTTGCAAAACAGGTGCTATGGGTGGATCCCCAACTTTTCAGATTATTGGTGTATGGGGAATTCAACTTGCATGTCGGGCTGACGACTTTAAACCAAGCGCTAATGGGAGGCAACCCACTGGTTTTATGTATCTATCTCTATCTTTTTATTTATTTTTTTAAGTCTTTTTTCTTTATTTTTTATTTTGGATATTTGCATATCAAAACTCCAACTTTTAGAGATTTTTGAACAATTTAGAATAAACACTAGCCTTTCTAAGTAGATGGAATTTTTTCTTAACGGTGAGGTGTATATATTGGCTGAGTTGGGATTAGATGCCAACTAAATAGCTTGTTTAGTGTTTATCCTCTATTGTTCCTAAATAGCTATGAGTTGGAGTAATGAGTTTTTATTATTCATTTTATTTTCATATTGTGTATATATATCATGTTATGGATTTCCCACCTTGAACTTTCTTTGGACGATTCAATTTACATTGAGGACAATGTAAAGTTTAGGTGTGGGGGAATGTTCTCATATAGAGTTTTTAGCCTTGTTATTTTTTCCCTTGTGTTCATAAAAAAAAAAACTGGAAAAAAAAAGAAGAAAAATTTGCTTTATGAACTCAGAAACCTAGAAATATGTGCCTTTAGGATGACGCTATCAATCTAAATGGATGGAAACATCTTGGATGGAGGAGTTGAGGAACCCATTAACTAAAAGGACAGAATTATTCAAGTGTTAGAAATAATATGATAGTTGTTACCATATCTCGGAATATCACCATATCACGTTCTATTTTTATTTTTCCATATTTATCTATTGTTCTTTAAGTGATTTGGTGGGTCACTAAACATAGAATTGTTATTACTACTAGGATGGAATAGAGTGATTGAGTTGCTAAAAAAAAAAAGACCGACCAATTAGACCAAACGGAATAAAAAAGACACTTGGATAGCAGTATGTGTGAAACGTTGTCCCTGTCTCCGTCGCCTAAACAAGCGTGGAATGCAGGATCCAAGGAAACTATCATGTACTTGTTTACAATAAGCATGCGCTTGGATCCGAAAGATCTAATCATGATGTCTACAAAAAAAAAAGTGAAAAAGAAAAGAAAATATTATATTGGTTGAATAAAGTCACTCCTGGTTCCCTTGTATATGCCAGTGAGTTGATGTAAAATTCAAACAAGTAGCTCAATCCAATAGGATGCATAGGTTCATCTTGGTAGTGACCTTCAGACAGATATGGGAAACATCGATCACTTGTGAACATTTGTTAACATCTACATCTATATCCATCTTCTTAATCTTTTCATTGTGATTGTGGTTTGTTAGTTTCCGAGTATTGTGGCTTGTTTGACTATATAATTAGATATTTATTTACTTAAATATGAAATGAATTTGTGCAAGGTACCTCCTCATGTAGTCATTTTGGATTCGTTCATGGATTTTTCACAGGTAGCTGGAGTTGGAAAAATAGGTTTTGTATGTAGACCTCTTGTAAACCTTCACGAGACTATAACTCGTCCACTAGGGACACCTAGGGGATCAAAGGCTTTTTATTTATGCTAAAAGTGACCATAGCCTCGATGACATGGAGTTGTATGTTTTGGAATTGTTTTTTTTTATTTGCTCGAGGACTAGCAAAGTCTAAGTGTGGGGGAATTTGATAGGTGTAGAATACACCGTATTTATTATCTATGGTTTATGCTTTCTTTGCTATTTTTCTTGTGAATTATGTATTTTACATGTGTTTTTGAGCTATTAGGTATTTTGGAGTCACACAGGCGAAAAGAAGAAGAAATCACCCAATTTGACCAAAAAGGGCAAAACCGTCGTTTCATGGAGAACACTATCTGGAGCTCAGCTAAGGATAAGGGTCGACTCTCTTTTAGAGGAGTGTAAAGGGCATCCCAACCAAGGTTAATGGGTAGCCATTTTTGTGTTTAAAGGAATTTCTAAAAGCACCAATCCATATAGCGGGTGTCGATAACCGATCCAGTTTTATTAACCCATACCAGATCGAGTCTCTCCTCCATTTCCTACAAAATTCTGATGTAATAACTTCTCATGATGTCAGTGCAAGCAGCTTCCACCGCTGCCAAGATTCACACTGGCAAGCAGAGGACTGTAAAGGGTTTAGGGAGAAATCCAAAGGCAATACGAGAAGAAAATGGAACAGGTAATTCCGAGTTGAGTTTGTGATGGAGAAGATAGAAATCGAGACTTAGGGTATGCTGGAGATTGAATCTGAGAGATAGGAGGTGATTGAGGCTGAGCCCAAATTGGGTTTTATTTAATTGATTCAGATGACGATGTAGCCGTCAGTTGAGATAATGATGGTTGTGTATCAGTCTCTGGTGGACATGTGAAAGGAATTTTAGCATGAATCTGTAATGGGTTGATTAAGTTTCTTTCTGTTTCAATAATGTGAAATCAGGGTTAGATGTTGATTGTCATGGGACTGTGATGTTCAAAGAAGAAAAAGGTTTGATCTGTTGCGGCTATGATGGTATTGGTATTGGCTGTGGAGACTGAGCTAGCCGTGGTCTTGGTGGTACTGTGTCATGGAAGAATGGAGTTCGAGAAAACTAATGGTAAGAGGGTTTACATCAGGTGATGTTGCTGGTACTGAAGCTGAAAGAAGATGGTGCTGGATGTGACATGAGCTGGAATTGAAGCAATAACAGGTGGTATCGCAGGTTCTGAATATGAAGTAGCAGATGAGCTGCAAGGGTGATGGCTGAGTAATGTAAATGATGGAGGTCAGGTGGAGTAATGAAGCGACAGAGAGATCCATAGGAAGCTGCAGTTCAGTTAATGGTGATGCTTGAAGTGAAGGCACAGGGAGTATCAGTTCAAACAAGCAAGAGAAGAGTTGGGATTGAGGCAATTGCAGGCGCAGTTCAAGGAGGAGATGCTATAGAGTTGGAGGAGCTAATGCAGTTGGGACTTGGGAGTTGGAAATGTTGACTGTGATAGTGTTAATGAAGCTTCTTTGGATGAATGTTAGGTTCAGGTGATGAGAAGCACTAAGTGATAATGGATGGAGGCATGTAGAAGTGCAGGTGAGATAATGAGATTGTAGGTTTCAGTGAATTGAGGCTGCAGAAGTCCAAGGAAATGCAGGTGAAGCAGCTGTATTACAGGGTATATGCAATGGGTTGTGGCAGGAAAAATTCAGTGCAGTTCATGACAGTGCGACTTGTGTTTGATTCCATGATTAGAAGCAAGAGAAGGAAGTGGTGGCTCTGGTGGTGCTGTGAACAACTGAGAAGAATTAACAATGAATCTGTGAAGGAGTTGATGCGCGAAGGAAAGCTGTAAATGCAAGACTGAACTGCAGTTGCAGGTTGTCTGGTTTTTTTCTGTAGAAAGTGTCAATAAATTTAGATGGCTTGTTTGAGATAAATTGGTGTTGTTGTGCCATGGAACTGAAATAAGGGACAGTGAAGGAGGCTGAAATTATATTGAGGTGCAGGGCAGGTCTGAATACAAGAGAAGTCAGGGAAGAAGCTGAGTACATGGAGTTGCAGCTGCAGAGATGCAAATGGGAGTTGTACTGGCTGTGTGTGTTGGTTGAGACTTAATCTATATGTGGAGATTGATGCTGAGATGCAGTGACAATGGCTAAGTGGTTAGCTGGGATGCAGAGAATGGATTGGTTGGAACTCGCAGAATGGCAAGGGTTAGTTCTTACATAAGTTGTGCGAAAAGTGAGCGAAATTGGTGAGCCGGTGGTACTAGTTCCGGTTGTCAGATTTCAAAAGTTAAAGAATGAATCGAAATATTTCAATGAATGGCGAAGGGGGTATGTGTTGGATACTAGAGTTGGCGGCCGGATATATGAGCTATGAGTCACGCTTTTGGGCGCGTTTTCGCAAGAGATAAAGAATTGGTTTGGATGATTTTTGTGAATGTTTGAAATGTAGAGAAGGAAAGATGAGTTGCTGGAAGTACATACTTGCTGGTGACAGTTTCTGATGACAAAGGCGGCCAGAGACAATTTTCCGGCGATCGAATTCCGACGTCGATGGCCGGATTCCGGCGATGACGTCAACAATTCCGTCGTCTAGTTTTGGACCAAAAAATTCCAGAAACATATTTCTCACACATGGTCTTGGTGGACAATTTTGAGACGGATTTTGAGAACTTGACCTACTTTTGGGTATCCTTTTGGGAGAGGCATATAAATTGAACTTTATCTTTGGACATTATCTTATTATCTCTTCTACTACTTTTGTTTCTAGGGTTTACAACATGATAGGGTTTCTCTTTCTTCTTGTTATGAACTCCATTAGCATGAGTAGTTAATCTTATTATTGGTTATGGAATAATTGGATTTCACAAAGCATGATTCTTTGATTTAATATATTATTTTTGTCTCATATTTATCGTTTGCAATTCTCTGAAAATATAGTTGCATGATTTGATTGATTGTTTTGTCAAGTTGCAAATTGGTAGAACTTCTAATCACATCTATTGCTAGTTTAGGGTTTATTATACGTAAAAGTGATAATCCTTGAATACAAGTAGCATAAATATGATTATAGTTTGTAGTGATATATTCTTATGATCATATGTGAATCGTGACCTTTGTTAAATTGAATTAGTGCGCTTTCCACGTTCAATTGCTTTGATTGGCATGATTTCATAGAACTTGATGCATATAGGGAATTAAACTTGATTGGTGCTTTTACACGTTAGGTTGTTCTCTTAGATAGAACTCATACTTGCATCTTTTAATGTGTTTGTTGATGACAAAAGGAGATTAGCGGGATATTCTTGCGATCAAGGTATTCTAGGGCTTTTGATAAAACTAGAGATTAAATATCAATTCTAATTATTGTTTTGAAATCATGTTAGTGAATGAAGATGAATCCTTAACCAATATCTCTCCTATTTGATTCGTTTGCTTATTTCTTTCTTTGCTTTTATTTTACTATTACTTGCATAAAAATCAGAAAACTCCCGGTGTTACTTATAGGAAACCGAAACAACGAGACAACCTAGTCCTCTCTGTGGGATCGATCTTTTCTTGCCCTTGCTATATTTATATTTTGAGTAGTAAGAAAGTGTAAATTATTTTTGACGCATACGACAGCGATCACGCACCACTCACCCTCGAGTATTGCAGGCTGCCACAGATCATTATGATCAACATTTAATGAGTTATCTACATCACCTCATTACAGGCGACGGGGCTGAGTTTGGATTGCTTCAACAAAGAATTGCTACATTTCCGCTCAAAGAGGGAGGGTTCGGTGTTTATACAATGGCCGATACCAGCCAGTATTGTTACCTGGCCTCACATCTCCAAACGCAACACCTGCAGAACACTAATTTGAGTTTTGTTGAAACTTCAGTACCCAACATCAACTATCAGTCCGCGCTAGAAAGGTTCATCCAAGCTTGTAGTCTCTCTTCTTCCAGTATCAACTATGTTTCCCCATACTACATGAAATCCCTTGCAACACAGTACTTTGAAGCTGTAAGAAGAGCGATACCAGTCACTTTTGAATTAACTGCACGGGATGCTATGATGTGGCAAAGTAACCGTCTAGACCATGCTTTGGATTTTTTGAAGCCATCCCTATCCCGGGCCTTAATCAAGCACTTGGGCCACGTCAGTTTCGGGTCGTTACTCAATATAGGCTTATTATTCCATTGTTCCTTGAAAATGGCACGTGCTCATGTTGTGGACGAGTTATGGACGTGTTTGGAGACCATGCCCTACACTGTGCAAGTGAAGTGGGTCATAAATTTCGGCATAATCTGGTAAGGGATGTCGTCATGGATATTTGTTACAGATCATCTGTTGCTGCTGGGAAAGAAGTATCTTTGGGATTCTCAACTGACAATGACACCACTCTCAAACCGGCTGATATTCTTATATACAATTGGATTAACGGTCAGGATACATGTTTTGATGTCACTGGAGTTTCGCCTTTCGTTGGGGTTGGACCTCGTAGTTTCACACCTGGACATGCTATCTCCATGGCGGTTTCTCGCAAACGCAACAAATACCTAGACAAATGTGCATCTCAAGGTTATCAGTTTCGGGCCTTGGCTTTCTCCACTTTGGGGGAGCTTGGTGAAGACTTCATCATTCTGCTCAAGAGATTGAAGAATTGTTTGACTAACTATGATGCCAATAGCAAAGTAGGTGGTTTAATTTTTCATAAGATAGGCTTGGCTATCCAAAAAGGTGTTGGGGCACATATTGTCGCTCGACTCCCGCCCGTTAATGTGTAAATAAAATCTTTTTCTCTTTTTTAATAAAAGCCTTGGGTGGCATATTTTATAATAATAATAATAATAATAATAAATTCCAATATTAGGCATAGTTATTCAAAGAGGTGTTGGAGCTCACATCTTGTCGCTAGGTTACCAACCACAAGCTCTGTATGATTTCTTTTATTTTATTTGTTTTACTTAAAATTTCAATATTATTTAATTATATAATCTAGAGTTTAAGATTGTATAAACACGGTAAAAATATAGCCAAAATATAATAATAATATATTATTAATTTATCTTTAAAATAATAAATTATTAATTTATCAAAAATAAAATAAATAAAATAAAATAAAATAATACTGTAATAAAAGTCTCCTTTCATCCAAATTCTATTGGTTTCCGATTGGTGTACAATGGATCTCGTGATTCAAAAAAGATAAACGTACCGCGCACAAAAACCACCCCAAAACCGGACTGAGAGAAAAGAAAAAAAAAAGAGTGGGTCCCACATTTCTTTTAAACGGACCCCCTGTTAACTCCCCCCGGGGCCCACCAAACTGTGAGAGCCCGGTTTCTGCTTTGTTTTAAAGCTCGGTCCGTCTAGCAAAGTTGCTCGTGATTAGGGTCCATGTAGTTCATCTCAGAAAAGCAATGCAGTTATGCAAATGTCAATTTTGGTGGATGAAACTTTCACAGCCTGGAGTGTAAAATTTTAACATGTCAATTTTGCCGAGTACATTTGAACAAGTGCAATATAGAGAACTTTAAGTTCTTGTCACGTCTCATCTGTGATGGTTCATTATACAAGCCCCATGAGTGATAACCAACAAGTTGTATAATAGTGATGTGTTAAACCGATGGCTGCTGAATGCATATCCACCATCCCCGTCCAACTCAACTCAGAGACCAAGCCAACCTGAACATCCGAACTTGAAAATCCCAAATTCACTTATAGAGGCTACCTGTACATTATCCCAGACCAGGGGAACAACAATCCGTTGTAGTCTAGGTGGTTAGGATACTCGGCTCTCACCCGAGAGACCCGGGTTCAAGTCCCGGCAACGGAATTATTTTTCTTTTTTCCATCTTTTTTACGGATAACAAGTAAAGCTATTTGCATCGCCAGAGATGCAGCTGTTAGACTACCTGGAGATATTGGAATATCTGCCTTGCCAGATATGCATGCAGCAGCCGTCTAAAGTCTTGGTATCCAGATATCCGTACATAAGAACCAAAATGCTGAAACCAAAAAAAGAAGAGGCCAAGTACATAAGTGAACACGAAAGGGTCAGTGGCGGATTTATGTAGAAGCTTGGGGGTGCTTAAGCAAGCCCAAGGTCCAAAAAATGATAACATTTTGTAGTGCAATTACATTGGGTTACAAAAAATCAAGCCTAAACAATAGGCTTAAGCAAGCCCGAGTCAAGCCAATTTGTTTTCAAGCCACCCAACATTCATTTTCTAGTTCCGCCACTAGAAAGGGTAATAACAGATGTTTATTCTAAACAATGAATATTCAGTAGTACTTGATATTTCAACGTTGGTAGTTAGATTGGTTATAACGAGGGAACTTTAGCTCAATTGGCAGGAAAGATTCAAGATGGCAAGTATATATAAGCATTATAAGGTACTCGGAAAATCTCAATAGATAGAAACCAAAACAACAGATTTTCCTTAGTATTATTCTCTCGTTTGTCATGGAGTTCATCCAACTATCTTGGTTCATGATTCTTATTGCTTTTCTCTCTGCTTCTAAAGGTAAGTTTAAGTAACCTACATAAAAAAAATAAAATAATTAAGCATCTTTTACAGCCTAATTAATTAACAAGTGATGGGTTCATGATTCTGGAATCAGCACGAGAACCCTTTATTGTTCCTGTCATATCACACCAGAAAATACCAACACCCATATTAAAATCCTTGTAAGAGCCATCAATAAACATAAAGTGATCCACCTCAGTTCTGCAGATCTTTTCATGTATATTACTATCTCTCACAGGAATACAAGGGTTAATATATGAGTTTATCATTCTTTTTATTTGGTTGATACCAGTTAGCAAACCTTTCCATACAATAGGTTTAAATATATCACATAGTGTAATAAAGGGGCTACCCACAGTGTACATGTTCACCTCATGCAATGATTCCGGTCACCGATGCCATATTGGAAGAATTTATTAAGTTAACAAGATTGAATTATAGCGTATTCTTTACACCATCTTCTAAATTATAAGAACAAATGATAACTTTTATTTGAAATGTTGAAATACTTATACACCAATAGAGACTGACATTGTTGATGAATAAACAATAAATTATACATCATTATTATCACCTTAATCTTCTTCCTCTTCTGCCTCTTTCAACCACTGAATCAGGCTTTGTGACTGATTAACAAATATTTTATCAGACGCGTCAGCCCCCTCTTTCTCAGATGCCCACAACAGTATCGCCTCTTCGGTAACAATATCCTTCTCATACAGTGCATGCAAAATTTTATGAAATATCTCAGCAAAATCTTTGGCTAACTCTGAGCACATCTCTTCGAATGTCGCTATGATTTCAATCTGCTCATCTGTGGACGCTACGTAATGTCGCAAAAGATCCCGCCATGTTGTGATTACGCTGACAGCATTTCTATACAGTTCATCTTCGGTACTATATGGGGTTTCGTATGCAAATTTCATCATTGACCAAAATAGTGCCCGAGCACAATCCGTTGATTCCATATTGAACGCCAACCTTAGCGAAGTCACTTCTATGATCGTATTTTCTTGGTCCACACCTTCATTAACTAACCTTAAGAAAGTTGCTTCCACCTCTGTGTCAAAATCCTCCTCGGCCTCCTCGCTATCAGAGCCAGAAGTTTCGCCATCTCGTTTTGATCCTTTATAAATTCCTCGACTTTCTAGCTTGATTGGGGGTTTTCCAGAAAACTGAATATCTGGTACCAGTGGGTATGTCGACCGTTGCATTATGTCCTTGCTAATGGCAGCATAATCTGATTGAATCTCATGAATAAAAATTTTGTAGCCCATGACATCATCTTCGAGCAATCCTTCAACAAAATCCCGCCGCAGTTGCTGATAATCAAAATTGTCAGCGAATAGGCTTAGCACTTCTGGAGAGCAAACGTCGATATAACAATCTTCTATGTCATTGTGCACTTGAGCAGCAGCAGGGAAAGACTTTTCCCCTGCATTCGAATCCGCAGCATCCTCATCGTAGTACAGAAGCTCTTTCGTATTCGGATGAATAACCATAACCAACTGATCATCATCGTTGTTACCAGGTAGTGTAGTTTGGTGTTTTGACTTGTTAATCACCAGCATAGTCATTATAGCGTTATTATCTGTTTTCTTTCTCTGTTTGTGTTCTTGTAGAACTTTTTCAAGAGACGGCATGTTGATGTTAGATACAGTATCGGCACTTATGACAATGAAATTACCACGTATCACGTCCTGTTCGTAAATAAATCTGAGAGCATCACCAGCGCTGACAGAACCTCGAGGTGCAATTGTCTTAACAGTGAATTTAGGATTGTGCAGAGATGACGTCCATTCAGATATGGCTATGTAATCAGTAATTTGCTTAGAATGAGCACCATTATCACAGACGACTACGAATACTTGTTCAACGCCAGCAGATTTAAGCCAAGCTAGTGAGTGATCAATTGAAGTATTAACTAGAGGTAGAAGTACCTTCGGGCGTTCCTTTGTGATCGGCTGAAAGTTATTTTCCTCGAAAGTGGTATTCGCTAAGAGGATTGCTTGAAGTGGGGCGTGAGATTCTTGATCATCTGCATATTTCTTTGCATCTCTGGTTTGTTTCTTCTTCGCCATGAGAGGCAGTAGTAATAACGGAGTATTTTTATGAATTTCGATGGATTTTTTAAAGAAGAAGAAGAATAATGCATGTGAATTTTCGAGAATACTAGGCTTAATTTCAGAGATGTTTACCTTCTTGTTTGCAGTTGATGTGAAGGAAAAACAAGGCGATACCTTGGTATTTATAGCAATAGGCTTATTGTATATGGAATCACACGTTATAGTTTTTCTGAATCTTGTTAGAAATAGAAATCTCAAGTTTAGTAGTTACACGTACTGTGCACACCAAATAACCTAACTTCTATATTTTGGAAAGGTGGGTCCCACATGTGATATTCAGTGACCCAGTAACGATTCCGGTCACCGATGTCAGGTCGGAAAAATCAATCCTTTACTTTGTGATCTAAAAGTTACTTATTGGCCCCAAAACTTACCTGGTGGTCTAAGTTCACAGTTCGTCCCAAAATTTATATCAGGAGCCAAAATTTGCATTTATGATGCAAAATCTGTCGGTGAGGTACAAAAATTTTATGCGATTAAGCAATTTGAAATTTCAATAAAAGATGTGGATACACTTTTTTTCTACTCAGTCCACCATCATTTTCAACCACACAGTGGACTTGTGGAGACAATTTACAAGTCTACTATTACGGGCTTGAAAACATTAACACTTAAAACAAAACAAAATAGGAGACTATGGAAAATTAGGTATCCCTATTTCTACTTTACTCTATGGGAACTCATCCATCAGACGGTCTGAAACAACTTACCAATCTGATGCAACACCCTTAAAGGTTCTGACATTGACCCTTAATCCATTTGTTTATAAAAGGATTAATACAAATCTGAGCAGTATAAATAAGTGAAATACCCTCTAACCATTTCATCATCCACAGCCTTCAGACATACAAATTTTCGCTTCTTTTCATCAATGGATTCCTTCAAACTCTTTCTCTCTCTACTTGTTCTTCAAGCTTTTCTTAATCCTTTGTTTTCCGCACAAGCAGTACCAAATGAAGTTTTCAGAGAGTATATTGGAGCAGAGTTTAATAATGTCAGGTTTACAGATGTACCAGTTAATCCTAATGTGGAATTCCATTTTATCCTTTCTTTTGCTATTGATTACACCACTTCATCTTCTGCTTCCCCTACCAATGGGAACTTTAATGTTTTCTGGGACTCTGACAATCTCAGTCCCTCTCAAGTCTCTTCCATCAAAAAGAAACACTCAAATGTCAAAGTAGCAGTGAGTTTAGGAGGGGATAGTGTCGGTGACGGTTCTGCATATTTCAACCCTTCCTCAGTTGAATCATGGGTTCAAAATGCTGTTTCTTCACTCACTGGTATCATTAATAAGTATAACCTGGATGGGATCGATATTGATTATGAACACTTCAGTTCTGACCCTGATACATTTGCAGAGTGTATTGGACAGCTTTTGACTACCCTAAAAGGCAACGGGATCATCTCTTTTGCTTCTATAGCTCCTTTTGATGATGATCAAGTTCAGAGCCATTACCAAGCTCTGTGGAGTAAATATGGTCATCTAATAGACTATGCGAACTTCCAATTCTATGCTTATGATAAAGGAACAAGTGTGTCTCAGTTTTTGGACTACTTCCAAACTCAAACCTCAAACTACAATGGGGGTAAGATCTTACCTAGCTTTGGCACTGACGGTTCAGGTGGTTTATCTCCAGAAAATGGCTTCTTTACTGCTTGCAGTAAGCTCAGAAGTCAAGGAAAACTTCACGGTATCTTCATTTGGTCTGCAGATGACTCAAAAAAGAATGGGTTTCGTTATGAAAAACGATCACAGGCAATGTTAGCTGGTTCACGCTAAATTTGTTCATGTCAAGAGTTTCTTATCTTCTACTTAGTATATCTAATCTTGTATCGTGCTTTATGTGACTATGTGATATATATGATACTGTAGTTACTTGTGAATCCTGCACAGACGAACCCCATTTCAACAATAATTTCCCCGATAATATTTCTAGCAAAATAACACTTGATTCCTGTATATTCTTAAAAAAACAAATTGTGCAACCTAAATCCTTAACTGGCACATCTCAAATTGAATAGGTGAGAAAATCAAGGTGCTATGGGAATTGATACTACTCAAAATATAAGCAACTGCAAATACTATTCTACCTGATACTGGCACTATAAGTGCTGATGTTCATGATATTCAAAAGTTGCAAACATTAGAAGGTCATTCAATTCATCATGAGAAAATAAAAGAGAGTCACTGTCAGGAATTTAACTATAATTCAGCCTCATTTAGGTCATCAGTCATAACTACTAGGAGTTCTCTTCCCAACTGAATGTTAGCTACAAACTGAAATCTATACTGTCAATCCTACCGCATCAATGCTAACTTGTAATGAAAAAGAAAGAACGGGTCTATTTAATGAAGAACTCGCATCGAGATCTGAGTATTCAAACAGAAACTTCCATTCTTCTCAAGGACAGCATTCGTTGCATCAACCTTTGAAGGGAATTGCACCACAGCGAACTTCATGGGGTATGAGAAATTTTGCCTGCACAAAATTTTAAAAGATTATCAAGAGATGCGACATATGGGATATACAGACGTAACACTTTTATACAGTCAGAAAATTAAAAATGACAAATCCTTAACCTCTGGAAGAACCGCAAGCTGGATGAGTTGAAATCACAACCAGACAACATGCGTTCTATGTCCTCTGAGATGGAATTGCGAGGGAGTCCTTGTATTAACACCTGACATAAGATGCATACACTAGATTAAGTTTCAGCTTTCAGAACGAAGATAAGTTGAATACTAATTGTATTACCAGCTATCAAATTCAAACAGGCATTCCCTCTTATCCTTCCATATTTAAATTTAAAAAACATTATAATGCAAAACGAAATAATGTAGAAACTATTAAATAAAACAATCCACGTTGGGGTCTGTCTAAAAATTTCACTTCAGTCATGGGAAATGGACTTCCCTACAAGATCACAAGACAAAATCACAACAGAAGTATATAATAGTGATGCAAAGAAATAAAATTAAAATCTACTTATGAATTACTAGGTATAATTAATTTCCGATAACATCTACAGCTCTTCTAATTATTGTCAGATGGACCAAAACATTTGTTGTTACCCTCCCCTGGTTTATGCATCTGGGTCAATAAATAAGATTACTCCACCCAAATTAAGAGTACAAGTAGCCATAACAGATCCAGGAGTGCAAATGTACATACATCATGGTTCAGAAATTATACTTACAGCTTTACCGTCATAAGATGGAAAACCCCAGTGGTCAGGGGCAACCTAACACAAACAAATTCATCTTATCAGTCATAGAACTCAACCAAATTGGAGGAAACATATTTCAGTCAGTTTTCAAGCACCGATCCTCATTAAAACAAAAAGGAACCCCACCTTTTCCATCTTGTAGTAGTAGTACCGACCTTTCCTCCTGATTATGCTCACTGCATTCTCATATGCACTATGTGATGGAAATTGCAATACCCTGCATATATACAAATTGTAAAGATGATGAGTATGACAAACCTCATAAGCTACATCACTAATACGAAAAACATCTAGACATTTTGCAGAAAATTCAAAGATAGTGGACAATACATACATGCTAACTGGAAGGAATAGGTTATTGTATTGGACTTTGATATCTTCACTACTCAAATTACAGCTTTCCAATAGACTAATCACATCATTCGTCGTAGTAAACATCCCAATCCCGTACAATTTCGCATAAACACTACCTTAATAACACCAAATCAAACAATAATCGTCATGTCAGCAAAAGTGTACCAAAATCAAAATCGTTGCCCTAACCTTTATAATCTTAGGTTTTGAAACATACCTTCTCTAGGTGGTTGACGGAGAATGGCGTCAACAGCCCTGTCCTGATTGAGTCGCTGTTGTTGTTGTTGTTGTTCAGATTGAGTTGAAAAATGATGTGTTGCCGATTGACGAAGAAATTGAGATCCTCCTCCTTGATTAGGTTTGAGATTATGCAATAAAACTCCATTGGATCTGATTATGTTTCTTAGAAGACTCATTTTCTCACCAGTTTTGAATCAAACAACTGAGATGATGATGATGATGATGAGTGAGAAATTGGATTTTAGAGAGAAATTACCGAAAGAGAGTTTCAGCAGCAGAAGTTCATTTTTGTGTACGCTTGCCCTGGGTGGTTAGCAATACGCGCTTGAGAGGGTTTTAGTGACTTTGGTCAATGTGGTATTCCTTGGGACACTCATTGCTTGTGAACTGGGTTGCACGGACGCTCCGTTTATGGAGTCGTGTCCGCGTCCGACTCGCGTTGGACGCAGGACGCGCGTTTGACGCTGACACGACGCGTGTCCGACACACCAAAATGCGCGTCCCTCGCGCGTCTTGTTTGGACGCACCGATAACTCGGGTTTGAAGCATTTTTTTTCCATTTTCATTTAAACTTCTTCCTTTATTTTTACTATTATTAACTAAATGAAGAAAGACAAACATTTAGATCAATCATTTAAGTCTTTATTAGGGTTTTGTAATTGGAAATACATCACATATACTCTTGGTTGGGCATGTGTTGTTCTAAGAATGCAATTTGATTGTGCATGTGTTTAATGGTGATTGATTGCTTGACCTTCAGCGTATATGAACAAACGATCTTTCTTTTTCTTTTGAAATTTATACACATGTAGCATTATTTTCTAATTTTTAGGATCGAAACACTTGACTTTGCTGTATAAATACATAATTGTATAAATAATATAAATAAAATATGTATATACGTGTCCGCGTCCTAAATTTTTGAGAATTTTGTAGTGTACGCGGCCGTGTCGTGTCGTGTCCGCGTCTGTGCAACCCAGGTTGTGAAGTGCTTCATTCCCCAGCCGGCAGAACTATTAGGCCGGTTCGTACGGGGTGGCTAACCCATTTGCCATGTCAGCTAGTCTGGTAAACTGGTCGCGCCATTATGGGAAAAAAGATAAGCGGTCGAGACTACATCGTAAGCGGGTTCATTTCGATCGTCCATTTTAGTTTACACCGTTAGCGGTTTAAACTCCACCGTCTTTGGTCGGTGATCTACCGCCTATAAATACCACCATTCCCTTCAGTTTTCATCAGAAAAAAAATCCGTCCCTTCTCTAGAGAGCAGTCTAGAGCGATTTTTACTTAAAAATGAGTAGTTCTAAAAAAAAAAAAGACAAAGGAAAAGAAACAGGAAAGAAAAAGAAAAATCTGTTGCAGATAGTGATATCGTATGGGTTCAGGATAAACAACAAGAGTTCGCTAATGTTAAGAAACTAGTTGGACCTGGTGTATTATCTACGCATTTATGTAACCATCCCGAGCAAGTTCTGTTACCTAAAGTAAGAAATGGGTGGTCTGAGCTAACCGAAGTGTTTGGGTTACTCCTCGAAGCTATTAAAGAATCTTTGAGAAGATATCCTTGGAAGCGTTTATATTTCATGAAAGGCAAAAACCACAGGACTCAAATTGTGCGAGTTATTTGTGAACGTTGGTGGAACACTGCAAATACGTTCTTTTTCAAGGATTTTGAGTGTGGTAAGTTCTATTTTTCCGTTCAATAGTTTAATTTTTAGTTCATAAACAAATTTTAATTTTTAGAGATTCATTTTTTTTAGTTTGATACATATTTTAATTTTATGACCATGTTGTTTTTAGGGTTCACGCCGTTAGATTTGTATATGTTGACTAGAATAAAAAGTGAGGGTGAAATAGTACAATTTAACCAATTAAAGTGGATATTAGAAGGAATATGGAAACAATACTTCCCTTGTACTCAAATGATACTAAAGGAAAGCCAGAATCCAGAAAGTTACACTCATTTGGACTAAGAGTGTCTGGGTTGAAGGCTTTTTTGAGCCGTTACCATGCCAAGGGGATACACAAAACTTAAGATTATCCCGATCTTGAACATATTTTTGTATTATGGATGTTAGGTCAAGTTCATTTCCCCAATGGTAGCTCAGTGAAATTAATTGGTTTTCTGGACTCTTTAGAATATTTAACTAAAGCGCCAAATTATGATTGGAGTTCTGCAATTTTAGATGAGCTATACATAAGTCTCGGTGATTGCTCATGTAAGAAGACATAAAGCTTTAATGGATTTTGGGTCGTATTGGAGGTGAGAACCAAAATCCCTTTCTATTTATTAGATTTATTATCAAGTTGTCAAACTAGTGGTGAATGTACTTACACATCAATTTTCGTCAATGTTATTTTTCAGTATTGGTGGTATACTTACTTTAAGGTCGGCGAATCTGATCTTCACGATACACGATTAATTTTTCCAATCGTGTACAAGTACAAAGCTGATACTTGGATTGGTCATATTAATGATGGTCAAAATATCGCTGTTGTTCAGAGGATGCAACAAATGTGCAGAACTAGTATCAACATTACGCCTATGTCGTATACATAAATTGACGAGTTACATGAACCAACGGCACAAGCCATGCTACAGTTAAGACTTAGGCGACTTGTGTTTTACAGTCCAACTAGTGGTTAGGGTATTTGGTACTACGGAGTAATACATATGTTTCAGCTACAAGGAAGAAAGGTAAAACCAATCAACATGTTTCCAACTTCGATAATTTCACATGATGATTGGATAAAGTTGATAAATAATGGACAACCTTAGTAAGAAGTTGAATATTTGATCCAAATTCTAAAAGATGACTATGATTACTTCAGTTGGTTTCAAAAGGTATGCTAACTAAATATTGTTGTTCATCCAAAAAACTTAGGTAGTGTTGACTTTCCAGTAATTGGCAATTTTCCACTCACATATTTTCCATCCCAACCTCCACCACCAACGGGCGAAGCATATACGTACCCTAGCAGTCAAATGGGGTCGTCAAATATTCTTCAAATATCTTGGGAAGTCCAGAATTTATCACCAAGTGGAGATATTGTTATAGTTCCACTTACTAGTGAAGGTTTGCAGCAGAGATATCCATACCATAGTGTGGTGGCATCACAAGAAGAGTATCAGAAACAGTTGAACAATTTTTCATTTTTTATCAGAACCAGTTGAACAATCAATTCCAGAATTTTCACTTGAGACAGATGCAGACATAAAGGGACGATTTGAGTTATGAATTGCCTGGGACTCTGTTAGGGTCAAGTTCTCAAATGCCCAGTGATAGCAATGCAAGAAGTCGTGGAAGTGGAAGTCGTGGAGGTCGTAGAAGTCGTCATGACACTCCAACTATGGTGGAAGAGACTCAGCTACCACCACCACCAGCAAACGTGGATCCGGATTTCTAGTCTCCTATTGATTTCATGCCCCAAGGTCTTGTACTTAATCCTGGTGGTAGCGTAAATATGGATGCATTTAGGCAATCCGTAATTTATACCCCAGTAAGTTCAGCATTTCACTGATTTCAAGCACCTCCAAATCAACCATCTTCGGTACCATATCAAGGTTATGAATCACCTGATGCTACTCAACCACCATCTCAGAGTCCAAATAATAAGTTTTCATAAGATCAAACTGACTTAGGGTAATATATATTTGGTAATCGTTAGTTTGATAGATAAATGTTAATCGTTAATATGAATCGTGGTTTGTTTAAATCTTTTATGCAATTGCACTTTTGTTTGATAAATAATAATCTTCATTTAAAGTTTTCTATTTAAGTTAAAATTGAGAAATTAAAATTGATACATTAGATTAAATTTGGGTAACACTTTTAAGATTTCATAACAACTTGCATATCAGAACTGCTCTCTGTTGTCACGGTGCCTCTTTGCACGATATCTTTGATCAATACCCAGCAGGATTTCACCACTTCTCATGTTTCGAGCCTCTTCCCTTATCATACCAATATACTTGTTAACATTCTTATAAATTATGGAGAACCGAGCACTCAACACCATCGAATCACGATTGTTGGGGTTCGTTATTTCTTCTTCAAATTTCAGTAAAACGCGTCCCTAAAAAAGTGGGGGTACAACAACCTCACCCAATATTTCTCTTAGCAATCTGTATGGTCTAACTCTAATATACTTTTAAGAAAATCAACAAGACAGTCATACTCAATCTTAATAAAAAGTATATCAAAGAGTTATATCTTAACTTCTCCATTCAATCCTTACTCAAACAAATAGAAATTTGCGAGCCTGATTGAATACAAGAGAAATACCTTGAACGATACCAAAGACCAATGTTCAAGGATCAATCAATTTCAATCAACAACCAAAGGTTGGATTTACTAATTGATCGATACAACGCACAACCTATGATATTTCAATTATATAACAAAAAATAATGCGGAAAAGTAATAACACAGACACCAGAAGTTTTGTTAATGAGGAAACTGCAAATGCATAAAAACCCCGAGACCTATTCCAGGTTAAACACACACTGTATTAATCCGCTACAGACACAAGCCTACAACAAACTAACTTCGGCCTGGATTGTAGTTGAACCCCAATCAATCTCATAATGATCCAAGGCATAGTTGCGCTCCTTATGTCTCTGATCCCAGCAGGATACTACGCACTTGATTCCCTTAGATGATCTCACCCTCAACAAAGAGTCGCTATGACCCAAAGTCGAAGACTTTAATAAATAAATCGGTCTCACAGAAAAGTATACAGGAATAGATAAATATATCTCCCACAGAAATACCTACGAGTTTTGTTCCGTATTTTGATAAATTAAGGTGAACATGAACCAATCGATAACCCGGACTTATATTCCCGAAGAACAGCTTGGAATTATCAATCACCTCACAATAATCTTAATCAACTAGCGAAACAAGATATTATGGAATCACAAATGATGAGATGAAGGTGTTTGTGAATTCTTTTCTATCTTGTCTATCAGAGAAATCAATCTCAAGCTAATCTTACGATTGTACTCAAATACGATAGAAACAACAAGATCCTACCACGCAACTACAAAGAAAATAGTTGGGTCTGGCTTCACAATCCCAATGAAGTCTTCAAGTCGTTAACCTACAGGGTCTCGATAGAAACATGAGGTTAAAGGTGAATCGACTCTATCTTATACAACTAATATCACACAAGAGGTGTGGAGATTAGGTTTCCCAGTTGCTAGATTTTTCCTGTATATGGTCTCCAGATCATGGTTTGCAATCTAAGTTACCTTGGTAACAAAGCATTCAATATTCATCGTTAGATAAAAACCTTATTAGATTCAAGATAATATCTTTCAACCGTTAGATCAAACTTAGCTTGTCATACACAAATGAAATGCACGTTTATTTAGGTTTGTGTAATCGTACCTAAACGTGTACACCTAGTTGGTTCAACAGTAGTTAACCAATGGTTAGCCATATGAGCACTTTCATATCAACCTTATTCATCTTCACCATAACTAGTTCAAGTGACTCAAATGAACTAGTTAGAGAGTTGTTCAATTGCTTAGATCTCATAGAAGTATACAAGACACAATCGAACCAAAAACAATTTTGATTCACTCGAATCGATTCATGAATATTATATCCACGGTTTGCAAATATGCATTCCTTAATTTATAAATGTCTTAGTTCACGAATAAACCGTTTTTAGAAAATAACCCACTTAAGTACGCATACGGGTACGCATACTTAAGTACCCGGACTGAGATTGTTTTCAGTTCACAAACTCCAATAGAAATTCACGGGATGTGAATTTCCGACAGTACGCGGACTTAGCTCTGGTTATCATAAATATCAAAGTACGCATGCATACTTTGGTTCAAGGATTATGGACTTACACAAGTATGAGTTCACATACAATGTTTATATCCATTCGAGGTTATATATTTTAAGCTTTCATTTCAATCATTGAAACATCCTTAGAGGATGTGATATTTATATAATGCGGTTATTCACACACTATTTTTCATCAAAATGATTTTCAAGAGATTAAAATAATTATCATGACTTTCGTCACGAGTAAAGATGAACTTGGCTAAAGCGAAAGCTTACCAACACATATTTCGAGAAAAAGATAAGTGAGATAAACTCGACTCGAAATAGCAAATGTGTATGACCGAAGTCGATATAGAAATACGACTCTTGTCTCAAGATAGGAGATAAAGTATATAGACTTTGAGTGATAGATAAGTTCAAGTCTCCACATACCTTTATGTCGATGAAGTTCCACCAGTTCCTTGAGTAGTTCTTCGTCTTTGTATTAAAAAAGTGGGGGTACAACAACCTAACCCAATAATTCGCTTAGCAATCTGCATGGACTAACTCCAATATACTTTTAAGAGAATCAACTAGACAGTCAGACTAAATCTTAATAAATAGTATATCAAAGAGTTATATCTCAATTTCTCGATTCAATCCTTACTCAAGTAAATAGAAATCTGCGAGTCTAATTGAATACAAGAGAAATTAACTTGAACGGTACCAAAGACCAATGTTCAAGTATCAATCAATTTCAATCAACAACCAAAGGTCGATTTCCCAATTTATTGATTCAATGCACAACCTATGATATTTCAATTATATAACAAAATATAATGCTGAAAAGAAACAACATAGACACCAGAAGTTTTGTTAACGAGGAACCGCAAATGCAGAAAAACCCAGAGACCTAGTCTGGATTGAATACACACTGTATTAATCCGCTATAGTCACTAGCCTACTAAAAACTAACTTCGGTCTGCACTATAGTTGAACCCCAATTAATCTCACTTTGATCCAAGGTACAATTGCGCTCCTTACGTATTTGATACCAGTAGGATACTATGCACTTGATTCCCTTAGCTGATCTCACGCACAACTAAGAGTTGCTACGACCCAAAGTCGAAGACTTTAATAAATAAATCTGTCTCACACAGAAAAGTCTACAAGAATAGATAATAAATCTGTCTCCCACATAAATACCTAAGAGTTTTGTTCCGTCTTTTGATAAATCAAGGTGAACAAGAATCAATCGATAACCGAACTTATATTCCCGAAGAACAACCTAGAATTATCCATCGCCTCACAATAATCTAAATCGTATAGTGGAGAAACTAGATATTGTGGAATCACAAATGATGAGACGAAGAAGTTTGTGATTACTTTTATCTTGCCTATCGGAAAAATTAATCTTGAGTCAATTATTTCAATTGTACTCAATACGATAGAATCAGGCAAGATCAGATCACACAACTACAGAGAAAATAGTTGGGTCTGGCTTCACAATCCCAGTGAAGTCTTCAAGTCATTAACCTATAGGGTCTTAGTAGAAACCTAAGGTTAAAGGAGAATCGACTCTAGCTTATACAACTAGTATCACACAGGAGGTGTGGGGTTTAACTTTCCCAGTTGCTAGAGTTCTCCTTTATATAGTCTCCAAATCAGGTTTTGCAATATAAGTTACCTTGGTAGCAAAGCATTCAATATTCATCGTTAGATGAAAACCTGATTAGATTCAAGATAATATCTTTCAACCGTTAGATCGAACTTAGCTTGTTATACACAAATAAAGTATACATTATTTAGGCTTGTGCAACCGTACCTAAATGTGAACAAGTCATTGGTTCAATAGTAGTTAACCAAATGGTTAGCCATATGAGCACTTTCATATCAACCTTATTCATCTTCACCATAACAAATTCAAATTACTCAAATGAACTATTTCAGGAGTTATTCAATTGCTTAGATATCATAGAAGTATACAAGACACAATCGAAGAAAAATTGGTTTTGATTCACTCGAATCGATTCATGAAATTTATAGCCACGATTTGCAAATATGCATTCCTTAGTTTATATAAATTTAAGTTCACGAATAAACCAATTTTAGAAAGTAAGACACTTAAGTATGCGTACGGGTTGCGTACTTAAGTAACTAGATTTGAGTTTGTTTTAGTTTCCAAACTCAGCAGAAATTCACGGATGTGAACTTTCCGCCAGTATGCATATGGGTACACATACTTAGGTAACCATATTGAGTTGGTTTTGATTTCCAAACTTAGCAGAAATTCATAGACGTGAACTTCCGCCAGTATGCGTATGGGTATGCATACTTACCCAGTTTCCATCAACCATTTATTGCACACACAAGTATGCATACATTTGGTTCCCGGTTTTGGACTTATACACTAATCCGCGAACACATTAAATGATTATATCCAAAGATGGTTACATGTTCTAAACTCTTTATTTCAATCATTGAAACATTCTTAGAGGATGTTAAATAGAGGTTATTCACATACTATTTTTCATCAAATCAATTTTCAAGATATTGAAATAATCAACCTGACTTTCTTCACTTGTAAAGATGAACTTGGCCAAAGCAAAAGCTTACCAACACATATTTCGAGAGAGAGATAAACTCGACTTGAAATATCAAATGTGTATAATCGAAGTCTTTATAGTAATACGACTTTTGTCTCAAGGTAGGAGATAGAGTATATAGACTTTTTGAGTGATAGATAAGTTCAAGATACCTTTTAGTCGATGAAGTTCTACCAGTTCCTTGAGTAGTTCTTCGTCTTTATATGATGAATGTTGTGGAGTCTAGAGCTCAACCACACTTTCTATCCTAGTCCGAGACTTAGATATAAGTATACTAGAAATCAAGACTTATAGAAACTAAACTTTACAACAAGCTTGAGATAGCAACGCTTGCGAGTTCGACCGAGTAGTGCTCTAACATGTATGATGAACGTTGTGGAGTCTAGAGCTCAACTACACTTTATATCCTAGTCTGAGACTTAGCTATATGTAGACTAGAAATTAAGACTTATAGTTTTGGCAACTAAACTTGTCGAACAAGCTTGAGATAGCAACGCTTGCGAGTTCGACCGAGAAGTGCTCTAACAATCTCCCCCTTTGTCAATTTTAGTGACAAAAATTTCAATAATTTAGAATACAAAATAAATAAACTTTGAAGCTTCTCATCCACATGCATGATCTCCTTGGTTCTTCAACATTACTCGAAATCTTCGTCACTTCCAAGTACTCCAATAATTCCAAAGATATTCGAATCAGCATCACCGTTGTTGAAGATTTGTAGCCATAACAATGAGAAAACAATAGCTCTCAATCAGTATTACACAGTGTCATAGTATTATTACACAGCATCAAAGTTCAATTGTATCACAACTTCGACAATAATACTATGGTGATATGTATCACTCCCCCTTAGTCAATACTCCATGTCACGTGGAAACCACTCCCCCTTACATAATGATCTGAAAACCATATGTATTCGTAGTGTGAACTACACATTAATTCTCCCCTTTTTTGTCAATAAAATTGGCAAAGGTACGAAAACTAGTGGGATCCTAATGAAATTTCCATAGATACATTTCATGACCAAAATGAAGTACATACCAACTTTTTAGATGCAATCATATAGCCGAAACTAAATGCATTCATCAAGGAGTTTATAAAGATACAAGATAACCCCTGTAATATTCCACAGCCGCACTCCCACAAAGATTTGGCAATTAAGCACAAGTTCAATTAAGAACTCTCCCCCATAAAATTTCATTCCCGAAAGAACAACAAGAGCGACCTTACTTTCACAAGAAAAGAAGGATTTCTTTGGACATTAACAAATCACATAAGAATATGAATTTGTATCCAAAACTCAATTAAATTAACCACAAGAGAACCCATGATTAATTCAATCGTAAATGCTCACATAAGAGAACTTACGGAGCCACATAGTATTTAACATAAGAATATGGATCAGGGAAGATCAATATTGCATAATAAACAAAGATTCATTCTATTCTTTATCACCATTTGCACAATGACATATAATAGACTTAATCTTTTTAAACAAAAGCTCATCCTATCTTCCATCAATATTTGCATAATGACATAATAGGATTATCTTTTGTTTTGTCAAAAGTTCATTCAATATTTTATCAATACTTTTGCATATCGACATATGAAGGACTTAACTTTTGACCACGTATGGGACAATCACAGTTCACAGACGCAAACACACATATCCAATAACAAGTTGCAATATATAAAACCATAAAGATTAAAATTGCAAAAATCATCTTTCAAACAACTTAGAATTTAAATAAATAAATTTAAAAATATTGCAAGATGAAAATCGTTGGAAATAGTTATGTGTAATCACAAAAACGGCTATTCCAAACCCTAGTTATCCTTCTTAAAAACACAAGAATAAATTCTCTTAAGAAGTTTCCTAGACATAGTCAAAACATCTTTTTAACCAAAACTGATAAAGCACGGAAAACGAATCATCATCGGAGACCATAAGAGTGGCTTGAATCTTATCTATGTCATCCTTGATTTCTGGAAACTTAGTAGAAATCACAAGTAACTGTACTTGTACACACCTTACCTTGGTATTAATATTTTCAACTCCTTTAGGAATTTGCTGAAGAAGATTTATGGAGGAAGTATCACATGAGCCATCAGGGGTGTCACATCTTTGTCTCTTGCAAGAGTTCTCCTTCATACATTTGAAAGTACATGGGAGAACAAGCTTTGGAGTTCCAATGGAGTTTCCAATTGGAGAAATATAGAAAGTGCGACAAATTTGCTCAATAAAGCATGGATAGCCTAACTTCTTGTTGGGAGTAGTCATTGACAACATTTGATAATTGATAAATGATAAATGATAAACCCATAGATGTCAAAATTTTAAGTTCCCAACATAAGAAAATAGACCAATTCCGCACACTCACGACTCCAACGAGAATTCTCAATCGTTGAGGGACAAAGATTAGATATTCCAAGTTTACCAAAGGACACCAAGGAAAGACTGAGATTATTAGTAGGAAATTTTCCCATATTCCAATCAACACTCTTACCACGGAGACCAATAGAGATGGTTTCATAAGAAGGTCTTTCATGACTAGGTCTTGAAGGCGAAAGCTCCCTAGGGGAATTTTGGTAATCCTTGAAATCAACTCTCTATTTACAAGAATTCTTTGTCAATTTATCATGGTTTTGAATTCCATTTTATCACAATCAACATCATAGATGTTAGCATAGAACATTCTTGTAAGAGTGTCAAAACCTTCTCCAAGACCATCAAAGATATTACCAAGATTGAATTTTTCAAAACAAATCAAATCTTATTTATGCCCACTGGTAAAATCCAACTTCTTTTCTTGAATGAACCCATTTAAAGAAATCCTTTCAAAAAACCTTTCAAAAGAATCATTGAAAAATCTAATTCTAATGGAACTTTGATCTATTGGTAAATTCATTCTAGAAGAAGATGAAGAACCCGAAGTTTTTGAAACCTTGAAATTATTCATAAGATTTAGAAATTAAGCAATTAGAGAAAGAGATGACTTACTTGATATGTTGCTTGTCACCTTTTGATCTCCAACGATGATTAATGGAGAAAACACTCAAACCCTAAAATGTTCACGAACACGGACAAAGTGGGAGGAAGAAGAAGGTACGCGTACCCTTCTTTTATATACCCAATAATGGTCTTGGACCCGTTTTAGAGTCGCGACCAACAAAGGAATGTGTACTTCCTTGGGTGATCAAACACCAAGGTTGTGCAACTCGCGAAAGCACCCAAACGTGCGAAAACAACAGTGCAATGGAGAAAATAGAAAAAAATTAACCTAGGTACAAACACATCAAACCGTTTCTTACCCCATTTCAAGATATATACAAATGGGGTGATGCCAACAAGTTACCAAGTGGCGAGATGTGCAGAGAGATCCTCATGCACTATTTTTGGTACATATTT
The DNA here is from genome assembly GCA_023529315.1 of Papaver bracteatum. Lineage (NCBI taxonomy): Eukaryota > Viridiplantae > Streptophyta > Magnoliopsida > Ranunculales > Papaveraceae > Papaver > Papaver bracteatum. The sequence goes on from JAJJWX010002610.1 coordinate 195,096, forward strand.
GAATAATCACAATGATATAATCATAGTAATGATGATAATCAGGGTTAACATAGCTTTCTAGCTTCCTTTTCATATGACCAGAGAGGAGATTTTTCCGATGTTTTACACCCGTGTCAACATTAGAACCCGTTTTATTGGACCCACCTGTGTTGACAATGTGTTTAGTTCGTTCATCATGTTTGCATGATTTTATATGTACCGAACTTTTATCGGTCGATTCTTATTCTTAATGGAGTTAAGCTTTTCTAAGAATCTAAAAATGTTTTCAAATGCTCTAAACAGATCTTTGTGAATTGATCCATCATGATAGTATTCCTCAAAAAGATTAAAAGTTAATCTAGTGAGATTCCATATCTTTGAGCGTAAACCATGTTTTCTCGATCCTCCTTTCTTTTTAATTTTTCATTTAGATTGTTTCTCATCATCTAACTTCTCCAAGGTCTTAGATGGCATGAGATTATCATGAGAAACCAGAGGACTAGTCCATAATAAACTTTGAATAATCTTTAAGGAGTTATAGCGTGCGTTACAGATGCCGAGAGCAAATTTCCCAAAGAAATTTCCCATGGGAGTAAATGTTAAGGATCAGTCAAACACAAACTTATTAGGTTCTTAGTATTTGCCCGCTCTGATGCCAATTGAAAAAGTGGGGGTATTACAACCTCACCCAATATTTTTCTTAACAATCTATATGGACTAACTCCAATATACTTTTAAGAGAATCAACTAGACAGTCAGACTCAATCTTAATAAAAAATTATATCAAAGAGTTATATCTCACCTTCTCGATTCAATCCTTACTCAAACAAATAGAAATCTGCGAGCCTGATTCAATACAATAGAAATACCTATATTCAAGGATCAATCAATTCTATCAACAACCAAATATTGGATTTACCAATTGATCGATACAACACATAACCTGTGATATTTTAATTATATAACAAAATATAATGTGGAAAAGAAATAACACATACACCAAAAGTTTTGTTAACGAGGAAACCGCAAATGCAGAAAACCCATGGGACCTAGTCCATATTGAACACATATATTGTATTAAGGCGCTACAAATACTAGCCTAATATAAACTAACTTCGGTCTGGACTGTAGTTTAACCCCAATCAATCTCACACTGATCCAAGGTACAGTTGCGCTCCTTACATCTCTGATCTCAGCAGGATACTACGCACTTGATTCCCTTAGCGGATCTCACCCACAACTAAGAGTTTCTATGACCAAAAGTCGAAGACTTTAATAAAAAAATATGTCTCACACAGAAAAGTCTACAGGAATAGATAAAAATGTCTCCCACAGAAATACCAACGAGTTTGTTCCGTCTTTTGATAAATCAAGGTAAACAAGAACCAATCGATAACCCGGACTTATATTCTCGAAGAAAAACCTAGAATTATCAATTACCTCAAATAATCTTAATCGACTATCGAAACAAGATATTGCGGAATCACAAACGATAAGACAAAGATGTTTGTGACTTCTTTTCTTGCCTATCAGAGAAATCAATCTCAAGCCAATCTTACGATTGTACTAAAATACGATAGAAACAACAAGATCAGATCATGCAACTACAAAGAAAATAGTTGGGTCTGCTTCACAATCCCAATGAAGTCTTCAAGTCGTTAACCTACATGGTCTCAATAGAAATTTAAGGTTGGTGTGGGGATTAGGATTAGGTTTCCCAGTTGATAGAGTTCTCCTTTATATAGTCTCCAGATAAGGTTTTGCAATCTAAGTTACCTTGGTAACAAAGCATTCAATATTCACCGTTAAATGAAAACCTGATTAGATTTAAGCTAATTTATTTCAACCGTTAGATCAAACTTAGATTGTCATACACAAATGAAATGCACGCTCATTTAGGTTTGTGTAATTATACCTAAACGTGTACACCTAGTTGGTTCAATAGTAGTTAACCAATGGTTAGACATATGAGCACTTTCATATCAACCTTATTCATCTTCACCATAACTAGTTCAATTAATTCAAATGAACTAGTTAGAGAGTTGTTCAATTACTTAGATCTCATAGAAGTATACAAGACACAATCGAACAAAAAACGATTTTGATTCACTCAAATCGATTCATGAACATTATACCCACGGTTTGCAAATATGCATTCCTTAATTTATAAATGTCTTAGTTCACGAATAAATTGTTTTTAGAAAATAACCCACTTAAGTACGCATACGGGTACGCATACTTAATTACCCGGACTGAGCTTGTTTTTAGTTCACAAACTCCAGCAGAAATTAAGGGTATGTGAACTTCCAAAAGTACGCGTACAGGTACGCGGACTTAGCTCCGATTATCCTACACAACAATGTACGCATACTTTGGTTCAAGGATTATGGACTTACACAAGTATGAGTTCACATACAATATTTATATCCATTCAAGGTTATATATTCTAAACTCTCATTTCAATCATTGAAACATTCTTAGAGGATGTTATATATATATCGGTTATTCACACAGTATTTTTCATCAAAGCGATTTTCAAGAGATTGAAATAATTATCATGACTTTCGTCACGAGTAAAGATGAACTTGGCTAAAGCGAAAGCTTACCAACACATATTTCGAGAAAAAGATAAGCGAGATAAACTCGGCTCGAAATTGCAAATGTGTATGATCGAAGTCTATATAGCAATACGACTTTTATCTCAAGATAAGAGATAAAGTAGATAGACTTTTGAGTGATAGATAAGTTCAAGTATCCACACACCTTTTTGTCGATTAAGTTCTACCAGTTCCTTGAGTAGTTCTTCGTCTTTTTATGATGACCGCCGTGGAGTCTAGAGCTTAACAACACTTTCTATCCTAGTCCGAAACTTAGCTATAAGTAGACTAGAAATCAAGACTTATAGTTTTGGCAACTAAACTTGACAAACAAGCTTGATATATCAATGCTTGCGAGTTCGACCGAGAAGTGCTCTAACAGTCCCCAAAAAGAAATCCCCTGTAATGCGCCATCAATGATTAGATGATTAGTGAAGAGAACATAATTCATGTTGATGCATTCATCTTCTAACGTGCTAAATTGGCGCTGATGTGCAAATCTCCAACTATTTCTCCTACTATTTGCTCTTCTGAATTCATTTTGCACACTAGCTGGAAGTTCAACTCTTAGATTTTTGGCCGCATGTTGCTCTTCTTTGAATTGATCCATAGACATGTTTTGATTCATTTAAAAATCTAAGAAATAAGAAAAAGGTGTGAGTTAAAATGGAAGAGGAATTTGGAATTTATAGGGGGGGAAGATTTATGGCCGTTGGATCAGATTCTACGTAGCAGTGTAGACTAGACCGGCCGGTCCTATAGAATCCGCTGATAGTGTACAAAACACCGAACGGTCGAGACTCGACCGCTCGGTACAAACTTGAGATGGCCTGGATAAGTGGCAAATTTGCCACTTAGCTAGGCCAGTTTTCCAGCTCCATAGGGTGCAAAAATGGCAAACTCTCAAATTTTCCATGCCCATGGGAACCAACCTTATGATATGATATTTTTGAGTTACATTTGCAACCATAATGCAAATATGGTCTTAGCTGCGCTGATTTTATAAGATTATTATCTTTTCTTTTTCTTTTTTTTTTGAGGTGAATGGATGGTCCATGAGGTTTTTGGATTTTTATATCTTTTGGTTTGCCCAACGTAAAGGATGAATATCAAAATACGGCGTAAGATAGTTTTATGTTGAATCCAAGTTATTCAAAAGTTGAAAAAGTGTGGAATTTTCCGCTTAATGGGTCCTTCACATTTTTACCAGGTCATGTTTCGAGATTTTTCCGAAGAGAGTTTGAAATCTAAGCGAGAGGGGTAATTTATTTGATGGTAAGTGTTAGTCAAATTAACGGCGAAACGCTCAGAACAACTAATTGACACCAAAATTTAATTCAATTGATGCTTTCATAAAAATAACCTGGTAGAGAGCGAATGGATGGTTTTGAAAGACAAAAACTCTAGATTGACGTCCGAAAAATATTATGTCGAGAATACCGTGAGAAAATCTAAGGAATATAAGTTAAAAGTTGGACCTTACAATCACACGACATTCAGTTCAGTTTCAAACAGTTGTCAAAAAGGGTTTACTAGATTTCTTTCAGAACTTTCCAAAATAAGTCTTGCACTACTTATCAAAATAACAAAGACACGACAATTGTCAAAAACGAAACTACGACAACTTCTGCTCAATCCGCAAACCAGGTCCCTTTCGTTTTAAACCAGGACCATCTTTTTTATGGAAATATTGATCACTGGAAATAACTTTCTTCAATTATTCATGGGATGGGAGGGAGTAGGTTTTGCTTCATATTTGTTAATTCATTTCTGGTTTACACGACTTTAGGTACATAAACCAACCAAAATGTAAATATAGTGGGCTAATTTTTTTAGATTTTTTTAGGTGAATGGATGGTTAATAAGGATCTAAAATCCATTATTATTTTGCTAATTTTGGGGAATTATATTTTTTTTGGGTGAGCAGAGGTTATGGAGTAAAATACGGATAGACAAATTCATAAAGAGTGAATACCAGAATATAAAGTAAAATACATGTAGAACAACTCTTATGGTGAGTCCAAGTTATTCCCAAAATGGAAAAAGCGCGACATGTGAAGTTTAATGATTCCCAAATTGGGCCCTCCACGTTTTTTCCAAACCATACATCAAAATTTCGTCGTAAAGAGTCAGAATCCAAGTGAGAGCGGCAATCCAATAGATTAATGTGAAATAACGACGGAACAATCAAAAAATCAACTTCAATAAACAGTCAAAGTCACGTTTTCATTAAAATAATTTAGATTTCCTTATTTTGTTGAGTGGATCCTGTTTGAAGTGAATGGATGGATGCTATAAAAAAAATGGATGGATGGATGAGAGAGAATGGATGGTTTCAAAAAAAAAACAAACAAAAAAAAGTCCTAGATTGGCCGAAGAATATCACGAGGAAAATATAGAAAAAAAAAAATCCAAGGGTTCAAAATTAGGTGTAACCCCATGGCATTCAGTTTCAGACTCAAACAGATGCCCGAAAACGGTTAACATGATTCATTACACAGTTGGCCACAATAAATCAAGCTCGACTTTTGAAAATTACAAAGAAGAAATAATTAGAAAGAAGAAATGCTTTTCTCGACTTTTAACTTATTGCAAGCTATACATGACTGGGTTGGGCACTAAGAATGACTAATTAGTCAAACATCATGCCAATTGACACCTCGCTTTATTTTATTTTTTTGTTTTGGAAGTTTCCACCATTAGACTTGCACTTTCATGAATTTTTTATAAGCGTTGAGGTGGCATGGAACATGGAAGATGGAATTATTCCACCATAAGATTTGCTCTTATAAAATTAGCGGCAACATGAGTTGTTTGCTATTAACTAGTTCTAAGAGAAAAAAATTTGGTGGAAGAATTTCATTTTTCAAGTTATATGACACATCAACTCTTTTATCATTCCTCAAACTTTTTTTTTTTAATTAGCAAAGGCCTTCAAAAAGGCTAATGGCTCCTGCAATAATTGACAAGAGCCAAATTGGAGGAACATACCAGTACATGGTAGAATTGTTTGTCTTAGCCCAAATGGCTAGTTCATGTGGCACCGAATTACAAACCCTTGGTTGAAAAGTAAATAAGCAAGCAACTAAGCTAGAAGAGAAAAACTAAATATCCTTAAATATGGCATCCGTTCTAGAATCTCCATCAAACAGGCCAGCAGAAAATTGATTGATTAGATTCTGAGCATCACTCTCTATGATGATATGAGTAAGCTTCTGCTCCACATATTTCTTCAAGGATGCCCAAATAGCTCTAGCTTCAGCTTCTTTAGCAGACTTTATTTCAAAGACTATAGATGCACAAAGGAGGTAGAGTAGTAGAAGTCCCTCATCACATAGCATGCACCATTATGACCAGAAATATCATCAAAAGCTCCATATGTATTTATCCAACCAGTAGGTAGGGGAATCCATTTTTCACAAAGACCAACTGGGATAGAATGAGAAATAATAGGACTGAGTTTTCTAGTTAATAACATAGCTCTAGCTCTAATCAGGACAGTGGTGTGGTTTTCTTTGATATTTTGAAAAAACAGGTTATTTCTACTCTGCCATATGGACCAAAGAATAACAACAAAAAAACATTGATCTCCTTTAAGGAGGTTAATTAGAAGCTGGTTCAACTATCCAAAACATCAACCAATTATTAAAAGATTCTTTACTGAAAGCATAAGTGTTGACGCAAAAAGAGGAGAGAAACCAGACACGACTAGCGAACGGACAAAGAACCAAAGCATGAAGAAAATATTCATGGGGATCATTACATCTAGTACAATCAACAGATATCATTGGCATTCTAGTATGTAATACAGTTCTAGCAGGTAAAGCATTTTTGGTGGCTTTCCAGGTAAAAACTTGAATTCTATAGGGAATATTAATTTTCCAAATTCACTTCCAAAGATAGCTACAAGTGGATTTCCTAAGCCCCCGAAGTCCCAAGTAAGCAGATTTAAAGGTAAATCTACAAAAATCTGGCTTAAGGGAATGGTGACAATCTTCCCAAGTAAGGAGATTTAGAGATAGTTCTAGTAACTTGAGGCAGAAGCTTATGAAGCCAAATAGAGATTCTAGCATCAATAGCTTGAAGAATACCCATATGGGTTTGAATTTTTAAAGCTTGGAACACAGTTGGTGTGCCCAAATATTTTTCTCCTAAATCCCTGTTACTTATATCAAGGATATTAGAAAGCTGGTGTTTCAGATGTTCATGGATTTTTTTGCTAAATAGAATTCCAGACTTGTCAAAACTGATTCCTTGGCCAGAGGCCAAGCAATACTTTTGAAGGTACTCTTTGATAGTCTGGAAATCTTGGATAATAGCCTTAGAAAAAAGTAAGGAATCATTAGAAAATAAAAGGTGTGTCATGGCAAGAGCATTTTTACACACTTTTATGCCTTCAACCAGACCTTTCCTAGTAAGAACATTAATATAAGATGACAGAGCCTCAAAAAAAATAAAATAAAGGTAGGGATATAGAGGGTCTCCTTGTCTTAATCCTCTCTCAGGTTTGATAAGTCCAGTAGGATTACCATTCAGGAGAATAGAATAAGAGACAGAAGAAATACACTGATTAATGAGTTTAACCCAATGATCAGAGAGACCCATTTTTTGCAAAAAAAATTCAAGAAAGTACCATTCTAGATTATCATAGGCCTTAGACATATCAAGTTTGATGGCATCAATACCAACAACTTTATCATGATGGTTGACAACATAAATAGCCTTATTAGCTAGAAGAATGTTATCAAAAATACCCCTTTTGAGGAAAAACGCATTTCGATTTTTGGAAATTATATTGTTCATAAAAGGATTCAATCTATTAGATACATATTTAAATAAGATCTTGTAAATGAAGTTACAAAGTCCTATATGTCTATATTAGGACACCAACTTAGGTAGAGGGACTTTAGGGATGAGAGCTATGTTGGTGTGATTAAAGACTTTAACTATGTGGCCAGTTCTAAAGAAAGTCTGAGTTATATCAATAACTACATCCCCCACAATATCCCAATGTTTTTGGTAGAAGAGGCCAGTGAAACCATCAGGCCCAGGAGTTTTTTTATTTCTTTCCCCATTTGGAAAACAAGATTCTTAATCTCTTCAGTAGATATAGGAGAATTTATGAGAGAATTATCATTATCAGGAAGGTCTTGAAGAATTTCATCCTCAAATTGTTGGGGGTGGGCGGATTAAAGACTCTTGAAATAATAAAAAAAGGATGTTCATATACTATTCCTATCAGTTAGGATACTACCATAAGAGTGCTTTATCCAACTAATGGTGTTTATTTTTCTCCTGAAGAGGGTGACCATATGGAAATAGGGTGAGTTTCTATCACCTTATGTAAGCCAAACCTCCATGGATTTGTCTTTCTAGTAGAGCCCCTCCTGATTGTAGAGGTATTCTAGTCTAGCTCTAAGCCTAGAGATGACCCTAGAGTCAGTAGGCCGGGAGCAGAAGTTTGAATCTCCACTAAAACTTCTCAGGTTGTAGAAATATTAGTTTGTATATTTCCAAAAGAAGATTTATTCCAATCTTGTAAACCTCTTTTAGTATTTAAAATGTTAGCTTTAAGCTTATAATCAAGGGATCCCACAACATTAATAGACCAAGAATTAGCTATAATGTCTCTACAAGTGGGATCCTCAATCCACACTGCCATGAAGTGGAAGGGCATAGGCATACAAATATCATCAAAATCAAAACTAATATGCATATGGAAGTGGTCAGAAGAGTCTCTAGGGAGGTTATTCACACAAAGTTTAAGAAACAAATTTTCAGCAGAAGGGTTAATTAGACATTTGTCAAGCCTTTCAAGAATAAGATCATGGCCTTGTTTCATATTAGACCAAGTAAATATAGGACCAGAGAAGCCATGATCATGCAAATCAAAAGTATCACAAACATTCCTAAGGTTGATAAAATCAGAGTCATCAACCTCCAAACCACCATTTTTATCATTAGGACCTAATAAAGCATTGAAATCTCCTAAAAAGAAAGTTGGTTCATCTGGAGAGATGGGAGGCATTTGACAAAAATTATCCCAAAAAGCATTTTTAAGGCTACTATTAGGTTCTCCATAAATGAAGTGCAAGTGACACAATTTAGAATGGATGATATCGTTGGTAGTAACATAGATGCCCTTAATACTAGAAGATAAAATGTTGAGAGTGATTTCCTTTTTCCAAGATAAAACCATACCACCACTTCTACCAATGCTGGGAACATGAAAAGTGCCAGTAAAGCCCATGTTTTTCATTCTTCTAGCAGAAGTATCATTTTTCATTTTAGTTTCCGAGAGGAAGACAATATCAGGATTGATATTCTTACATAAGAGGTTGAGTTCTTTATTAGAAGATTTTTTTTTATAGGCCTCTAATATTCCAGCAGAGCAAATTAACATTATTAATGGGAAAATTGGAAGCAGTATTGGACAAGAGATTTGAAGCATTCAAAGGAGGAGAAGTAATAGAATATACTTGGGGTGGTGGAATTAAAATCACCACTAAGTTGAAAATTAGAAGATCCACCATTAGAGTTAGGCATTTGTGCAGAATTGAGGTCAAGGTTGATAGCATCTTGAGAAGAATTATCATTGACATCATTACTCACCGGAGTAGCATCAGTAGGCACATTGTAACATCCAAAGGGATTGACCAAATAATGGGTATTGATGGTACAATTAGTGAGGTTAATGGTAGAAGGGTCACCCAATTTAGTGATTGGGAGACATAGAGAAGTATAATATGGCTCAATAGAATCATTTTGTTCAGGTACCACAATGACACTAGCTATAAGTGAAGAGCTAGCTCAGGTGCGTTTCCTCAGATCATATCTGGGATTGATTTTTCTCTTTAGATTAGAAAGGGCATCATGCTCAGCTTCTAATGAGACACTTCTTCTCTGGTGATATTAGTTCTTTGAGTCGGAACACTAGCCAATTTGAATCTCCTAGAAGAGTTGGAGGTACGGACGATCGGTCCCGATTTAGTAGTATCAAGTGTTATAATTGAATCAGATAAATTCTCGTTATGGATATGAGCTTGATTTAGAATAAAAGGAAGACTATTGCATTATTCGGTTGGGTTATCACGATAAACATGACCAACATCATAGATTTTCATAGCGACGGATCTGTTAACAAAAGGACCCATCTGAATGCAATCCTAGTGAAACTCATTTGTACCTTTCTTTATTGTATGAGCATTAATCACAGCTTTACCACGTTCGGCATTGGCCAGACAGACAATAGCATCTTGATTAACAGTAGTATCTTGGGTATCAGGAATGGTGTCTGCAGCAATCATTGTAGTATCTTTACTAGCAAGGACATATTCAGAAGAAGTAGGAGAAAGAACTGGCTTAATTAGGAGGCATCATTAATATGGACACTCTAGGCCAAGCAATTCTAGGGCTTGATGCACCCGCTTCCTTTTTTACCTTCATTTTAGCTAACCAAAGAGGGCAATTATCATCTTTATGATCAATGATACGACATGAAGTAAAAAAATTTCTTGGGACTTTGAAGTATCTACACTCAACAAGAAATGGTTGAGTTCTTCCTCTAGTGATTAAAAAAATAATACTAGCTGGTAAGGCTCTTAGAACATATATACGAACACAAAATTTAACATTCTTCTTGAGAGGATGATTACCATATGGTTCTTTTTATTCAATTAATTCACCCATTCTAATAGTAAGGAGTTTCAAGTCTTCAAACTCAACACATTTCTTTGGTACATTGCAGAGAATAAACCACAAAAGTTCTTCATTGAAAGAAACTTGATGATTGATTGGCCAACCAGTTGGTGGAACTACCCTTAGAACAATAAGAAAATCACAAGCTTACCAGGGTTTTTGCTCATTAACCCTATTAAAATCACATTCAACAAGGAATCTAATCAAAACTTTATTTTTTAGACCACTGAAGTTAGTAACAGTATGTGATTGGGCTAAAAGTCATTGAGTACAAATGTAATGTCTGATAGAAGATGTGGGTACTAGAGTTTCATTACAAACATAACCCACCATACACCATTTCCAATTGCTATCATTTTCATCTAAGACAACTTCCTTATCAATAAAAACTGTTTCAGTGAGGGACGATGGTATTGTGAGTTTTTTAGCCATTAAAGCAGCAAGATTTTAAATTTCTAGAGTTGTAGGTTGTGAGAGGTTATTTTTTTTTGACTGATCCATATAAGTAAAACATACTATGAGGATAGAGATGAGAAAATAGGTTTGATCAGTGTTCATTGGCTGGGGGGATAATAATATGTATCTGGATATGATATTGTCGATAATTTTTGGTGAATGCGTTAAGATTTTGACATGTCACCACAATGTTCAATAAAAACCAAGTCTCTGAATTTGACTTAACCTTAAAATGGGAAATATTTGATGGTTGAATTTGGTTTCCTTTTTTAAGGAAGTAAAAAGGTTGAGAAACTATGTATTTTTTGTTTGTATATCTGAACCTATGAGTACAAACCACAGAATCCACATAGACTTTAAACACATTTTGATACTGTAGCCTAGGATAATAAGTACAACTTTTCACGTGCCAATGGTTGTAGTTTAGAGGAGAGACAGATCTCCCTAAGATGACAAAATGTATTTTGTGACAAAGATACGTCATGATGATGTAGGGAAAACTAGGTGGATTATAAATTCCTTTGTCTTTCTTGTCAAGGTAGGAGAATTTATGTTGTATACCGCTGTTGATGGTGGTTTTTAGACAAAGGGAAAAATTGTAAAATACCGAATAACCTAATGTCACCGGTGACACATTTATTAGAACATTTAATACATGTAGTCAGTAATTAATGAGGGGTATTTTTTCAAATTAGGGTTTCAACGATCTAAATCCTAATTCCCCTTCGTGCCAATGGAAAATAATGCCATCCACACCTAGCACAAGCTAGTCGCGCCATCCCAAACGCACTCTTCCTTGGCCCTAGCTATGCTAGCCGCACCAACCGCGCCAAAGCATGCCAACCATGCTAGACGCACCTCTATGCCAATGGCAAATCATGTCAGCCACACCAAACGCGCCAAAGCATGCCAACCATGCTAGCCGCACCTCCATGCCAATGGTAAATAATGCTAGCCACACCTAGCCCGAGATAGCTGCGCCATGCCAAACGCACTCTGCCTTGGCCCTAGCCATACTAGTCACACCAACCGCGCCAAAGCATGACAACCATGCTAGCCGCACCTTTGTGCCAATGGAAAATCATGCCATACACACCAAACGCGCCAAAGCATGCTAGCCGCACCTCTGTGCCAATGGAAAATCATGCCAACCACACATGGCCCAAGCTATCCGCGCCATGCCAAACGAACTCTGCCTCGGCCCTAGATATACCATCCACACCAAACGTGCCAAAGCATGCCAACCATGCTAGCCGCACCTATGTGCCAATGGCAAATCATGTCAGCCACACCTAGCCCAAACTAGCCGCTCCATGCCAAACACACTTTTCCTTGGCCCTAGCTATGTTAGTCACACCACGCCAAGCCAAACACCCTTACCTTGGCCATAACCGTGCAACCTAGGACAAATTGGCCACGCATGACATTGGCACATGCCAACACGCTCACTGAAAACTTTTCTTACCAAGACGTGGCCCTAATGGCCGAGCGTGCCATTGGCACATGCCGACACGCTCACTGGCAGCTTTTCTTACCAAGTCGTGTCCCTAATGGCCAAGCGTGCCATTGGCACATGCCAACACGCCCACTGGCAGCTTTTCTTACCAAGTCGTGTCCCTAATGGCCAAGCGTGCCATTGGCACATGCCAACACGCTCACTGAAAACTTTTCTTACCAAGTCGTGGCCCTAATGGACGAGCGTGCCATTGGCACATGCCAACACGCTCACTGGCAAATTTTCATTACCTAGCCGTGGCCCTAATGGCCGAGCGTGCCATTGGAACATACCAACGCGCTCACTGTTATCTTTCACTACCTAGATGTGGCCCTAATGGCCGTGCGTTCCATTGGAACAAGGCAAACACGCCCGCTGGTAGCCTAACTTGCAAGTCGTGCAACATAGGCCAACTTGGCCGTACGTGCCATTGGCACATGCCAAAATCCTCGCTGGTAGCCTAATTTGCAAGTCGTGCAACCTACCACCAAGGAATTCCGCACATGCCATTGGAACATGCCACACGCACCACTGGAAACTTTGGCATGGCCACTTGCACTCAATTTGAAACCTACCACCAAGGTATTCCGCACATGCTATTGGCACATGCCACACGCGCCACTGGAAGATTTGGCATGGCCACTTGCACTCAACATGCAACCTACCACCAAGGCATTCAGCACATGCCATTGGCACATGCCACACGCGCCACTAGCAGCCCTGGCATTGCCACTTGCACTCAAGGTGTAACCCGAAACAAAGGAATTCTGCACATGCCATTGGCACTTGCCACACGCGCCACTTGCATCCTGGCATTGCCACTTGCGCTCAAGGTGCAACCAACACTCGAGACATCAACACAAACTTGGGGATACTTTCCAGGGTCTTGGTTTGGAGGTCACAGCATGTAGCGTATACTACGATCACTTTAAGAAAGCGTGAATATGAATAAAGCGATCAAATAAATGAGGAAATAATGGTGAAAACGTTTTCACACATAAACACCATGCGATTACCACATCCTCCCATTATTTCACCCTTTACTCTCTTACTTCATGAGGCCAGGGTACGTTTCAATCTCAACTTGTATAAATAGGTCTTACCTATTTCTACCAGACAACTCGGTCAGGAGATATACAATACTCTCAGAAAGGCAACTTTGCAAGATCTCTCAAAAAGCTTCCATCTCTTGCAAGTTTCCTAAGATTCCACTTTTATGATACAAGTCAAGACGCTACCTTTCCAGAACTATTCTGGCCTAAACACCTTTCTTTGCTTCCCTCCCCAAATCAACCCTTCTCCTCCACTTTGTGACCGAAGCAAGTCTGGAACAGCCATTTCTTGGTTTAGGCCGGACTTGTACAAATTGATGTCTCGAATCTAGAAAGTGCTCACGTGCAACACATTTGTTTAGGGTTTAAACCAGTTTCTCACTCACCTACCGAATTTACCAAAATCGGAAGAAACGATTTTTACCCATAAACAATTGGCGACCACAGCGGGAGGATTGATCTTTCGGTTACATATCATCTTTCAGAAATCGATCTCATACTTCGATCCAGGCATCAGGACGGCGGAAGCAAGCAATCTATTTTGGGATCTACAACTCGACTACCAGACATCCTGGTTTACAGTAGTGAAACTACATGAAACAGCTGGGGACTTCACAAGAACCGAAAGACAGCCTGGTTACCAGTTGTGAAGCTACATGAAACGGCTGGGGACTTCACAGAAATTGAAAGAAAATGGTCCAGTCATCAAGCAACTTAAAGTGACCGCGGACTTTCCACAATCACAGTGGTGCTTTCCGCTAAATGCGATCTTACACACGAGGATCCCTTATCATCAGGAGATCCGAGAAACCAAGTAAGTCTTTCCTAGACAGAATATATATGGTTTACCATTTCAAGTTTTCATGGGAATGATAAAACCAATAGCCATGTTATGTCATGTCCCATGTCATCTACTAACACACAATGTTCACGATTCTATATCTTCCCTGGGATGTTCGTATCACTTACAATCATAACCAAAAAGCGGCATCATCCCTAAAAAAAAAGAGGAACCACATGTTCATCTTTTCATATCTTCCATATCCAAAAACGGTTCATCCCGAATAATAACCCAAAACCCTCATAGGTAATACTTGCCTATCAACCCAAAAATCCAGAAAATCAAGAAACACTTGCCTATCAACCCAGAAAAAAAAGGACTTTTCTATCAACCCAAAAATCCATAAAATCAAAACCATAAGCCAGGTGTTTCATTTGCCTTTCAAAAAAAAAAAAACACAGAAGAATTTCAAAAGACAGAAGTGCAAAGGAAGCCATTCAACAGTGGTTTACTTTTCTCTAAGAAGATGTCATTCGTCATTTGGAGGACCGCCTGTTTCATCTCCAACTCTTTGTTGCATCACCATGCGTACCGACTTTGCATCATAACGGTTACCAGTTACTATTCATGAAGTAGCTGATGATACTACAGTAATATTCGAAGAGAGGAACTATATTCCTACAGATTTATGGAAGGCATACCTATGGCTAAGGTTTGCACCAATGAAAAAAGAGGAAAACAAACTAAAGGAGGAACGCTGGAGTGCATAGCCAGAATATTCTTGCCCACTTTGTTGCTACCACGCTACCGCTAACACCAACATTCCATGATCCACCCTTCACGCCTTCCAGGTATCGATTCCACCATCCCACAGAAAGAAGCCTCCCGCGCTATCATTACAACTTGATAGCCAAAGTTCCAGCGCCAACAATCCGCATCCAAAACAACACCAGACGCGCTTACAATACGCGCTTACCGGATGCACATGCCATAAGCACATGTCAGGCACACATGCAGCACGCACATGACTGGCCACAATACCATACCCTGCGCCGAAAGCCTGCATCCTTTCCAACGCTGGCATCTTGCATCTTTTCCAGCACTGACAGATTGCGTCACACTTGCACTTCCAGTTTGCATCTTCCCAGTTCTGGCAGCCTGCATCCTTCTACCGTTGCACTTGAACGCCCCGTAGGGAAGTATCAATACAATTTCATCACATGTAAAGATCATGGACGACTTCTCCAAAATCGAAGCAAATCATCAAACCCCCCCCTGGGTTCACGAAGACTCTCTTCCTGTCAAGGGACGCATGATTTCTGGGGACTTTGCCCACAAAACTGTGCGGTCCATGATGAAACGTTTATGTGAGATTCTATGTTTCCCCAAGGCACAATGTCAAGACATATCTGCAACCTTCAACCGCACTGCATTAGGGAAGCATCTGTTTCGAACCAGAGAAGCCGCTCCCAAACTAAAGCACGGTTGATAGAAGGAACCAGGGATTCCTAACCACTGTTCACTTGAAGGATGTCTGGTTTGACAACACACTGATTAACGCAACCTCTCCACTTTAGAATTCTCTCCATAAGCTGCTCCAGGGTCCGAAGCCAAAACTTTAACGTTTAGCCTTCTAAGTTTCAACATTCTCACCAAGAGTCGAAGCTACTTCAACGCCGCTTCTTCATGTCGAGGATCATAGTC
Source organism: Papaver bracteatum (assembly GCA_023529315.1). Taxonomy (NCBI): domain Eukaryota; kingdom Viridiplantae; phylum Streptophyta; class Magnoliopsida; order Ranunculales; family Papaveraceae; genus Papaver; species Papaver bracteatum. The sequence continues at coordinate 210,858 of JAJJWX010002610.1, forward strand.
ACATCCAGCCAATATTTTTACTTCCACGGAAGCCCATGCAATTCCAACCAACTTAGTTTTTTACCACGACAATGTAGTCTCTTCTGATTACATCTCCTACCAAGAACTATTGTCGCTCACTCGTTAATACCAACCAGAGCCTCACCACAGCAGAAATTACTACAAATATGGAAATATGTAAACCATGCTTGAGGACTGAGGATATACACGGAATCCCTTCACTGTCAAAGCTCAGAAGACACAGTCAACCAAAAATTCGCACTCAGAACAAGGTCATCTACTCTTCAAGGGTACATCGCAAGAATATCATCATCTCTCTGTCTAGAAGACGCTTTCAACACTTTACGGGGTCGTGGAGGGTCCTAAGCCTGCACTATCAGAATATTTCATTAAGTAATTTCTGAGCATCCCACTGTCACATCCAGAAGAGTATGATAGGATCATGTCGAATCATGTGGACGGGGAATTCAAGGAGATGTAATGAGAGTAGGCTGCGCATGGGGTCAACCTCCGATGAAGTAGTTTCTATTATTCTCGATTCGGGTTCCACCATATGAGGCTCAATTAGGATTTCCGCTACATTGGAAATCAATACTTCATAACCTGGAGGTGAAAGTGGTTCATCATCAACAACTCCATGGTTGCTCGTACTAGTGGACCCATGATTCCCAACTTTGTTGTTAAGCACCTAATACGAAGATTACATGGAATCAAGCATGGAAAATCAGTACGATCATAAAATTAATAAAGTAAGTGAACTAACATCATTCAAGTTCCTTATTATGCTTCTACAACATGCACAATAAGTACCGAAGTCATGAAGCACGTTTTCCAAACAAACTCAGCTGAGGGAAATTTACACTACCCTGTATTCAATTACGAACTGGGAGAAATTGATGTGGAATCTAGTGTTGTTTTATGTACCATTATCTTCGCATTGAAGTTACCTACAACATGTAAAAATGTCATGTCAATCGGATGAACGAGTAAGGAGAGGTGACCAGAACATCAGACAACATGCAACCTGGAAAAGTTCTGAAAACCTCCTGGAAGTTTACTGTTTCGCGTTTTTCATTCCCTAAACATGCTCAAAATTCAAAAATCTTCTTTGTTAAAGCTTGGAAATTTCCTGGGTTTGAAGATACATATGCGGAAATCAAAAATCCGACTCCAAACGAGGATTCTACAGCAACTTTAGTGAAGGGCGCCAATTAGGGTTTCGGCGTGTCAAACCCTAAACCACAAGCGTCTCCCTTGAAAGAGATTCCCAATATGTGCCAGCTTCCCAACTAGCATCATCTTCCCAACCGGCGCCATCTTCATAATACATGCAAGCTTCCCAATCCTGGCCAGCTTCCCAATACGTGCAAGCTTCCCAATCCTGGACATCTTCCCAACGTGCAAGTTTCCCACTCCTGGTCAGTATCCTAACTTGAACCAGCTTCCCACCTTAAGCCGGACCTACAAAGCTAGCATGCAACTTGCGCCAACTCCCAAGGACGCCCAGCTTCCCAGTCTCCCAATTACACCGGTCCCACCAAGCTCACGCCCAGCTTCCCAGTCTCCCAATTGCACCGGTCCCACCAAACTCACTCCCAGCTTCCCAGTCTCCCAATTTCACTGGTCCCACCAAGCTCACGCCCAACTTCCCAGTTTCCCAAAGACGCCCAACTTCCCAAATTATGCCAGCCTCCCGCTTTGTGCAAAACTTCCAGAGGCAAGGATTCCAAATCCTATCTATAAAAAGGTCAGACAAGCCTCCTCAATTTTCTTTACGATTTACTGCTGATATTTTGTCACCATCTTATGATTACCTTGCAACAAAGCTCCTGTTCCGAGCTAAGCAGGGGACTCAATGTTGATGGTGGTTTTTAGACAAATGACAAAATTGTAAAATACCGAATAACCTAATGTCACCAGTGACACATTTATTAGAACATTTAATACATGTAGTCAGTAATTAATGTGGGGTATTTTTTTCAAATTAGGGTTTCAAAAAGCAAAACCCTAATTCCCCTCCTTGCCAATGGAAAATCATGCCATCCACACATAGCCCAAGCTAACCGCGCCATGCCAAACGCACTCTGCCTTGGCCCTAGCTATGCTAGCCACACCAAACGCGCCAAAGAATGCCAACCATGCTAGACGCACCTCTGTGCCAATGGCAAATCATGCCAGCCTCACCAAATGCGCCAAAGCATGCCAACCATGCTAGCCGCACCTTCGTGCCAATGGAAAATCATGCCAGCCACACCCATCCCAATCTAGCTACGCCATGCCAAACACAATCTTCCTTGTCCCTAGCCATGCTAGTCACACCAACCGCGCCAAAGCATGCCAACCATGCTAGCCGCACCTTTGTGCCAATGGAAAATCATGACAGCCACACCAAACGCGCCAAAGCATGCCAACCATGCTAGCCGCACCTCTGTGCCAATGGAAAATCATGCTAGCCACACCTGGCCCAAGCTAGACGCGCCATGCCAAACGCACTCTGCCTTGGCCCTAGCTATGCCATCCACACCAAACGTACCAAATCATGTCAACCATGCTAGCCGCACCTATGTGCCAATGACAAATCATGCCAGCCACACCTATCCCAAGCTAGTCGTGCTATGCCAAACACATGTTGCCTTCTCCCTAGCTATGCTAGTCACACCACGCCAAGCCAAACACCCTTACCCTGGCCCTAACCGTGCATCCTAGGCCAAATTGGCCACGCATGCCATTGGCACATGACAACACGCTCACTGGCATCTTTTCTTACCAAGTCGTGTCCCTAATGGACAAGCGTGCCATTGGAACATTCCAACACACTCACTGGCATCTTTTCTTACCAAGCTGTGGCCCTAATGGCCGAGCGTGCCATTGGCACTTGCCGACACGCTCACAGGCATCTTTTATTACCAAGACGTGGCCCTAATGGCCGAGCGTGCCATTAGCACATGCCAACGCGCTCACTGGTATCTTTTATTACCTAGCCATGGCCCTAATGGCCGTGCGTTCCATTGGCACAAGCCAAACACGCACGCTGGTAGCCTAACTTGCAAGTCGTGCAACCTAGGACAAATTGGCCGTACGTGCCATTGGAACATTCCAAAACCCTCACTGGTAGCCTAATTTGCAAGCCGTGCAACCTACCACCAAGGCATTCCGCACATGTCATTGGCACATGCCACACGTGCCACTGGAATCTTTGGCATGGCCACTTGCACTCAACGTGCAACCTACCACCAAGGAATTCCGCACATCCCACACGCGCCACTGGCAAATTTTTCATGGCCACTTGCACTCAACGCGCAACCTACCACCAAGGCATTCCGCACATGCCATTGGCACATGCCACACGCGCCACTGGCAGCTTTGGCATGGACACTTGCACTCAACGTGCAACCTACCACCAAGGCATTCCACACATTCCACACGCGCCATTAGAAGCCCTGGCATTGCCACTTGCACTCAAGGTGCAACCCGCAATAAAGGAATTCCGTACATTCCACACGTGCCACTTGCAGCCTGGCATTGCCACTTGCACTCAAGGTGCAACCAACACCCGAGACATCAACACAAACTGGGGGATACTTTCCAGGGTCTTGGTTTGGCGGTCACATCATGTGTCATACACTACGCTCACTTTAATAAAGCATGAATAGGAATAAAGTGGTCAAATAAATGAGGAAATAATGGTGAAAACGTTTTCACCCATAAACACCATGGGGTTACCACCTCCTCCCATTATTTCACCCTTTACTTTCTTCCTTCATGAGTCCAGGGCACGTTTCAGTCTCGACTTGTATAAATAGGTCTTACCTATTTCTACCAGACAACAAGTCTCGGTCTGGAAATATACAACACTCTCAGAAAGGAAACTTTGCAAGCTCTCCCAAAAAGCTTCCATCTCTTGCAAGCTTCCACTTTTCTGATACAAGTCGAGATGCTACCTTTCTAGAACTATTCTAGTGTCAACACCTTTCTTTGCTTCCATCCCCAAATCAACCCTTCTCCTCCACTTTGTGACCGAAGCAAGTCTGGAACGACCATTTCTTGGTTTAGGCCGGACTTTTACAGATTGATCTCTCGAATCTAGAAAGTGCTCACGTGTAGCACATTTGTTTAGGGTTTAAACCAGTTTCTCACTCAGCTACCGAATTTACCAAAATCGGTAGAAACGATTTTTACCCATAAACAATTGCCAAGGGTGACTAAAGCATAATGTTTTGATATTTGAATGAGAAGGAATGTATAATAGGCGGGAAGATAATTTGGCACATTGATGATCTGATGAAATTTTGGGTGAAGGGTATGAGATTGGCTAGGGGTGAAGGCTTGATATTTGAGTTGAGTGGTTCCTTTAGCTAGTATGATTACAAATAGTCTATCAGATGCACTCTGGCCAGAAATGGTGCCTCTCAACAAGTGCTACCAATCCTGTACCTTCATAGAAAACAAAGTTCTTATTAGTGCACAAAATAGCTTATCAAAATTAGGTGAACCACCAACCCCCCTCTTAATAACGGCTCTAAGAGGTTTATTAATAGATGAAGAGTCTGAGAATGGGTTTTGATTTTCAATTTGCATGCGGTAATGATGGTTTTGGAGAAGGTGCGAATAACCTTGAATAGGCATGAATTGCAAAGGGATATGACGTTTAACCAAACGTCTTAAATGACTATTAATGGTCTTGTTTAAAGTTCTATAAGAAGGCTTAATAGGAAAATATTTCTTATAGTAGAAAATATAGCCAGAAAGGGAAAAAATTAGGATTCCAGAAAAAGAGATTATAGATGGAAAACTTTGGTAATCATGTTTCCTCCTCTTCTCCTCCAACCACCAGTGCATTTGATTTATCAAAGAGCATAACAATGTCTCTAGAAGATCAAGAATTAGGGAGATTGAAAGATATTATTCAGATTGATATTGATCGGTATCAGAGGGAATCCAATAAGTTGAAGAAGAAAGAAGAAAATGCTTTTAAATATGCTGCATGGGAAAAAAAAAGGTTGGCAAGAGATGAGAGAAAGAGGGAGAAGCATTTGGAGAAGTACAGAATAAAGAGGTGTAGGGGTGCAACCGAAACGGAATCATAAGAAGATGATGATGAAAGGCATGAGTATTTTGTAGAAGAGATTGATTCAAGTCAAGAGAACTCAGATACTACAGAGGAGAAGAGAAGAATGTTGAAGTATGAGGAAGATAAGATATATCGGAGATATCTGCAAGAGAAGGCCAATCCTGGAATATTTTCAAGGACCATGCATGAGGGTGAGTCTGATGATGAGGATGAAGAGGTATTGGAGGATGAGACTACTGCAAGTGCCGATTCAGATAATCCTGAGGATACTGATGATGTATATGACCTCCTGCTTTATTTGGAAGTGACTATAGATTCGCAAGTTGCGATGATTATTGGAGCTACGATGGGGAAGATTATTAGTAATCTCCCTTGGGGTATCAGCAAGAACACCAGTTTTAGGCTTTGAAAAAAGTATAATAATGATCAACAAGTTTTTTCCTAACAACTTCTGTTGGTACTTGCTCCTAGTCTTCCGAATCTTGCTCTTACTGTTAATATTTTTCTTGTTAAGGTTGAAAATTTGGTTTGGGTTTATGTTAATTTGATTCTGTTGTTTTTTTATTTGATTGGTAGTTTTCTTAGTCGACTTTTTGGATATGTGGGTGGCTGAGAAATTATGACGGAGTTAGTGCATTAAAGTATTGCAGTGGGTACTAATATGGTTTTTTTTTGTTGGGAATTTTGTGATGAATATATGTGTTACAAATATTCAAGTATGTTTGGTGGGTATTGATCGAGATGTAATGAACTGCTGCAATGCAAGTTTTGTTGTGTAAAAAACTAGTTGAAAGAAAGTTGTTTGGTTTGGTTATCTCAGAATATTTGTTGGTAATTTTAGTAAATGTTGCTATCCAATGGTTGGTCTTGAACTCGTAGATGATATAAATGCTAGTACTAATCGCAAATAGAAAGACTAATTGATGAATGCAAGTAAGAAGAAATCTCAGGAAAGAAGTTATATGGAGCATCAATGGAACTCCCCCAATTAATTTGTCTATTGAACTACCAACTCAAACTTGGTTTTGAGATAGGTCTGCTCTTCAACAATATTTTTCTCCAACTCAGGCGTAATTTATCATTTCTATCCATTTATCTGATACTAATCATAATACTCTTAGATATTATTAAAACAACAACGGTGACTTTAATATAAAGTCTAGCTACATGGCAATATTGCACAATTTGTTTCTTCTTCATAATTCTATTTGCAATGACACTTTTTGGTTGAGTATGTGGCACCTTCAAGTTCCTTATAAGTGTCGAATGTTTATGTGGAAATTGGTTCATCACATTTTTCAAGTTATTCATCGTCTTGCATAACACATGTGTATACAAAGTACTTCTTGTTATTTTTGTAGCGATCAAGAGAAAACTTCTATCCACTTATTTTTGAATTCCATTTTGCAGCTGCTATTTGGTCTCAAATGTTACCTCACTTTTCTATTATCATTACTGCTATGTAATTCCGAGTAAATGGTATTCATCACATTTTAAATGGACTTATTAGGAAGGAAGATATTTAGATTAATTTAAAGAGAATTCTAATGTTTTATATAAAACTGTACAAAAATAAAATAATGACTAAACGAAATTGGAAACTAGTAGGCCATGGTTATAAAACAAATATGACTATCAAAAAAAAAAAGACTATGTCAACAAAAATAATGGTAGACTATGTCACAACACTGCTTACAAATTGATGCTCTAGGCAACAACCTAGTTGTCCTAGTCTATAAGACGGCTCTTCTCACTGTACCCACCATCAAGAACTTTTGATCCCCTTTTGTATCATCAAGGAGTTCGACTTATTTGAGCGCAAAGAATATGGGGCTGAGTAGTTTGAGTGCAAAGCATTGAGTACTTTGAGTGCAAAGCACTGGAGGTAGCTGTTGACTGGATAGAAGACATTGGAGTAACAAAAGTAATTTTTGAAATGGATTGTGAAGTAGTGGTGAATTCCATAGATGGGAATAATCTACAGGTCCATTGGTTCAATCAAAATATTTTTCAAGTTCTGAAGAATAAATTTAATAGTAGTAATCTTTGGTTTTTCAAGTCTATAAACAGACTAAGTAATAATAATGATGCTCATATTATAGCAAGAAAAGCTAGAGAGCGGACTGCTAGTTTTCATTTTATATAAGATTTTCTAGATTATATCTCTACTCTAGTAGAGGATGACAACGATAAGATTTTTAGTTAATTAATAAATTATTCAAGTATCAAAAAAAAAAAATCGACTAATTTATTGGTATGTAATTCCGAGTCACTTGTTTCTATATTTTTCATATATTTTTTGACATTGTTTTCCCTATATTTTTGCTACTAGTATCATCAAGCATGCAAGATTTGTTGAAATTGAAAACCCCAACTGAATAAGTGGGGGTACAACAACCTCACCCAATAATTCGCTTAGCAATCTGTATGGACTAACTCCAATATACTTTTAAGAGAATCAACTAGACAGTCAGACTCAATCTTAATAAAAAGTATATCAAAGAGTTATATCTCAATTTGTCGATTCAATCCTTAATCAAGCAAATATAAATCTATGAGTCTAATTGAATACAATAGAAATTAACTTGAACGGTACCAAAGACCAATTTTCAAGTATCAATCAACAACCAAAGGTTGGATTTCCCAATTGATTGATTCAACACACAACCTGTGATATTTCAATTATATAACAAAATATAATACGGAAAAGAAATAACACAGACTCCAAAAGTTTTGTTAAAGAGGAAACCGCAAATGCAGAAAAACCCTAGGACCTAGTCCAGATTGAACACACACTATATTAAGCGACTACATACCTTAGCCTACTATAAAATAACTTCGGTCTGAACCCAAATCAATCTCACACTGATCAAAGGTACAGTTGCGCTTCTTACGTCTCTGATCCCAGCAGGATACTACACACTTTATTTCCTTAGCTGATTTCACCCCACAACTAAGAGTTGCAACGACCCAAAGTCGAAGACTTTAATAAACAAATCTATATCACACAGAAAAGTCTACAAGATTAGTTAAATTTGTCTCCCACATAAATACATACAAGTTTTGTTTCGTCTTTTGATAAATCAAGGTGAACAGGAACCAATCGATAACCCGGACTTATATTCCCGAAGAACAACCAATAATTATCAATCACCTCACAATAATCTAAATCGTATGATGGAAAAACTAGATATTTTGGAATCACAAACGATGAGACGAAGATGTTTGTGATTTCTTTTATCTCTTCTATCAGAGAAATTAATCTCGAGTCAATTATTTCAATTGTACTCAATACGATAGAATCGGGCAAGATCAGATCACCCAACTATAGAGAAAATAGTTATGTCTGGCTTCACAACCCCAATGTAGTCTTCAAGTCATTAACCTACAGGGTCTCGGTAGAAACATAAGATTAAAGGAGAATCGACTTAGGCTTATACAACTAGTATCACACAGGAGGTATGGGGATTACCTTTCCCAGTTGCTAGAGTTCTCCTTTATATAGTCTCTAAATTAGGGTTTGCAATCTAAGTTACCTTGGTAATAGAGCATTCAATATTCACCGTTAGATGAAAACCTGATTAGATTCAAGCTAATATCTTTCAATTGTTAGATCGAACTTAGCTTGTTATACACAAAGGAAGTATACGTCATTTAGGTTTGTGTAACCGTACCTAAACGTGTACAAGTTGTTGGTTCAACAGTAGTTAACCAAATGGTTAGCCATATGAGCACTTTCATATCAACCTTATTCATCTTCACCATAACTTGTTCAAATGACTCAAATGAACTAGTTCAAGATTTGTTCAATTGCTTAGATCTCATAGAAATATACAAGACACAATCGAAGCAAAACTGGTTTTGATTCACTCGAATCGATTCATGAACTTTATAGCCATGGTTCGAAAATAAGCATTCCTTATTTTATGTAAATTTTAGTTCATGAATAAACCAATTTTAGAAAGTAACACACTTAAGTATGCGTACGGGTATGCGTACTTAAGTAACTAGATTTGAGTTTAGTTTGATTTTCAAACTCAGCGGAAATTCACGGACGTGAACTTTCCGCCAGTATGTGTACGGGTACGTGTACTTATGTAATAGTATGGGTTGGTTTTGATTTCCAAACTCAGTAGAAATTCACGGACGTGAACTTCCGCCAGTACGCATACTTACCTAGTGTCCATCAACCATTTTGTATACACACAAGTATGCATACATTTGGTTCCCGGTTTTGGACTTATACACTAATGTGCGAACACACTATATATGCTTATATCCAAAGATGGTTACATATTCTAAACTCTTTATTTCAATCATTGAAACATTCTTAGAGGATGTTATATATAGAGGTTAGTCACACTGTATTTTTCATCAAAGAAATTTTCAAGATATTGAAACAATCAACATGACTTTCGTCACGAGTAAAGATGAACTTGACCAAAGCGAAAGAATACCAACACATATTTTGAGAGAGAGATAAAATCGTCTTGAAATAGGAAATGTATATAATCGAAGTCTATATAGTAATACGACTTTTGTCTCAAGATAGGAGATAGAGTAGATAGACTTTTTGAGTGATAGATAAGTTTAAGTCTCCACATACCTTTTAGTAGATGAAGTTCCACCAGTTCCTTCAATAGTTCTTCATCTTTGTATGATAAATGTCGTGGAGTCTAGATCTCAACTACACTTTCTATCCTAGTCCGAGACTTAGCTATAAGTAGACTAGAAATCAAGAATCATAGTTTTGGCAACTAAACTTGTCAACAAGCTTGAGATAGAAACGCTTGCGAGTTCGACCGAGAAATGCTCTAACAATCTCCCCCTTTGTAAATTTTAGTGACAAAACTATCGATACATATGGAATACAAAAAAGTAAACTTTACAACTTCTCTTTCACATGCATGATCTCCTTGTTCTTCTATATTACTCGGAATATTCGTCACTTCCAAGTGATGCAGTTTTTCAGTGGAAGTAGAAGGTTCGATTCACAGACTATTTTCAAAGGTTTAGTTTAAGTCAAATAAAATAAAAATATGCTAATAAACATTTTTTTTTTTTTTTAATAAAAGAGATGGAGAACTAGGGTTGGGATTCCACTATTTTGATGTTGCAAATTCACTACTTATAACTTCTACACAACACTCTAAATTACTCAAGGAAATTTTGAACTCATTAATCTTAGGCCTGATTCTCCTTCGCCTATAAAAAATCAATAGTCTAAAACTATTCAAAACAATTTAAATGAGACATGCAAATAAGAGAGAATTTTTACGGAATTATTAGCACAAAAGAGGAGTATATATATGATAAATAAAATAATTATTTAAATAAACTCATCAGAAAATAGCTTCCTGCCAACCCTAGAAAAGAAACTTAGCACTCAAGAATCGAAAAATGGAGAAATATTGATTTTTTATTGTATTGAAAAAGTAATACGATCGCTGACATGTGTTATCGATCAGGGGTATTGGCACGTAAGGAGGTGGACTTGGGTCTCCTTGATAATAATGGAACTTCTCTGAGACCTGCGGATATTCTGGTACATAACTGGGACAATGGTCGTGATGTTTTCTTGGATATGACTATTGTTTCACCCTTTGCAGGAGGTAATAGTCATGCTTTGGAGTTAGGACAATCCATCAAGGATGATGTTGCTCATAAGAACACCAAGTACTTGGAAAAGTGCACCTCTCAAGGCTATGGATTTGAATCTTTGGCTTTTACTACTCTTGGTGAGCTTGGGGTCGCACCGACGGACTTCATTAAACGTATTCGCAACTATGTGGCTAGCCATGATGAAAATGTGAGTATTGGGGATTTCCTTTTCCATAGGTTAAATGTGGTAGTACAAAAAGGGGTTGGATCCCAGCTTGTGGCTAGGCTCTCGACAAGTTTCTTGTCTGATGTAAATCATGTAGATGAATTTTATTTTTAATAAAAAAGTAATTAAAATAGCTTATAATGATTTCCAATCGCTAAAGATGTTTAGCCACCAAGATGTTACAATAGTTCAGTTGTGAAAGACCTATTACAACCAAACTGTATATGATAAAACACTCATGTAGTTGATTAATGGCACTTTCTGCGACTATATTTTGTAGGTGTTTGTTCTTCGTGTTCTTGGTTGAGCAGCAGCATGAGGAATTTTTGTAACTTCTCATTCTCGATTCTAAGCCTATATTTCTTCTCCAGACTCCCCCCCCCCTTCTCAGACACCAAAAAAACTTATTTATACAAAGTAGTGCCCTCGAATCTCTTTAATAACTGCGTATAATCTTCACAACAAAAAGATATTATTCTCGAGAATATTTATATATTTTCCTTCTTCACGCATCTGCATCTGTTGACTCTCTCCTTTTTTAACTCATTCATGCTCCTTAAGCGGTTAAACATAATGTAGACTCATGCCGCACAAAGAAATACACGAGCAGACGTAAAGAAAACCCGAGTTTTACTCGTGTACTCTGTTTTTGTCCAATCAACGTATCCTTTCATATTTTCTCGATTCCAAAGGAATTAACCATCCTGTTTGATCCTAACAGACTTATCCCAATCGAAAATATCGACTTAGTCTCCCTCGAAATCTTCCAAAATCTTCACATAACTTCCTGGACCAAAAAAAACCCGAGAAAGATATTTTCTCCAAATCCATGATTACATCCAATTCTGGTTGATTCAAAGACCCATACCAGCCCTATTTAGCTTAGTATTTAGTCTCACTCGAACACCTCAAATTCTCAAACCCTCATTCCGGCAGTTTTGAAACTTGTTTCCCTCCAAATTCCATATTCAAATTGTTGAAGAAGGTTACCCCTTATCCAACAGCTAGATGCGGCGATAGTAATTAGGGTGCCCCTTAGTAATTAAGTTTCCCCTTAGAAATTATTCGAGCCAATTTCTCTAAAAATGTTTCTCTTCCAACAATACCTACACACATATAAAACACCATAATAAGTACAAAGTGAGCACCAACAATATAGAAAATTATGGATAATTCGGAAACATAAATGTGTCTATCAAATACCCCCAAACTTATTATTTGCTTGTCCTGAGCAAATCTAGTCTATAAAATAAAATCCTAACTCACTGTCGCAGGCATCGCGATTACATTAAGCGTATGCAACAAGACTTTGAACCCCTAGGTGGCCCTAGTGTCCGTGTTATAGTCTCGGGAGGGTTTACAAGAGGTTTACCCACAAAACCTAAAATCCTAATTGGTCACAAATATGCAAAGAGATATGAGGAAAAACATATTCTCAACTTATCCTCAAGTTGCTAGAATGCCAAAGAAATTAAAGGTATCCGCTCAAAAGATGAATAAAGAAAAGGGGAGACACATCTGCAATACTACTAGATAAAGAGATATCCGCTACACAACTAGATAAAAATTATGAGATGCATCCACTTTACATCTGGATAAAATTAGGAGAGAGATAAAAATGAGAGGGACATCTACTACACGGCTGGAAAAATTACGTGTGATGAGTTGAACCAGTGTTAGAAAGATCTTGTTCCATATGGAAAGCGGACTAACAAAGCAACCAATATGCATATCCCTTTGACTCTCTCATAGTGCTTAGTAGAAACAACGTCTTCTTCGGCTTCAACTGTTGATGATAAACTCTCAAACTTCGTAGAACCTTGACAATTAACTCTTCTCTTCGATTTCTTGTTTGAAACTTCCTTATAGATTTCTAATTCCCTACGGCCTTATTGAACAAAACTAACAAAATTTAAATGTACATTTATTTATTTATTTCATTTCATTTTTATTTTATTTTAGAAAAATTGTAACAATATTAATATTTACATGGCCATGAGACAAGGACTTTAGTACTTGGATCTTCGCAACTTGTAATATATTGGTATCATGAACTTTAACAACTTCCATCGTTTGATTTTATTTTCCCTAATAAGTCTTCAACTTTGATTTTGAATTTTTCTTTTTCTTTCTATTGTTGCTTATAAACCTTAAACGTCTTCAACTTTCTTCATAGATTTTGATGTCGCTCCGCTTGTTGATGATGATAAGTTTATACTAATAGAGTTGTAATCTAGTAACTAAGACTACATTGTGAGGTTTCTTTGTCTTTATGGCATTTCCTTTTGACCGAATTGTCTTTCCATCATGGATGGTTAGGTCCATCATGATTACCCTCTAAAAGGTGTATGTTCTCTCCTGATTGTCAATGATATCAATATCTTTTTCTCTAATGTCTCACTAGAATGTTATCCCTAGAAATTCTAATTTCCATATTTTCAGTGAGAAACAGTATGTAACTTAGCTAACTGGATACTATGTGACACTAGAAGTTTCTCCCTTACCCCCAAACTTAAATCTAACATTGTCCTCAATGTTTCAAATTAAAGTACGGTACCAAAAATATAAGTAACAAGAGGAATAAAGAGGTAAGTCAGAAAGATAGTACCTGGATGAAGCGTAAAAATCCTTCCATGGGAGCAAGAAAGAAAGAAAAAAAAAAACTAATGTATAACAACAACAGGGTCCTCCAGAAGGACCTTAAAATCACCATGTATGGGTTTCCTCCCAATAAGCGCTAAGTTTGGTGTCTTTAACCAAACTTTGTTACCCGTAAAAATTAATCCTAGTAGACAGGATCTCTGAGCTCTGATTCTTTTATTGCATGACTGGGTAACTCCAAGAATGGTTTCAACAGTTGATCATTAACCTTGAAAATTTCTCCGTTCTTAGGATTTTCAACTTCAACTGCACCATGCGGAAAAACAATTTTGACAAAGTATGTTCCGGTCCACCGAGACCTCAATTTACTAGGGAAAAGATGTAGACGAGAATTGTAAAGGAGAACTTTTTGACTTGGTTCAAATGTCTTTCGAATAATCGATTTATCATGAAATATTTTTGCTTTCTCCTTGTAAATTTTCTCACTCTGGTAAAAATCATTAAGAATTTCTTCTAACTCATTGAGTTGCAGTCTACGGTTATCACCAGCAGCAGCGAGGTCAAAGTTTAGCTGTTTAATGTCCCAATAAGCTTGGTGTTCTAATTCTACAGGCAGGTGGAAGGCTTTACCGAAGACAAGTATGTATGGACACATCCCTAATGGAGTCCTAAAATAAGTTCAGTAAGCCCACAAAGCTTCTACTAAGCGCAAAGACCAATCCTTTCGGGTAGGGTTTACAGTCTTTTCTAATATATGTTTGATTTTCCTATTAGACACTTCTACTTGGCCACAAGTTTGTGGGTGGTAAGGTGTAGAAACCTTATGGGTAATAGAGTATTTCTTCATGAGCATCTCGAATGACCGATTACAAAAATGGGAACTTCTATCACTAATGATTGCTTTAGGCATACCAAATCGAGAGAAAATATTGTCTCTAACAAACTTGATCACAACGTGGCGATCGTTTGTCTTGGTAGCGATTTCTTCAACCCACTTAGACACGTAGTCAACTGCTAATAATATGTAGAAGTTTCCATAGAAATTGACAAAAGGGCCCATAAAATCTATACCCCACACATCAAATATTTCTATTATTAGTATATGACTAAGTGGCATCATACATCAAATATTTGACAAAATAGGTGGGATTATTAGTGCAAAATATGACTAAGTGGCATCATATTCGATCAAGGTAGTATTTGAATAAGTACGGAACGGAAAAATTATTTCCTAAAGCTCTATCTTGTTTGACATCTCTCACAACTTTGACAAATGGACATGTGAAGGTTGTCTTCTCTTGGTCTTCCTGGGATATATGGATTTGATTATAACTGGAATAACCACCTAGGAAACAATAATGGCTGTGGCCAACTAATCTTTCTAACATTTGGTCAATGAATGGTAAAGGAAAGTGGTATTTCCTGAGAAATGACGATAAAATCCAAGATGGCCTAGGAAATATATGCTCATCTTATGTTAGTCTATACATATGGTCCATATTTAACCGACACTTTTCAATTAAGGACTAAAGCGCACTAAATTAATTACAAATATTTCCCACTAATTAACTGGTACCAAATAATATAGCGGTAGTAAGAGATGGCCAACTAATCTTTCTAACATTTGGTCAATGAATGGTAAAGGAAAGTGGTATTTCCTAGAGGCTGAGCTCAATTGATATGTTATTTTAATTCAAATATTTCCCACTAAAATAATAAAAGATAAGGGGGGTAGTTTTGTTGAAAGTAAAATAAAAATATAATAAGAAAAATAAAAGATGATCAAGGAATCATTCGCCTCCACTGATAAGAAACTTAATTAAAGTATTTGTTTACCTCTTGTAGAATTTCTATTATCACCAACCGTAGAATAGCAATAAGCTCTGCTATCCCTGGAAATTCCTGTTGCCACTGGATACAGAAGCGCTCGACTACCAGATTCTATCCATCTGAGCCACCATGAATAAGCTCTCAAGGTGTAACCCAAGCGAATGCATTATGTTTTGTGAATTAGGTTGATCCTAGCATCAGACGCATAAGCTCGGTCTGCTTACTAATGTCATCTCTATACACAATTGCATAACAGAATCCCTCTGTCAGCTCTTGCGATGTACTACCTGTGTATGGAATTGAGTGAATATTACACGTATCACCGACCCCAATACTAGTAGAAGAATTACTATCAAATTAATTCAAATGGCCAATTGAATAACCCAATATAAATCTTAGACATTAAAAATAATAGAGACAATCGATAAGAAAAATCAAATTAAAATAAACTCATAAAAAGAATTAAAATTCCATTATTCAGAACCTTGAAATCATCCCTAATCAGTAAATTTAGCTAGACATGGATTTACTAAAACCCATAAAAATATATAAGAGAATAACTTGGTTTCCCCCCAAAGGGGGTAAACACTGTGTTTTCTATGCAGAAGTGTTGTGTGAGAAAGAGAGAATGTAGGATGAGATGTCTATGGAGAGGTGTGTGAGGATGTATTTATAGGAGAAGTTTTGCCCCACGTTCATCCCACGCGAGTTATGCTTTCTCCCACGCCTTATTCTTCTTCTTTCTTCTTCGTTCAATTTTCAACAAAAATGGTTTTGTTTTGTTTTCCAATGGGCCCACTGTTACTGTGCACATCACTGTGTGGCACTGTTTGGAACTATTCACACTGTTTGGAACTGTTCACTTTAATCAATTGAGTACAACTTTTGGACTAGTGGGTCCCACTACTTTGTAATAAATAAACTCATGTGTTTGAACAAGTTTCTCTTGGTATTTTTCCCTTCTCCACTTGTAGCTAGCTTCTTTTATTGCACAATTAAGCGCAAATTCACTTCTTTTTGGATGATTCCCCTAATAAAACACAAATAAGAGAAAACAAGCGTAACATACAATAATTTGCAAGAAAACTAACAAATACTAGCATGGAATTGACACTAAATATATGTGAAATATGCGCTTATCAACATACTCTCCACCCGGTGGTAACACGGGTAGTTATCAATTTATTGTTTTCATTCGCAACTACCGTAATCCCAGACTTCTTTGGGACAACCTGGACAGGACTGACCCATTTACTATCAGATATGGGGTATATGATACCCGCATATAACAACTTGAGCACCTCAGTGTGAACAACTTCTTTCATATTAGGATTCAAACGTCTCTGCATTTCTCTTGAGGTTTTGGAACCTTCTTCTAGGTAGATATGGTGCATACAATCAGCAGGACTAAGTCCTTTCAAATCTGCTATAGTCCACCCTATTGCAGTCTTGTGCTCTTGGAGAACACTAACTAGTCTACTTGCCTGATCCGGATATAAGTCAGAGGCAATTATAGAAGGAAGAATATTCTCATTACCAAGAAATACATATTTCAGTGGATCTGGTAGCGACTTTAATTCAAGGGTGGGTGCCTTAACTAATGATGGGAGGGGTTTATTTATGGTCAGCGGAAGAGTTTCTGGTTTACACTGCCATTTTCCATAATTCATTACTGGTGCAGAATCTAACAACACATTAACTTCTTCAAAATGACTATCCTCATCATAGTAGGCTCCAAAGTGGGCCAAGCACGCCTCTAAAGGATCATTAACACTATTAGTGGTAAAGGTATTCTCAACTAAAGAATCAATCATGAATATAGACTCATAGTGTTCAGGGTCCGGTGGGGCTTGTAACACCTTAAAAACGTTCACCGAGATTTTCTGATTCTCAAAGGAAATATCTATTAGGCCAGTTTGACAACGTATGACTGCATTTGCAGTGGCTAGAAACGGACAACCTAGGATGATTGGGATTTTGATATTTTGACTAGAGACGGGTTGAGTGTCTAAAATCACAAAGTCAACTGGATAAAAACAGTTTTATACCTGAACCAAAACGTCTTCAATAATTCCATGTGGGATTTTTACTGACCTATCGGCTAACTGTAGTGTTATCTTAGTTGGTTTCATCTCACCTAGTCCAAGTTGTTCATATACCGAGAACGGTAAAAGATTCACACTAGCCCCAAGATCTAATAGAGCATTATCTATATTTTGTTTACCTATGACACAAGTGACAGTAGGACAACCAGGATCTTTCAATTTGACTGGGTACTTTTATGAGATTATGGAACCAACTTGTTGGGTCAAAATGCCTTTTTATGGACACTTGAATCTATCTTGATAGTGCACATCTCTTTTAGGAACTTGGCCATAGATAGTACATGTTTAATTGCATCTAACAAGGGAAGGTTAATCTTAACTTGCTTAAAGATGTCTAGGATTTCAGCATATGTACTAGGCTTTTTCTTAGCGAGTCTGTGAAGAAATGGTGCAGGTGGTATGTACACTCTCTCAGGAGTAGCTTCCTCACTTGGACTCTTAGTATTCTCAGGCCCATTAGGGTCTTTAGACTAAGTTTGGTCAACCTCAGTCTCTTTTTCAGCTGAACTACTATCCTTAGGTGGTTCTACCGAGTTCTCTAGAGTTTTATCACTCCTAAGGGTGATAACTTCTTTGACATGTTCATTGTGGTTAGAACTACCCGACCCATTAACTTGGTTAACTCCTTTAGGATTTGGAGTCGTTTGACTAGGATATATCCCGTTCTCCATATCATTTAACAGGTTTGAAAGTTGACTTATTTGAGTCTCTAAGTTACTAATAGCTTGGGCGTTATTTTGCTAGTTACGCTGACTCATTAGGGCAAAATCATCGAATTTTTGGTTGCTTTGGACAACACTTTGAGCTAAAAGTTTCATAGATTCTTCTAAAGATGTCAACTTATGATCATCTGGGCTTGATTCTTGGAATTGATTTTGGTTCCTATGAAAACCTGGTGGTGGGTTGCTAGATGGGCCACCCTGTTAAGCACCTTTAGACCACGAAAATTAGGGTTATGTCTCCAACCATGTTTATATGTATTATAATAGGTATCAAACTTGGGTCTACCCTCAAATTTAGAGTTCATACCACCATGTAGGACACTAACCTAGTCACGGGTAGTTTCAGTTGGGTAAAACAGGGGGTACTGAGGTCCAGTATGACTTTGGTCACCACAAATGGTACATGGATAAGTTTTGGGCTCACTTTTACAGCTCATAGTCTGGGTAGACCTTTGGTTCATTTCTAAGGCCACTACACGCCTAAGGATGTCAGACCCATTATCAACTCTATTGACAATATGGATAGGGTTCCTAGTTACTTCGGGCTCCCTTATTGAAGCCCATTGACGAATCTTTTTATCTAACTCGATGAAATCGTCAAAACATTCATCTGGGTCTTGATGGGTAAATTCTCCATCACTCATTGTTTTTACCTGTATTCGGGTTTCACTATCAAGGCCCTCGTATAATAAGTGGGTCATGTGGGCTTTCTCAAAGCCATGGTGCGGGCATTGGTATAACAATTCATTAAATCTTTTTATGTAATCATGTAGGCTCTCACTTATTTTCTGCTTAAAGGGTTGGATAGACTGCCTAACATCAACAGTCTTGTGACGTGGGTAGAACTTCTTAACAAAGGCCTGTATAAGGCCATCCCAGGTGGTGATTGTTTTAGAGGGAATCAAATGGTACCACTCATTAGCTCTCTCTTCTTGGGAAAAAGGAAACAAACTCAACCTAAGCACATCTTTAGGGACATTCGGGTAACTCATTGTGTCACAGATCATTTCAAAGTTCCTTACGTGGGTATACGGGTTTTCATTCTCTATCCCCCTAAACTTACGCAACATGCAAATGTCCCATGTTTAATATCAAACTTAACAGTAGTGGCCGGTAAAGAAACCCCAGGTTCACATATCACTCTAGACGGGTTCAAAAGGTCCCTAAGGGTTTTGGTTGGCGTGACTTCACCCTCATCATTTTCATTAACCATTTCGGTAAAAATAGAATTACCATCTAAATCCGTGTAACGGGTCGAACTCAAATTAAAAAGGTCGTTTTTATCAAGTCTATCTCCTACCCGTTTCCAACGTCGCATACACAAGCAAGAATACTATTGAAGCAAAAAAATCATGTACATGCAAATGCAGGGTTTACTAAATTAGGTAAGCTTGGGCTACCTCAACAAAATATACCTAAAGGTACGAGGCTGAGGCTTGTGGAATTTCGGCTGGTAACTCCCATAAGGCCCAAGGAACGAGTTCAACGTACTTTTCCATAGCTTTCCTAAATTCGGTAATTTTGACGATGCAATATGGTGTGTCCAACGTGTTTTTTTTTCTTTATATAAAAATAAAATAAAATAAATATATACAAAAAGGAATAAAATCTAAAAAATAATAAAAAATTGGGTCTTTATTACTTACCTTTTTTGGTAGGCAATTTCACAATAAATGTTGAATATTACCTTCACAATAAAAACAAGAAAATACCCAAGTAAAATCAAAGAAAAGAAAATAAAACAAAACTAAATAAAAATAAACTAAAAATAAAAATAAAAATCTAAAACCTAACCTAAAGGCAAGTCCGCATCGGCGACGCCAAAAACTGATGCAGTTTTTCAGTGGAAGTAGAAGGTTCGATTCTCGGACTATTTTCAAAGGTTTGGTTCAAGACAAATAAAAATAAATGCTAAATAAAAATAAACTAATAAACCTTTTTTTTTTTTTAATTTATAAAAGAGATGGAGAACTAGGGTTGGGATTCCACTATTTTGATGTTGCAAATTCACTAATTATAACTTCTACACAACACTCCAAATTACTCAAGGCAGTTTTGAAATCAATCTCATACCTTGGAGTAGACCTGGCAATTAGGGTCAAAACCCTCGGGTTGGACCTAACCCGGACCGTGTAAATCGAACCTAACCCGGCTTGTTAGTTAATAGGGTCGGTCTAGAGTTAAGGTTTTAGGACCCGTTGGTAATTAGGGTTGACCCGTATAACCCGCGGGTTAACCCGTCAACCCGTAAGATGTCTTAGTTTCTGATTTTTAACTATTTTTCAAGCATAATCTTACGACTGATTTCCTCAAAAAGCATCAAATAACCAAGATTTTAGTCCAATTAAATTTCGAAATACAAATTAAGTCCATTAATTTCCGAAACCCATTGATAACTTCAGCTTTTAATCATCATAGATTGATTCATAGTACCCCTAATAACATTCGGATCTAAAGAAAAGAGATGATAAAGTCTCTTATTAGAGTATACTAATGAATAAATTTCAGAAGTTACAGCGATAAATTTTCAATACCTACTCTTTAATTGCTGATACCCATTCTTCCAATTTGATTTACCGACCCTTTCTACTTGTATAAACGATTTTTTACAATATAAATGTAATAAATCCACTGATTTTTTCCAATTCTCTTTGCTTCGATCTACTACCACTGAAATCCCCATATCGTTGATCTTCTCCCTAGTTATCATCGTCATCTTCTACATCCTTTGCAATAGGTTAATCGGTTAATTAAGATTAATTTCCTGCTCTTCAAAACATGTAGCGAGGGTTTCCTTTCCTCTTGTATCTCTGAGCAGGCTCAACACCACCGTCACCAGTAATCTTGAGATCATAATGAGCAAGATAAAGATAGTTGATGACGATCGATTATTAAAGATAAAGAGAGGAAGCGTTGATAATGATTGATTCAAAGAAAAAAAGAATGAGAAATGGCATGTTCGTACATGACTTCAATAGAGGATAATGGGGATGGAACAAAATAAGAAAGAAAGAAAAAGAGGAGGTGACGAGTATTTCTAGGGATTAAAAAGTTGTCTGTGAGTGAATCTATAGATTTAATTATATAATAAGAATATTTAGAGACTAGAATTTCAACAACAAAGCGTCCATCCTGGTGGTTATGAGCATGTATATCTAAGCAGTAGGTATGAGGTTCGATCCTCATGAACTGCCTTATTTTTTGATACTTTAAACGCCAAACTAGATATCCTAGGTCCGACCGGTCAACCCGAGGTTTAACCCGCTACGGGTTAGGGTTGGCAATATAGAACCCGTAGCAGTAAACAAGCCAGGTTAGGGCTGATTAGTACCAACCCGGAACCCGTCTAACCCGCCACGGGTTGACCCTAACCCGGCCCGTTGCCACCTCTACCTTGGAGGATAAAACTTTACAAGCTCTCTATTTTTATGACTTTTTCGTTAATCTTAGGCCTAATTCTCCTTCGCTTATAAAAAAATCAATAGTCTAAAACTATTCAAAACAATTTAAATGAGGCATGCAAAGAAGAGAGAATTTTTACGGAATTATTAGCACAAAAGAGAAGTATATATGATAAATAAAATAATTATTTAAATAAACTCATTAGAAAATAGCTTCCTCCCAACCCTAGAAAAGAAACTTAACTACTCATCAATCGAAAAATGGAGAAATATTGATTTTTCATTGTATTCAAAAAGTAATACGATCGCTGACATGTGTTATCGAGCCGGGGTATTGGCATGTAAGGAGGTGGACTTTGGTATCCTTGCTAATAATGGCACTTCTCTGAGACCTGCCGATATTCTGGTACATAATTGGGTCAATGATCGTGATGTTTGCTTGGATGTGACTATTGTTTCACCCTTTGCAGGAGGTAATAGTCATTCTTTGGAGTTAGGACAATCCATCAAGGATGTTGTTGCTTGTAAGAACACCAAGTACTTGGAAAAGTGCACCTCTCAAGGCTATGGATTTGAATCTTTGGATTTTAATACTCTTGGTGAGCCTGGAGTCGCAACGACAGACTTCATTAAACGTCTTCGCAACTATGTGGCTAGACATGATGCAAATGTGCGTATTGGGGATTTCCTTTTCCATAGGTTAAGTGTGGTAGTACAAAAATGGGTTGGAGCCCAGCTTTTGGCTAGGCTCCCAACAAGTTTATTGTCTGATGTAAATCTTGTAGATGAGTTTTCTTTTTAATAAAAAAGTAATTAAAATAGCTTACAATTATTTCTAATCGCTAAAGATGCTTAGCCACCAAGCTGTTACAATAGTTCAGTTGCGAAATTCCTATTACAACCAAACTGTATAAGATAAAACACTTCTGTAGTTGATTATCGACACTTTCTGCGACTGTCTTTTGCAGGTGTTTGCTCTTCGTGTTCTTGGTTGAGTAGCAGCATGAGGAATTTTTGTAACCTCTCTTTTCTCGATTCTAAGCCTATCTTTCTTCTCCAGACTCCCCCCCCTCCCTTCTCTAACACTAAAGAAACTTATTTATACAAAGTAGTGCCCTCGAATCTCTTTAATAATTGTATATAATCTTCACAGCAAAAAGGTATTATTCTTGGGAAAAATTTCTATATTTTTCTTCTTCACGCATATGCATCTGTTGACTCTTTCCTTTTTTTAACTCTTTCACGCTCCTTAAGCGGTTAAACATGATGTAGACTCATGCCGCACAAATAAATACACAAGCAGACGTAAAGAAAACCCGAGTTTCACTCGTGTACTCTGTTTTTATCCAATCCACTTATCCTTTCATATTTTATAAATTCTAAAGGAATTAACCATCCTGTTTGATCCTAACAGACTTATCCCAATCGACAGTATCGACTTAGTCTCCCTCGGAATCTTCCACAATCTCCACAGAACTTCCCGGACCAAAACAAACCCGATAAAGATATTTCCTACAAATCCATGATTACAACCAATTTGGTTGATTCAAAGACCCATACCAGCCATGTTTAGCTTAGTAGAGTAAACCCAAAAATTTTCAGCGAATTAGTCTCACTCGAACACCTCCAATTCTCAAACCCTAATTCCGGCAGTTTGGAAACTTGTTTCCCCCCAAATTCCAGATTCAAATTGTTGAAGATGGTTACCCCTTATCCAACATCTAGATGTTGAGATAATAATTAGGATGCCCCTTAGTAATTAGGTTGCCCCTTAGCAATTATTCGAGCTAATTTCTCCAAAAATGTTTCTATTCCAAAAATACCTACACACACATAAAACACCATAATAAGTACAAAATGAGCACCACCAATATAGAAAATTGTAGAAAATTCAGACACATAAATGTGTCTATCACCAAGTACTCCAATGATTCCAAAGGTTTGAAGTTCAGTATCATCGTTGTTGAAAATCCGTATCCATAACATGGAGAAAACAAAAGCTCTCAATCATTTTTACACAGTGCCATAGTATTATTACACAACATTAAAGTTCAATTGTATCACAACTTTGACAATAAATACTATGGTGATATGTATCACTCCCCCTTAGTCAATACTCCATCTCACATGGAAACCACTCCCCCTTACATTACATAATGATCCAAAAACCATATGTATTTGTAGTGTGAACTACACATTAATTCTCCCCCTTTTTGTCAATAAAATTGGCAACGGTACAAAAACTAGTGGGATCCTAATGAAATTTCCATAAAGACATTTCATGACCAAAAGACAGCACATATCATCTTTTTAGATGCAATAATTTAGCCGAAACTAAATGAATTCATCAAGGAGTTTATAAAGATAAAAGATAACCCCTATAATATTCCACAGCCGCACTCCCCATAAAGATTTGCAAAAAAAAAATCACAAGTTCAAATAAAAACTCTCCCCCATATAATGTCATTCCCGAAAGA
This sequence comes from Papaver bracteatum, assembly GCA_023529315.1. Taxonomy (NCBI): domain Eukaryota; kingdom Viridiplantae; phylum Streptophyta; class Magnoliopsida; order Ranunculales; family Papaveraceae; genus Papaver; species Papaver bracteatum. Next base: position 234,892 of record JAJJWX010002610.1, read on the forward strand.
ACAACTAGAGCGACCTTACTTTCACAAGAAAATAAGGATTTCTTTGGACAATAACAAATCATATAAGAATATGAAATTGTATCCAAAATACTCAATTGAATTAACCACAAGAGAACCCATGATTAATTCAACCGGAATACTCAACCAAATTAACTACAAGAGAACCCATGATTAATCTAATTGGAATGCTCAACATAATAAGACTTACGGTGCCACACAATATATACATAAAAAAAAAAAATGGATCATGTAAGATCAATACTGCGGAATAGACAAAGATTCATTCTATCTTCCATAACTATTTTCACAATGACATTCAATAGACATAATATTTGTAAACAAAAGCTCATCCTTTCTTCCATCAATATTTGCATAATGACATAAAATGCTTATGTTTTGTTTTTGTCAAAAGTTCATTTATTCTTTTATCAATATTTTCATATCGACATACGAAAGACTTAACTTTTGACAACATATGGGACAATCATAGTTCGCGGACACAAACACACATATCCCATAAGAAATTGCAATATATAAAACCATAAATATTAATACTGCAAAAATCATTTTCCAAACAAAAATAATTTAGAATTTAAACAAATAAATCTAAAAACAATGAAGATCAAAACGTTGGACATAGCTATGTGTAATCAAAATAATGGCTATTCCAAACTCTAGTTATTCTTCTTAAAAACAAAAGAATAAAATTCTCATAAGAAGCTTTCCTAGACATTGAGACCTCTGAAAAATTCTTTATCATCTCCGAACTTCTTGTCATCAACATCCATAGGAACGTATGGTTTGTGAAGAAATAAGTCATTTCCAACAAACCTTCTAGGCTAAAGATGTCGAACCAGGGCCTTCTGAATCTCAAGAGTTTACAAAACACAAGCCTTTATACGTTGAATCTCCTTTCTTGTCTCCTTCAACTCTTCAAGAACATCTGAAAACTTCTGAAAATTTGAAGGAACGACCCTTGGCTTCCTCACATGTATTCCTTCTTTTTCTTTTCAAAGTTGGAGGTAACGGAGATCTCTCTTTTTCCTTCGTGATTGATGGCTTAGCAATCATATTAACATCTTTTCCATCAGAAGACATGATGCTTGGAGTATCCATATGAGAGGAAATCATAACTTAAGTCTCAACAAGAAGTCTTAAGATAAAAAGAGTTTCAGGGAAGGAAAAGGGAATGTAGGGTTACAGAACCTTTATACACTTCAAAGGATTCACGTACGCACAACTCTTACCCTATAAAAGGCATAATTATCAATTTTAACCCTTTTTATTGATTAAACAGGAAATTCCTTTCTAATATTAATTAGATATGAAAAGCGACATGAATTCCATACTTTACAATGCTCTTAGAGCAAAAAAAAAAAAACTAAAGAGTTTTCTTTTCTTAAATCCCGAGGTGTGAAAAATCTTGTCTCTTTTAATCAGGCACATGAGACAAGATGCACTAACCAAAACAATTTAAGTTGTGCTGGGATGAATAATAATTTGTCCATCATATCCCTTTTTAATGGAATTTATAGAACCCTATTTCTCATAGTTTTTAGACCATAACTTTCTTTCCAATGGTCTTTTCTTATCCTTGGAAACTAACTTCTTTGACGAAGATAAAATCTTACATACCTCTGTGGTCTTTTGAACAAGTTTGAGCTTGTTTGCTAATTGATTTACTCTTTGTTGAAGTTTGTTGACATGTCTTAATTTGTGTTTGTACTTGTAACACTTTGATAGATCATGACCCTTGAGCGAACAATATGAGCATGTTAACCTGGAATGTGATTCAGGTATCCGAGATGTGCAAGCTGCTAGACACAAGGTAGAACCTGAAAAATTAGACAAACAGTTTCCAACGGAAAGGTTAAATTTTTTCTTCCAAATCGGTTGACTTTTCTTGTGAAAGAATATCAAGATTGATATATGTATTGCTACAATTATCAAAATCAATATTTTCACAAAGAAGTGCAACAATTGATTTTTCATCTTCATTAGAATCATAGTTGTCAGAAATTTCATCAAGAGTTGCAGCAAGACCTTTGTTTCCAGTGTATTTCTTTCGATTTGGACACTCATTTTCAAAATGACCAAAACCTTTATACTTAAAACACTGTGGCATATACTCGTCGTCAGCCTTGTCAGCATCCTTATTTTTTAGGAGAAATGTGATTGTGAGGTTTAACTGACGATCTGGGGTTGTCTCTGGAGAACCATTTACTTCTCTTCAATAGAAGATCTCTAAACTGTGTTGTGATCAATGAGACTGACTTTTCAAGATCTTCATCTGATGAATCAGTCTCAGAAAGATCATCTTCAGAGATGCAAACACTTTTACTTTTCTCAAGTAATTTAGTGTTCCTTTGTGCTTTAAAAGAAACATCCTTCCCAGATTTGGATGTATGCTCATGATCAAATATCTTTAACTTCCCAACCAGAGTGTTTATGGAAAGAGCATCAAGGTTATTTCCTTCAACGATGGCATGCTTATTAGAATCATATCTAGATGGCACCGATCTTAGAATTTTTATCACAACGTCCTTTTTAGGAGTAGTCTTACCCAATGCAAAAGATGCATTAACAATTTCAGACACTTTGTGATTAAACTCATCTAATGAATCTTCATCTGCCTTACGAAGGTTTTCCTAATCAGAATTTAGGTTTTGGAGGCTAGCTTCCTTTTCACTGGTATTCCCTTCAAATACGGTTTCTAAAATTTCCCAAGCGTCTTTTGACCGAGTGCATGTAGTCACATGGTGCTGAAGATCTGGGGTAATGGCATATATGATGGCATTCAAACTGTCAGAATTTTTATTTGCAGTAAGTATCTCGGCAGCGTCATATGCACCAATATCTTTTAGTACGGTTGCATCTCCTATTGCCACAACGGGAGCATCATAGCCATTAACTACATAAACCCATGATTGAAAATCACGCGCTTGAAGAAAGGCACGCATAACAATTTTCCACCATAAGTAATTTGATCCATCGAAGACTGGTGGTACATTTATAGAGATATCACTCTTGTCCATAGAGTCAGATCGCTACAAACACAGACTTATAAGGTCTTAAACGTGTTTACCTGCTCTGATACCAATTGAAAAAGTGGGGGTACAACAACCTCACCCAATAATTCACTTAACAATATGTATGGACTAACTCCAATATATTTTTAATAGAATCAACTAGACAGTCAGACTCAATATTAATAAAAAGTATATCAAACATTTATATCTCAATTTCTCAATTAAATCCTTACTCAAGCAAATAGAAATTTTCGAGTCTAATTGAATACAAGAGAAATTAACTTAAACAGTACCAAAGACCAATATTCAAGTAGCAATCAACAACCAAAGGTTGGATTTCCCAATTGATTGATTCAATGCACAACCTGTGATATTTCAATTATATAACAAAATATAATGCGGAAAAGAAATAACACAGACACCAGAAGTTTTGTTAACGAGGAAACCGCAAATGCAGAAAAACCCTGGGACCTAGTCCAGATTGAACACACACTGTATTAAGCCACTACATACCTTAGCCTACTATAAACTAACTTCGGCCTGAACCCAAATCAATCTCACACTGATCCAAGGTACAGTTGCGCTCCTTACGTCTCGGATCCCAGAAGGATACTACGCACTTGATTTCCTTAGCTGATTTCACCCCACAACTAAGAGTTGCAACGACCCAAAGTCAAAGACTTTAATAAAAAAATCTATCTCACACAGAAAAGTCTACAATAATAGATAAATATGTGTCCCACAGAAATACCTACAAGTTTTGTTCCGTCTTTTGATAAATCAAGGTGAACATGAACCAATCGATAACCCGGACTTATATTCCCGAAGAACAACCTAGAATTATCAATCACCTCACAATAATCTAAATCGGATGATGGAGAAACTAGATATTATGGAATCACAAACAATGGGGAAATTAATCTCAAGTCAATTGTTTCAATTGTACTCAATACGATAGAATCGGGCAATATCAGATCACGTAACTACAAAGAAAATAGTTGATTCTGGCTTCACAATCCCAATGAAGTCTTCAAGTCGTTAACCTACAGGGTCTTGGTAGAAACCTAAGGTTAAAGGAGAATCGACTCTAGCTTATACAACTAGTATAACATGAGGTATGGGGATTACCTTTTCCAGTTGCTAGAGTTCTCCTTTATATAGTCTCTAAATAAGGGTTTGCAATCTAAGTTACCTTGGTAACAAATCATTCAATATTCACCGTTAGATGAAAACCTGATTATATTCAAGCTAATATCTTTCAACCGTTAGATCGAACTTATCTTGTTGTACACAAATGAAGTATACATCATTTAGGTTTGTGTAACTATACCTAAACGGGTACAAGTCGTTGGTTCAACAGTAGTTAACCAAATGGTTAGCCATATGAGAAATTTCATATCAACCTTATTCATATTCACCATAACTAGTTCAAATGACTCAAATGAACTAGTTCAAGAGTAGTTCAATTGCTTAGATCTCATAGAAGTATACAAGACGTTCAATTGCTTAGATCTCATAGAAGTATACAAGACACAATCGAAGCAAAATTGGTTTTGATTCACTCGAATTGATTCATGAAATTTATAGCCATGGTTTGCAAATATGCATTCCTTAGTTTATATAAATTTAAGTTCACGAATAAACCAATTTTAGAAAGTAACACACTTAAGTATGCGTACGGGAATGCGTACTTAAGTAACAAGATTTGAGTTTGGTTTGGTTTTCAAACTCAGCAGAAATTCACAGACATGAACTTTTCGCTAATATGCATACGGGTACGTGTACTTAAATAAATGGATGAGTTGGTTTTGATTTCCAAACTCAGCAGAAATTCACGGACGTGAACTTCCGCCAGTATGCGTATTGGTACGCATACTTACCCAATCTCCATCAACCATTTTGTATACACACAAGTATGCATAAACTTGGTTTCCGATTTTGGACTTATACACTAATGTGCGAACACACTATATATGCTTATATCCAAAGATGGTTACATATTCTAAACTTTTTATTTCAATCATTGAAACATATTTAGAGGATGTTATATATAGAGGTTAGTCACGCTCTATTTTTCATCAAAGCAATTTTCAAGAGATTGAAACAATCAACATGACTTTCGTCACGAGTAAAAATGAACTTGACCAAAACGAAAGCATACCTACACATATTTCGAGAGCGAGATAAACTCGTCCTGAAATAGGAAATGTATATAATCGAAGTCTATATAGTAATACGACTTTTGTCTCAAGATAAGAGATAGAGTAGATAGACTTTTTGAGTGATAGATAAGTTCAAGTCTCCACATACCTTTTAGTCGATGGAGTTCCACTAGTTACTAGAGTAGTTCTTCGTCTTTGTATGATGAACGCCGTGGAGTCTAGATCTCAACTACACTGTCTATCATAGACCGAGACTTAGTTATAAGTAGACTAGAAATCAAGACTTATAGTTTTGGCAACTAAACTTGACAACAAGCTTTAGATAGCAACGCTTGCGAGTTCGAACGAGCAGTGCTCTAAAACCAACCTCTAGAATTATGTGATTTTCGAAAATTCAACCACAGAAAATTAGAATCTGGATCTTCCCCTTTCCCTAATTCGTTTATGTTTGTCCAATTAGGTACTGTGAAAATTTGTCCTTTAAGGGTTCTTGATGTCAACGACATACTAAATAACCAGCAGCATCCGTCAAAATAGACTTTCAGACAAATTTCGTACTACTTTAATTTTTGTAGGGAAAACTACTGTTCTTTTGGCCAAGAAATAGAGTGAATTTGACGATGCATAATTACTTACATGGGTGATTGAGTGTGAGATAGCACCTCTACAGTTTCCAGTTGCTTTTTTTTTTTTTTTTCGAAAACGAGGATTGAGTCTTCAATCTATTGATTATGAACAATCTTTATATTACAAACTTGCTAGTTGCTTGTGCAACCTACATGAATGTCATTTCACTGCAATGACTAATTTTAAGTGAGGGTAATTTTCTGAGCACGGCAAATTTTCTTTGACGGTAGACTTTACGGTAAAATGGATATCTTAGTCTCGATTGAATTTCTTTGGTTTTAGAAGTTTTGAAATTTAATTACTTTGTTTAGAATGATCCATATGGTTGTCAATGTATATGGGTAAACTGATCATTATTATTCCCTTAATTCAAGCAAAGAGTAAAGATGCAGAAGACAGCGAAAGTAGACTCTTAACACTACTGCTGCAAACTTGTTGCAAGTTGTTCAAGCGCGAAAATTCACAAAGGAGGAAATGGAGAAGAAGGAAAAGAAGAAAGAAGAGAATGACGGGAAGAGATATTGTATACTTGATTCACCCAAAGATTGCATTTATATAACTCTTATTAAACTTCCCGTTGAGTCACTTCGGAGATCAAATTTAGTTTGCAAGCCATGGTACAAGATGATCAACAACTCTATTTTCATCCAAGACCATCTTCGTCGATCCGAAATGGGGTTTAATCTTTCTATCTAAGTCGACCAGAGAAGAAACTAATTCAGATGAAAATGTTTTTCATGTCGAGAAACATTATCTCCAGAGTAAAGCCAACAGGGAGTCTCGAACTGACCAGTATGAAGTAGAGTTGAATTTGCTCTTCCTTTGTGCTACTGAAATCTCTTTTTTGTATGGCTTTTTCAGTTCTTCTAGCTTATGTTAGTTCTGCAGCACTATTATGTCGATAGGTCGAAATGGAGGTTATTGTTAGTTGTCATGCATGTGGCAATAAAAGGAGTTTGCTACTATAATCAAACATATCAATCTGAATTTTTGTATGTAATTATGCATTTCAACTTTCAATGTGTCTAGGTTTCGTATCACTTTGCTCTTGAAAATTACTAGTAAAAAAATCTGAATCCGCTTCCTCTTGTCGTCGACATGGATTTTATCCAAGACACGTGAGATTCCAAACAACTCTAACAATGCCAGAAGATGCTGAATGAGACACAACTGCAGAAACCCCAATAATTTAAAAATGTTGGAAGAATGGCCATTTTGGAGCCAAATTTACTAGTCAATTTTTGAACCCATACCGCAATCAATGAGATTTTTTTTTTTTTTTAGTCAACGAAATCGGTGGTCAGGTCTCGTCAAAAAGTATTATTACCAGATATCAAGATAAAACATGACCAATATGTCAACCAACTGACTTAAGAGTACATTGGAACTCTTATGAAAATGGGTGTTACGAAGTAGTGGTGACGAAGTAAAGGTTAAATGAAGGAGGATCGCGAACTAATAACAACGAAGCAAATAAAGAACCTAACGAAGAAAATGATCCATTCAAAGACGAGTATCAAAGAGAAGAAAGACGATCTAGAGCGAAGATAAATTTATCGCCGATATAGTAGTATCATTTGTAATGAAAATTGAAGTAGCGAAGTAAAAGGTGAAATCACGTGAAATGTGTGAATATTAGCAAAGTAAGCATGAGTTGTATTCCACTTCACTGATTGCCTATAAAAGGAAGCCTTAGGGCATTTGGGGGTGGGTGTGTGTGTGTGTGTGGGGGGGGGGGGGGGGGGGTTATACTGGGAGAGCGATTTCTTAACTTTCATATTAGGGTTTGGGATGTAAACTTAGGAAAATATTAATAAGATCATCAACAAACTTTCATTTCGTCTCTGGTTTAATACAATGTCTTAGATTAGTTTCCATTTAGCTAATTCGGGTGTGCTGTAGGATTTTCTACAATTACATTTTGGCGTCAAGAAACAAGGACTGAAAAAGAGGGTTCACCCCACCTGTGATCTGCAAAGAAAACTTATAATTTTACTTCATATTTTATGATTTTGTGGTAAACTATTTACACTTTAATCTTGATAGCTTTTTTTCATGGAAGTTTGATTTTCATATCTCTCGTTTGGATTTTCATTAAGTTTTAAGAGCATTATTTGTATTCCGGTTTTGAGACTTAGAGTATAACGAGATTTAAATAGTGTTTTGAAAGTTTAATAATGATTTAGAATTGTTGGATTTGAGAAACGAAGTTTTATCTAAAGGAGTATAGAAAATACAGTTGTATTGTTCTTTAATCAGTTGGTTTTATAAGTAACCCAATGAATCAAATAACTTGAAGAGGTATTATTGATCATAGTGTGGTTAAAAGGTGATAATGATATCATCGAATGACAAAGGTTGCAGGAAAAACTCTGCGTATGATAACTTCGGGAAGAAGTGGGTGTGTTGAAGAAATACAAAAAGGAAGAACGAAAATGGGAGAAACATTGGAAGAAAGGGAAGTAAAGTTAGTCATGGGAGAAACTTCGATTGCGGGAGAGAGGAGTGGTACAGCCCAACAACAAAATATCAACCCTAATAAAGATAATTATCGAGAAGGATTAGTTCACACAACTGATACTGATACTGTATGCATATATTTTCACCACTCGCCATATGTCCTCAGTTTAACACGTGGGAGACATATGACGCGGAGCATCAAGAGATGATGCCACGTACATACAGCCAATAAACGTGTATCATCAGGAGGGGGTCCCCATCTAGAAGATCCAATGGCTCCTAATCAAGGAGTACCAAAATAGAGCATTACTGCGAAGCACCGAAAACACCCTCGGATTCGCTTTATCTCATCTCGAGAGAGGTCCCAGATCGACGGCCAGGACCGAGCGAACCGACACCAGTAATAACTAGGAGCAAGCAAAAGGGAAAAAATCTCAAAGCCGTAGACAAATCGCAAAATGGAGCAGAAAGCTCGAGGCCTTTGGATGCCAGCGCTATTGAAGCAGAAGCTCTAAAGGCCGCGACTGCCAAAGTCGTGGCATCGAAGGTTGGGGCATCCAAGGGAGGAGCCTCCAAATTGACCGCTGCCACCCGACCGCACAAATAGCGTGAAGGGATGGCAGAGTTAGGGATACGATAACCTCTTTATGGGATGCCTCTCACCAATGAACAAAACATGCCCCTCCAAGTCAATCAACCGCTCCTAATAATGAACCAACATGTTCAGCAACCGACGGATCAACAAAACCCGTAGACAGACCCACCAGAGACCTTGGTTCAGATCATCGACGAAGGTCAGACGATATCATATGGAGGGAAGGCACATGAAGGAGCTCCCAATCAGGAATCAAGTCACTCAGCCCATATGAGGGTAGAGCTAGAAGAATTGAGAAGGAATCAAAGGACAAACGCAGACGCGGTAGCTCTGTTAGCTCAGAAAAATCAGCAACTTAGGGAGAGAGCTACCCGTAGCATGGAAAAGAGAGTCCATCACGACGAGGCTAGTTCAATGGACCCAAGACCGAATCAAGATCGAAGAATGGTGGTAGCCAACAACCCGGGGACATTGAACCAAAGAGATGCGAGTGGAAGTCGAAGATCCAACCCAGACTACAACCCTCATAACTCGGATTACTTCGACAGCGATACCCCACGGCTAGAACGATCCTCTGCTCCAGAAGAACATCAACGCGAAATGGAAGATCTACGCGCCGAGATGATGACGGAGATCAAACAACTAAAAGCTATACAAAAGGGGGGAGGTTAGAGAAAGTAATGAAGGAAGCAAACACTACCCCCCTAACACCACACTTGGAAAAATCTCTCATTCCTTAGAAATTCCCAGTTCCGGCCTTCGAATGCTACGATGGATCTAGCGATCCCGCGGCCCATCTTCGTTATTATAATAGAATGATGACGCAATGGAATTATGATGATGCCATATTGTGCAGATACTTCCCTTCAAGTTTGAAGGGATCTGCACTCTCCTGGTTCGACAACTTCCCACCAAATTCCATTAATTCGTACGACCAACTTACTGAGAGGTTCTTGACAACTTACATGTATAACAAAGTTGTAAACACCGGAATGGACAAACTCTTCACACTAGCAGTCAAGTACAAGGAAACAATCAGAGAATACACAAATAGGTGGCACAAAATCTATCAATCCATTGGAAACGTGGACCCTGTGGTCATCATCAAATGCTACAAGTGGGGGCTTGACAGGATGAGCCCCTTATTCGTCGAGATCCACGGCACTATCCGAGCTACTAAAGGAGACCTTCGAGTGATCATAGAAAAGCATGCCAGACTAGAAGAAATCCAACGAGAAAATCCCAGAGCTCAGACCCAGCGTCCACCACGCACAAACTCCGCGGAACAATCCAGCGGATCCAAAAGGGGCAACTCAGGTGAACGACCTAACGAAGATATAAGGGATCGCATGGATGATCGACGAGGGGGCATACGAAAATTTGAACACCAAGTCTACACAAGGATGAATACCATCTACTCGCGCATCTTGAAAGAAATCAAGGGATGTGAGAACCTCGACTGGCCATGGTATAAGGGGAAGCAGCCCCCAAGATCAGAAAAATCCAAGGAATACTATGAATATCATTGTTTCAATGGCCACCTAACAGAAAAATGCAAGAATCTAAAGATGATGATTTAGAAGTTGGTAGACGCAGGAGACCTCAAGCAGTATGTGCAAAGGACGAGCGACGAAGATAAGGCCAAACAAAGAAATCAGGTCCAGCTGCTTGAAGGAAATCGTACCCTCAACACCATCTCATGTTCTGAGTCCGCGGGACCATCCCTAACGGCTCAGATAGGTAAGATTCTGAGGAAGCAGTTTGAAGGCTATTGTGAGCTATAAAAAATCGATGGTGAAGAAGTGGACGAGCACGAACCATGGATGGACGCGCCCATAATCTTCGACACGGACGATATAGAAGAAGATATAAAGGATCAAAACGATCCCCTGGTTCTCACACTTCCAATTGCAGGATGCAATATCAAGAAAATCCTCATCGATGAGGGAAGCTCCGTTAATGTTCTATTCTATGATACATTCAAACGAATGGAACTCAACGAAGAACAACTATTATCTTAATACTACACTATCTATAGATTCAACGGAGTAGCCACGAAGCCCTTAAGGGATATTGTCTTACAAGTAGACGCAGGGCCAATGAAGGTCGACACCCGGTTCAGCGTGGTGGACGCGCCCTCGCCATACAATGCCATAATCGGCCGAAGATTGGTGCATAAAATAAAGGGAGTGGCTGCTACATACCACCAATACCTTAGGTTTCCAACCCTCCAGGGGGTAATGGAGATAAAAGGAGATCAAGTCACGGCACGAGAATGTCAAACTCTGCAGAACAAGCTCAACGGTGAACAAGATGAGAAACGAAAGAACCGAAGATCCCGAAATAAAGAATCCACAAAATAAAGGGCCATCGATGCTTATCTAGAAGAAATCTCTGAAAGAAGTCTTTTGAAGGGAAGTACAATTGGAAACACAGATGCAAGTACCTCGACCACAAAAGAAGGCGAGGACCCTACCAAATAGCAATCAAAGAATATTCCTCTCCTAGGGGAATAAAAACCCACGTTTACACCTGTAGAAGCAGTAAAAGAAATAAATATAAGAACTGAAAGTGAACCTAGAATGGTCAAGATCGGAACTATGATGGATAGGGAGCGTTAAGCATCCTTAATAAAATTTCTCACGGATTACGCAGATGTCTTCGCATGGAAACTAGGGGACATGCCCAGAATCGACCTAAAGACGATCCATCATGAGCATCGTATAAAGCCAAGAACACCGCCTTTCAGGCAAAAGGTGCGAAAAGTAGCCCCGGAATACCACAAAGCAGTCGAAATGGAACTTCGTAAGCTGCTAGAAGCTGGATTCATCAAAGAAGTCAAATATCCAACATGGATTTCAAACATGGTCATTGTACCTAAAAAAGAACGGCGGGGGTAAGAATATGCATCGACTTCACCAACCTCAATAAGGCGTTCCCCAAGGATAGTTACCTTTTGCCAAGCATCGACCAACTGGTCGAAGCAGTTGAAGAGTACGAAGAAATGTCTTTCATGGATGGATATTCTGGATACAACCAAGTATTCTTGTCAGAAGAAGATCAACAGCATACGGCATTCTACACCCCGCATGGCCTCTAATGCTACGTAAGAATACCCTTCGGGCTCCGAAACCCAGGGGAAACCTACCAAAGGATGGTTGATGCTATCTTTAATCCATGGATTGGGAATACTTTGGAAGTATATGTGGATGATATGCTAGTCAAAAGTAATCTATGAAAAGATCACCACCAAGATATAGAGGATATCTTTCAGGCAATGAGGGAACATAACATGAAAGTAAACCCGGAAAAATGCACTTTCGGTGTCACTTCAGGAAAATTCCTCGGATACCTGGTAACAAAAAGGGGCATCGAGGTGGACCCTGCTAAAATTCAGGCCATTGCAGGAATGCCATCTCCAAGGAACCTGAAAGAAGTCCAAAGACTCAATGGCTCCCTAAAAACACTAGGGAGGTTTATATCCAGATCATCAGACAGATGCAAGCCCTTATTTAACATCCTTAAAAAAGGGACCAGGTTTGAATGGACCGCAGAGTGCGAGGAAGCCTTCAAAGAAATTAAGGAATAGCTTGCGGGAATCCCCATCTTGCAAAAACCCGATCCCGACGAGGTTTTGGCCCTGTACATAGCAGCAACGGAGGATGCAGTCAGCGCGGTGTTGGTTAAAACCAACACGAAGATAGAACAACCCATCTACTACGTCAGCAAAACTCTCAACACAGCAGAAAGAAATTACACAAATATCGAACAACTCATCTTGGCGTTAGTATGGGCCACCAAAAATCTAAGGACCTACTTCCTGACCCACTATATCTGCGTTCCATGCAAAGCCCCGCTAGAGAGTGTCCTTAAAGGCGCAGGTAAGATATAGAGAATTGAAAAATGGAACATTCATCTCGACCAATACAACATCATACATGAGCTCCAACATTCCTAGAAGTCTCAAGTCCTAGCAGACTTCCTTTCATACCTACCACTATACAACGACGAAGAAATCCTCATCGATGGGCTCAACAAAGAAGGATTGACATAGGGAAACAAAAGCAAATATCCCATCGATATTCTCGAACCGGCAAACCCAAGACAATGGGAAGTCTTTGTTGATGGCTCGAAGAACAAAGAAGGCGCTGGCATTGGCATCGTAATCACTACTCCCACATGGGGCAGAATCATACATGCCTTCAGATTAGAGTTCAAAGAGAACACTAACAACATCGTCGAATACGAAGCTGTTGTACATGCTCTACGACTAATAATAGAAATGGGTATAACAAACGTACGCTTGACTAGTGACTCACAACTGGTCATCCGGCAAATAGAGATGGAATATAATATGTATGACGAAACCTTATCAGCATACATGACTTTAGTCCAGACACTGGCACATCAAATACCAAACATTAAATTCGGCACTTAAGCAGAAAAGAGCTCAGGCATGCAGATGCTTTGGCATATATCTCATCTATGTTGAAAAAAGAAAATACTGGAGAAATCAAAATCACCAGGGTTTACGAACCCTCAGTCTCCTCCAGAGAATTCTGCACTGCAAGATAGAAGGACATCGCGGGAGAGGATGTAGTAGACGATGACATAGGAGAATACATCACGGATGACTTTCAAGAGGATGACATCATGACAAGAGCAGATAGAGATGAAGATTTCAGCAAAGAAGAAGACTGGAGGTTTGATATCCACCACTTTCTCGAGGAAGGAATACTGCCCACATACCTAAAGCAGGCCAGGAAGATATAATCAAAAGCAGGAACTGTAGTTGCAGGAAATCCTACACTACACCCTTGATAAGAATTTACTGTAATTAAGACATATTTGAAGATTAAAAACAACACTTTATTATTTGATTCTCAGAAATGTTTACAAGAAATGGAAGAAATCAAGAATACAACCGCTCTCTTGAATTTTCTCTCTCCTCATGACTTTCTCAACACTAAAAAAAAATACATCATCCCCTCTCTGAATCTACCGGTTCTCTTTATATAGGATAGTTACATAGTGGATGACAGCTAATCTGTCATTTAATTTCGGATCTGACTCGCGATATTACCGCAGTAGTTATAATGTCCATTCTCCCAAGCATAGTGACCATCGCAGGATAATCACTCTCTTCCCGTGTTTCTTCATTCGTCGGCTATTACGTCATTCTTCAAATCATTCTGTGACACTCGTGAAGTGTTGTTGAAGAACTAGCGGTGACGTTCGCAGAAGTGATGTTAATCTCGCAAGAGTAATATCATGGCAATATTCTGGTCCTACATCTTGCCTCTTCTCATGTATTTTATGCGAAGAAGGAAGGACTATGAGAATTAAAATGCCGCAGCTACCTAGTTTTTCATCTTTTTTCTCTGACAAAGCCCTGTAAATTAGGTATGACCGCTTATGCGTGTCGAATGCTCCTTTATTAACCGGTTAATCCTTTATTACCTGGTTACCCCTCTTCTGTATATAAAAGAGATAACTTGTTAAGAAATATTCTTTTTCTTTTACTTCTTCGTCTTCTTCATCCATTCTCTTCTCTGTAAACTTTCCCGTCTGCAATTTTTCTTCTTTCACAGGTTCATCTGCTACTGTTCTAATGGAGTCTCAAAGGTATAAACATTCTTTTCTGTCATTATTAAATTCGATTCTGCTTGTCTAAACTATGTTTATCTATTTTATTTGATCTCTTCTATTTGATTTTTCATAATTCCCATAATGTGTCTTCTTTTCAGTGAAACTACTTCTAACGTGCAACCTGTGTCTCAAAACCCTAATCTTCTCAAAAATTCGCAACAGAAACTGGCTGAAAAGAAGAGGAATCGTGCGAATCATAAGGAAGTGTTGTTGAAGAACTCGCGGTGATATTCACAGAAGTGTTGTTAATCTCGCAAGAGTAATATCATGGAAATATTCTGGTCCTATAGGAAGGTATGACTTAAGGGAGGGATCTTATACAAAAAATATTTTCTTGGACCCTTGCTACGCTGCCTATCCAGAACCGAAGGCCACCTGGTGCTAAAAGATATTCATTGAGGAGACGCGGGGAATCACAGCGGAATGAGATCCCTGGTCGACAAGGCAAAGACCCAAGGGTATTACTGGCCAACGATGATACGGGACGCTGTAAGGATGTCGAGAAGATGCGAATAATTCCAGGGATTCGCTAAAAGAATCCACGCACCAGCAACGATGCTAAACTCAGTAGATAATCCTTGGCCATTCTCAAAATGGGGCATAGACATTGTGGGACCCCTTATCGAAGGATAAGGGAAAAGGAGATTTTTGATAGTGGCCACAGACTATTTCAGTAAATAGGTAGAAGCTAAAGCTATGGCTAGAATCCGCGACTCGGATGTCTTCACATTCATTTTTTAGAACATAATCTGCAGGTTCGGAATCCAAGCAGAGATTGTTTCTGACAATGGTAAGCAGCTACATGGCAAGAACATCGATTTACTATTTGAAACTTTCAAAATCCGGAAGAATAAATCGACACCAATATACCCTCAAAGCAATGGCCAAGCAGTGACCACAAACAAGACCCTCGCTCTCATTCTCAAAAAGCAATTAGACGAGCATAAGGGACGTTGGTGTGAACAATTACATAACTTTTTATGGGCATACCGAACCACCCGAAGGTCAGCCACGGGGGAATCTCCCTTTATGCTCACCTACGGAGCCGAAGTTGTCATCCCCATGAAGAACATCATGCCAACTACAAAGACGGAAGCATGGGAAAAGAACCTCACAACGAACATGATGCTGGAAAGACTCGACGATCTCGAGGAAAGAAGAGAAGCAGCGCTATAGAAAATGGAGAATTATCAAAGGAAATTAGCAAGGGAGTACAATAAAAAGGTCAAGATTAGAAATTTCGTAGAAGGACAATATGTGCTGAGAACCATACCCCGATATCAATGAGAAAAGAAGTGGGGAAAGTTGGCACCAACATGGGGAGGACCTTTTGTCATACAAGATATCGCGGGAAACGGATCCTATTACCTGCGCAACCTAAAAGGGGGAGTACTCCGACATCCATGGAACGCTAAATACCTCAAGCCATACCATCTATAGATAGCAACGCAATTTTGCAACTGCGTGAAGAGTACTAGAAGAAGAAGACGATGCATCTCATCAATATGTTTCTATATCTGGACGAGGAATAGAAGACCTCAACAAATCAATCAAACAAGCTTTCTTGCGAAAATCCCTAGATAGAAATTAACCTAAGACAATACAAGGGGCAGCGTATATTGGAATAAATACTTTTAAATACACCGACGCTACAAAAATGACGCACCTATATTGGAAATATCTCTCATGACTCCCCTATCAGCGTCTATAAGTGTAATACCATGGGGAAGACATCCAACATAAAGAGATCTCCAACTATTCTAAGTCAGCGTGTCGTCGGAATGGGGACATGTAAATATTGACACCCCATATCCTAGTACGTTGCACCGACCCTCACCATCTGGGAATCCTCTGGCCAAGGATTAGCCAGCGGGGTGACAGGTCTCAAGACGATCACGAAGGTATATACCTTCGACATCGCACTCAAACACTTCGTTCTTTATTTTCACTACCTCATTTGGTTAACTAAAGAAAAAAATGCAGCTAAAATAAATACGCGGGCAAACATAGCCAACAAACGATGATCCATTCCATGAAATTTGATTACAAGTTCGACAAAATAAGCAAAAGAAAAAGAAAATCAACAGATACCACAAAAACTCTATAATCAACAAAGATCAACTTTCCATAACTAGCAGAAGAATCTACTTGGATAATTCAGCTCCACCAGCGGGGTCTTCCCTCTGAGACGAAGGTACGCTCCCACATGAAGAAGGCCCCGAAGAGATGGACAGGACTGGAGGCTTAGGACGACGGGGATATTCCTTGACAAGGCCATGCTCGGTCTTGAGGTCATGCTCTATCTTGGCCAAAACCCTGTTCATCTCCTCGTCTAGTTGGAAATGAGCCTTCTATGTGATAGCGGTATTTCACATTTCAGCCTGAGATAACATAGAGGACAGACGGCTCACTTCCGATGAGGCCAAGTTAGCTGCCTTTTCTTGAGACGCAGCCAAACCTTGGAAATATGAGGTCTGACCCTCCTGGTGCACCAAGGAAGTTTGAGCCTTTCCTAGCTCAGATTGAGCTTTTTCAAGTTTTTTATTTGCAGCGAGAAGTTGTTCCTGGAGCTCTGAAAAAGAAAAAAAAAGAGTTAGGGTCACAAAGCACAAAATCACACCCGGAAAAGCAAATATATACCTTCGACTCTAGCCGAAGCTATTTTATATTCATTGACAACCGCATCTCGAGCCCCGTTAAGAAAGTCATACTCGTCGGATATTTTCTTATAATCCATTTGAAGAGTGGAAAGATAAAATTGACTAGCATCTAACTCTACCTGCTTCATTGAATCCAAATGACGAAGATGGTTGACTTCATTATTTAGATCCTTCATTCCTTTGTTAAGTCTGTACATATTAACTTCAAGATTTCTCTCAGACTCGGCCTGGCGAGCTACGTCAGCCCGAGATGCGGCTAAGGCCTTGCCAAGGGTACCGGCATCGGCCCTTGCATCATCTCTTTCTTTGGCAAGATGCTGCATATATTCTCTTACTCTGGAATCATGAGGGAAACGATCCTGCCGTAGCTCTTCCTCTAGAAGATTCATCTTGACCGTTAAAGACGAACCAAGTTCGCGGGCTTTGCTGAGATTGTAATGCATCCATAAAAAAATTCCATTAAAGAGACAAAGGTCCACGTTATACTTATTTTGCATATCAACTATCTGAGTATGCCTCAAACGCCATACCTCGGCCTTGGCGTCCTATCTTTCGGCCTCACTCTTAATTTTCTCTACTAGCTTGGCAATATGAGCCTTTTGCCGTTCTCTCTCATTTTGAAGCCATATCAACTCGGGGACTCCACCCACTGAAGATAGGGTGGGGATACTCAGACAGAACACTAATTGCTAGAAGACAACAGCGTTAAAAAAGAATAAAAAAAGCAAACCTGTGAAAGATAAAGAATTTTTCCGAACACCCTCCAACTCGCTGCGCACCATAGAAAGTTCCAGATGAAGCCTCTATTCTTCGTTGCCCAGTTGTTCCTTCACTTTAAGACAATTCTTCAATTCACTTATCTCCTTATATCTGGCAGAGATAACCGCCTCAGCCGCAGCTAGCTCCTCCTCTTTGTGACGAAGTTTACCCTCTAACTTAAGAGACTTGGCCTTAAAAAACTGGTACAAGTTATGATTGCAGTATTCGCTCCTCATTATCTACATTCCAGAAAAGAAAGAGGCATCGCGTCAGAACACCATGGGATACCTACAAAAAAGTAAACATCAAAAACACGACGTACATCTAGCATCTTCTGATGAGGATAACCATACTGATACCCATCAGATATGGCCATCATATCAATAATGGTGGTAGGAGGATCAACCACAAGGGTAGCCTCCAGCGACCTTAGGTTCTTGTCCCACACCTACGCAACCTGATCTTCGGCGGATAATTGCATCATCCGACGAGTGTAGGCATCAGAATCGTTCTCCCCAACAAGGACAGGAGCAGGGTTCGGGACAAACATCAAATTTTTCTTCTTCATCCAAGAAAGAACAACGTCGTCACCCTTCAGCATCAAAGATTGCGGGAAATCATCCGAAAGGGACCCGATAGAAGATTCCCCAACGACAAGAACCTTTCCAGCCCCTTCCTTCTTAGATGCTCCCTCACCTTCATTAACAAAGGTCTCAACGTCATCAACATCCACAACCGTGCGACCCGAAGCTTTCCCCTTTCCAAAAGTGTCCAGCACGTCCCACTCATCATTTGGGGAAAGCAAAGAAAACTCCTCAGCAAGACCCATGGAAGCATTCACATCGAAGGTCTCCCCTGCGGAATATACTCTTCCAAAAGAGAATTCTTACACAACCTTGTCACCACCACCATCACCAGCAGCGATAATATTTTCAGCATCATTACCGCCAGGGGTACCCTTCATACCATCAACACCACCACCATCCTCATGAGTAGGTGGATAAGTGTCAGTACATTCCTCTCCATCGGAAATGTCCTCCTCTTCCTCAAAGTCTTCGTTAGCAAGACCGGTAACCTCCTCTTGATCCCTTGCCTCATCAACAACAACGGTGGAAGATCGCTTGGGACCAATCCTCCTTTTTTTCGTCACCTACGGAAAAATAAGGGAAGCAAATCAACATTTGTTTTTCCTTGGCTCAAAAGTTTCTTTTAACACACATAAAAAAATGGCAAATACAGGAAGGATCCGCACCTTCACAGTCGCAGCGCTCTTCGAAAGAAGAATAGCATATGAACTTTCTTCTTCATCGCCTTGTGTGCTTAAATATGGATGTGGGTCCTGTAGAGAGCGTTGAAGCATCTTTTGGAGCGAGCAGGTCTCGGAGAGTATTGAAGTAGCTTCTAGAGAGAAACGCCTTCTTCTTGAGAGAATTGAAATGCCTTCTTCTGGAGAGAACATTGAAGCGGCTTGGAGGGAGCGTTTGAAGCGGCTTCTGCTGGAGGGAGCATTGAAGCGGCCTCTTCTTCAGTTTGGTTTTCCATTGAAAATTGCATGCTTCTTGATTGACCATATCTCTTATGTTGAAGAAGTCCTTGATTGACGGCGAAGGAATTTCATGTTGAGCCTCAGTCTCCAAGCGTGATTCATATGGTTCTATCTTGTATGGTCGGCAAGTTTACCATAATAGAGATATATCTATATCTTCTCCGTGATTATATTACTTCTCCATGGGAAAATAAAATATGCAGAAGTTCAGATTACCTCTGTCCATAGTGGTTGTTGCTATTATGAAGTTCGGGCACTGGTATCAACAAATGAACAACGGTTCTTAGCTGTAGATGTGATCAGAAGAGACTAGCAGGAAGAGGCATGGTAGCAACTTGCAAGAACTTGGAACTCTTCATATAACGGTATAGATCGTCTCGTTATTATAGGGATATGCTAGAACTAATAGATTTCTTGATGTTTCTTCATGGAATAAAGAAAGGGGGAGACAGTCCCCTGCTCGCGAGTATCCAGAGCTCTCGACTTGATAGATGTTTCCACGCTAGGTTCACGAGGCCATCTTTACATATGCTCTCTAGAGTATATCCTCATCTTTGGCCATCTTGGAATCATAATGATAGCGTGCTTACTTCTCTCTAAATTCACCATTCTTGAGATGGGAAGTGGTAAGAAGTCCCCAGTCATACTCCTTTGGTAACGTAACTACTTCTTCTATGGGAGACAGATTCTGAAAGCTTAGCCACCGTCAATCCAGATATAGAATATCTTGGACTTTGTTTCACTATTGTGGCAGTCGTGCATATGGTACTGGAGTGCGGAGTTGATGATTTTGGACGTGAAGGATGTTGTATCTCGGTGGTTTTTCTTTTGCTACTTCAGGGAACTGCTTATAGAAGGTTGAAGGTTGTATCGTATGTTGGTGAGATATATGCCCCTACGAACATTATAAGGCTCTTCATTACCGGTAGGCCTGGTTCTTCTACCAGGGAATATGTTGTTGTAGATGAGCGTTCAATAGCTCCAGAGGATGACCAAAAGCGCAGATTCTCCAACATAGCATGATAGACATGTACCACTGTCTGATAAGCTAACTCACCCGGATCTTGCTCGATATAACGCATGGACATCGTTATCTTCTTGAGGGTGCTCCCTTGAGGTATCGGCTCTAGTGGAAGATTGTCAGAGTGTTGATATGTTGCACCGACATTCTTTAAACCAAATGGCAGTATGATATAATAAAAATTTCCAAGAGGAGTTCGAAAAGATATCTTACTTGCGTCATGCTCGTACATCCTTATCTGGTTGTATCCGCTACATCCATCCATGGATGAGAACATGCCGTGTCCGCTGGTTGCATATACTAACATGTCGATGTTAGGTAGAGGAGGATCAGTTTTGGAGCAGCACCTGTTCAAGTCTCTGAAGTCTATGCAGCACCTGATCTATCCATTTTCCTCGTGTCTGAACTGTAACTGTTTAACCGACTTGGATCCAGGTACGACATGTAGATGATGGGTGACCAATTTTCATCTAAATTCAGCATTTCTTCATATCTCCAAGCGAATATGTCCTGGTACTCTTTGAGAAGTTCCACGAGCTTCGTGCTTTTATCCGTACACAAGGTTGAGCTGATGGAGATAGACCTCGGAGATTCCTCAGCGATTTCAATCACATCAGTTATGGAGTTAGTGCCATCTTGCAGCTGTTGTGGAGCATCTAGCACTTGTTCTTGTGATTCGTTGCTATTGTAGCATTCCATTGGATGGAGAGAATGGGTAACAGTCTCTCATGCTAATTTATAATGGCAGCGTCGGTATACCGTTTTCCCTTTCTGGTCACGACTTGCCACAAAAGTTCGTTCTCTCTTCGTGTGAACGTGGGTAGAGGCTTCACAAGATGGGGAAGAATGATTCGTCAGCAAAGATGCATCGTGGGTTTTAGCCCTCAATTATGCAAGCCGGTCTTCTTCCTGAATTGATGCCCACGTGGGAAGTGGGATGCAACAAAATTGTCTGATTTTTTCTGCGGAGGAGCGTCGATAAGGGCCGTCTTGAATTCTGAATCCTTGATGCGTGCGGTGATATGTAGGTAACGGTTGTGACCTTCTTCTCTGGCTCATAGTGAGACTATTGAATTGAGGAAGATCGTTGTGAGGATCAGTCCCCAGTGTAGGAATCTCCATGACGGGACCGCTCATATCTGATGTCGCTTCTTTGATCAGGTCCATGTAGGTCTGCGCCGCTGAAGTACCTTCTCCGGTGCGTTGAATGTGTTCCTTGTTGGCTCCATGGGATGTCGCGGCTCTTGTGGCAATCGATCAGTTAATGTCTTAAGAAAAGTGAGTACCTCTTTATGAGTTGTGGCCATATCCGTTTGAGTCTTTAGCAAGAACTTCCTGCTTGTCCATCAACTCTGCAATGGTAATGGGAGATGGTCCTCCTCTCGTCCCTCCGGCTCCTCGTTATGATGAAGGAGTGAAATTTGTTGCTCTGGTGACCACCGGAGGCGTTACACTTGAGGAGATGCCGGGATTCGCGGCTTCTCTGGCTCTGGTGATGGGAGGCGTTACACCTACTGGAATATCTCATGATCTTCTAGTGTTGGTGATAGAAGTGACGGCTCCACGAGATATATTGACCACGGTAGATCCACTGACAGGTACATCGACACCGAGAGTGTTATCCATACTAGATCCATCAGAACTGATTGCTGATCCAGACCTGAGTCCCACCATCTTGAAATGAATTGCTGATTTAATTTGTACTAATATATATCCCCTTGAAATTGCGAAAATTGAATCGGGTATTGAAAGATGAAATTAGGAATTGGAAATTGATATAGCAACCGAGAGATTAATCTCACTCTGTGGTCGCTAATTATTTGTGGGTGAAAACTACTTCTGCTGGTTTTGGTAATTTGGGGTGTGTGGATGAGAAGTGAATCTAAACCCTAAACAAATGCACTGCGCGATGAGTGCTTTTGATTCGAGAGATCAATCTATATAATTCTGGCCTAAACTAAGAAATGGCCGTTCCAGACTTGTTTCGGTCACAAAGTGAAGGAGATGGGGTTGATCTTAGGTAGGGAAGCGAAGAAGGTGTTGATATTGTGAAGGTGTAGGCTTGTTTATGACTTGTAACAGAAAGGTGAGCAGGCTTACGATTAATGCAAGCAAGCTCTGGGTGTTTGAATACGTGTTGCATTAAAACTTGGTTTCTGTGTTGTGTCCTGTCTCTCTCTATTGTGGAAATAGGGCGGAGAACCTATTTATACAAGTCATTTGAGCCTTATTCACGTCTCTCGTGGGAAGTGGAGGAAGTGGAGTGGAGTTGTGTGTTAGTTTCAGACGATCAGTCTTGCCCAATTCTCCAATTATCACTAACCGTCCATGTCTTCCTGACACGTTCTTGTGATGGCGTGTTTCACGCTGTAAACCCCCAGACCAATACCCCAATATGTATCCCCCAGTTTGTGACATGATTAATGTCTCGAGTGTAAGTGTGGATCATGGGACCCACAGAAGGTAGCATGTAATGCTAGTTAAATAACTAAGTTATTTAGGAAATCGATACTTGTAAAATATCGTGTGTATTCTATGCATGTTATGCATCGAATGTATTCGGCATATATGAAGCATCGTCGTTGAGCATCATGTCCTTCCTGTTTCACGTGAGGGTTTGGAGGATGCGCTAGCAAATCCCCCCTTGGCCGACCACACGATGTGGTAGAGTGGTAGACGGTGATCACGGTAATACCTCACTTGTCGCCTAATTCCCATTCTAGGCTATCCGTCCAAGCTGGCGAAGTTGGACGGATGAGATGGTTTGTGAACCACATCTGCGACCGTTGGATTAGGGTTTAGGAGGTGCGCAAGCACCCTCTTTCATCTTGGTTGAATCCAATCATGGGAGACGTTTCATGGAGAACCGATCAGGCAAGTGTGTAGACGGCATGTTGATGTACATGTCCATGCTTCATTTTCCCACGAAGGTTTGATCTAGGCCACTCGACTTTACCGGTGAAGTTGAGTGGCTGAGATCGATTTGCGACAGAAATCCTATGCCGCAAAGGATTCTTAAAGGGGAGCGGTATGCCACCTTTAAGGCACGCTTTTCGAGACATCCAAGCTTGGTCGGTCTCGGCTGTTTGGTATATCGTGTAGGTGGTAGGCGGGTAATTACACCTATACCTGACTGTCCTATGGAAACGTGATCTAAGCCACTCAATTTGTCTGGCGAAGTTGAGTGGTCGAGATCAATTTATGATTTAGGAAGCGTGACCATTCCAAATTGGGCGCACGAAACGAGGTGCCTGACCAAGGTTGGCTTTGGCCGATTGGTCGGTCATGAAGCCGGGCCCGCGTTGGTCATGGTAGCATGTTCGACCTTCCCTAATGTTTCATCGTTGCCTTCCATTCAAGCCTGCGAAGATGGATGCTCGAGATGATTTTGCAACACAAGGATGGTGCCGCAAACCCTAATTTAGGGTTTTGCCGGCCGTGCGTCATGCTTGGTTTGACATGCACAAATTAGGACAACCAATCATGGTTGGTCCTGACCGATTGGTCATGTGTGTATTCAGGCCCACAATGATTGTGTTGACATGCTCTGGGCCCTTTGAATCTACATCTACACCCTCCATCTATGCCTTCGAAGATGGATGGTTGAGATCGTTTTGCGACACATGTAATATGCCGCAAACCCTAATTTAGGGTTTTTTATCCATTCCGCTTGGTTTGGAAGGTTTGGCAAGCTATGCCGCCCCTTTTGGGAGGTCGATCACGCGGGGTCCGCGTTTGGTCGGCAATGAATGTTCCAATACCTACTTGGGGGTATTGGATTCGATCCCGACCATCCAATAATGCCTGCGAAATTGGATGATCGTGATCTTTTCTAGACTATTACGGAAAGTCTAGGCGCTCAATCGGGCTAGTATAACACACCGAGATTTACACACTCAATCGGGCTAGTATAACACACCGAGAGTTACATGCTCAATCGGTCTAGTATAACACACCGAGATTTATAGCTTGTACGGTCATTTCGTGCATGCCTCACTGTTGGTAATTGGATATTCATGCTACTCTGCTGCGAGTAACAATCAGTCATCATGCCGTACCAACAATAAGGGTTCTTCTAGGAACAGCACAGGAAATACAAGGCTTTTATGCATTAATCAATAATGCTAAAATTCACAGAATATTCGGGGAATACATGTTCCATTCTAGGTGAATTAGTAAAGTGAAGAAGTATTCATCACTTACAAAATAATTTCATCCTCTGAAGGATGGTTACACAAAAAATTGGTTTTACAACTTTAACCCTGAACTAAAATCCACCATCAACACTATTCTATCTACTATTTTGAGAAAAAAGTCGTATTGCTATATAGACTTTAATTATACACATTTTCTATTTCAAGCCGAGTTTATCTCGCTTATCTATTTCTCGAAATATGTGTTGGTAAGCTTTCGCTTTAGCCAAGTTCATCTTTACTCGTGACGAAAGTCATGTTGATTATTTCAATAACTTGAAAATTGCCTTGATGAAAATAGTTTGTGAATAACGACTATTTTAACATCCTCTAAGAAGGTTTCAATGATTGAAATAAGAGTTTAGAACATGTAACTATCTTTGGATATAAACATAGTATGTTCTCACATTTTTGTAAAATTCCAAAACCGGGAACCCAAAGTATGCATACCCATACGCGTATTGGCGGTTGTTGGAAATCTGGGAAAGCTAGGAAAATGATCCGTCATGGATTAGTATGAGAAAAATCCTGCCAAAAGTAGAAAACAATAAATAAAGAGGAACCACGACAAATAAGAGCAGTAGCAAGGGATATGCGTGGCCATGCCACTCGGCCGACCGATCTTCTCCAGCAGGCGCCACTGTGGCCGGTCGACCACCTCCCATGTTGCCTCTTGTCGGCCCTCTTTCCCATTGACCAATCAAATCGCTTTAAAAAGCGCCACACACACTTTTAATTAAAGTTCGAAGTTGGTTGGTCGACACACCCAATTTATTATAGACTACCCATGTCAGTCTTAAGACCATCACGGCCGTACATTTTGACCAGTCGATTTATCAAACCTATCCGCCTCCTAACATGGTCGGGCAAGCGCCATCATGTATACTGGCGGGCCTGCTAATGCCTAGGATGATCGGCCTCTTTCTAGTTTTCAAAACGCGGCCGCCCATATGGCTCCTAAATGCGCTCCCAAAGATGGCTGGCCGCTCTCCTTATAAATGCCGCAAATCATCTCAGCCATCCAATTTGACTAGCCAATTTAACTGGTCTAGATTTAACTTGGACCGACCAATAGGATGTCGAAATGGCTACCAACCATCACTCTCCTATAGCGACTGACCGCCCTACTTTTGGCATGCATGAACAGCTCCCAGCAGCTTCCCAAAAGTGGCCGGACATGCTCCTTTTAAGACACTAGGTTTCGCGACCAACCAAGATAGGCTCTATATAACGATGCTTCACATGCATCAATTATTTTAAGATGCTTTCTTAAAAGCGATACTTTAATGTATCGAGTACATATGATATTTTATAAGTATCGGTTTCACAAATAACTTAGTTATTTAACATGATAGCGCCACGTTCTATTCTTTGCGGCAAGTCTCATGACTTGGATCGCCACACATGACCACCCGCCGTCTGGCTTGCGTGTGATGAGTTAGAATAACTAGGTCTTGCAAACAAGACCCATTCAGCAACTTGCTGCATATTTTCCACGAAATACTCGAGACATTAAACATGTCACAAACTGGGGGATGTTCATCAGGGTATTGGTCTGGCGGTTTACAGCGTGCGGCGTGCAATACTCCTATTATGAGAAAGTATCGGGAAAAGCAGATAGTTAGTGGCAGTAGAGAAGTAGTGGGTGTGCACCGACCTATCTTTTCTCATTGAAAGACGTGGTTTTTAACATTTTTACACGATCCCTCTCCTCCATCACTCAACTACTCCTATTTCCTATGAGATTATGGTGCGTTCAACTATGACTTGTATAAATAGGTTCCAACCTATTTCAACCAAAAATAGAGTTTTGGTTAACAACACAGTATCCACAAAATCAAAAAAGAATTGATAACTTACATTCTGTAAGCCAATTCCATATTCTGATACAAGTCATAAAATAGCCACACCTTCAAAATTTTCCATTTTGATCTCAACACCATCTTCACTTCCCTCCATAAGATCAACCAAGACTGGAACGGCCATTTCTTGGTTTAGGCCACGATTGTACATATTAATCTCTCGAATCTAAAGTACTCCAGTGCATTGCATTTGTTTAGGGTTTAGATTCGGTTCTCGGTGGCACACCAAAATTTACCAAAACCAGCTGAATCAGTTTTTACCCCAAAATACTAGTTCATTTGAGTCATTTGAACTAGTTATGTTAAAGCTGAATAAGGTTGATATGGAAGTGCTCATATGGCTAACCATTGGTTAACTATTGCTGAACTGACTAAGTATAGATGTTTAGGTATGGTTACTCAAACCTAAATGAAGTTACATTTCATTTGTGTATAACAATCTAAGTTCGATCTAACGGTTGAAAGATATTAGCTTGAATCTAATTAGGTTTTCATCTAACGGTGAATATTGAATGCTTTGTTACCAAGGTAACTTAGATTGCAAACCCTAATTTATAAAGTATATAAAGGAGAACTCTAGCAACTTGGAAACCTAATCCCCACACCTCATGTGTGATACTAGTTATATAATATAGAGTTGATTCTCCTTTAACCTTAGGTTTTTTACGAAACCATGTAGGTTAGCGACTTAAAGACTTCATTGGGATTGTGAAGCCAAACCCAACTATTTTCTCTATAGTTGTGTGATCTGATCTTGCTGTTTCTATCGTGTTTGAGTGCAATCGTAAGATTGGCTTGAAATTTATATCTCAGATAGGTAAGATATAAAAGTAGTCACAAACATCTTTGTCTCATCGTTTGTGATTCCAAAATATCTTGTTTCGTTAGTCGATTAGGATTATTGTGAGATGATTGATAATACTAGGTTGTTCTTCAGGAATATAAGTCTGGGTTATCAATTGATTCTGGTTCACCTTGATTTATCAAAAGATGGAACAAAAACTCATAGGTTTATCTGTGGGAAACAGATTTATCTATTCAATAGACTTTTCTGTTTGATACAGATTTGTTTATCAAGTCTTCGACTTTGGGTCATAGAAACTCTTAGTTATGGGTGAGATCAGTTAAGGGAATCAAGTGCGTAGTATCCTGCTGGGATTAGAGATGTAAGGATCATGACTATACCTTGAATTAGTGTGAGATTGACTAGGGTTCAACTACATTTTAGACCGAAGTTATCTTTGTAGTAGGCTAGTGTATGTAGCATCATAATACATTGTGGTGTTCAAATCTGGTCTAGGTCCCGGGGTTTCTCTACATTTGCGGTTTCCTCGTTAACAAAACTTCTGGTATTTGTGTTATTTATTTCACGCATTATATTTTGTTATATAATTGAAATATCACAGGTTGTGTGTTGAATCGATCAATTGGTAAATCCAACCTTTGGTTGTTGATTGAAATTGATTGATCCTTGAACATTGGTTTATGGTACCGTTCAAGTAATTTCTCTTGTATTCAATCAGGCTCGAAAATTCTTATTGTTTGATTGTGGATTGAATTGAGAAATTGAGATATAACTCTTTGATATACTTTTTATTAGGATTGAGTCTGACTGTCTAGTTGAATCTCTTGAAATTATATTGGAGTTAGTCCATACAGATTGCTAAGAGAAATATTGGGTGAGGTTGTTAGACCCCCGTTTTTTCAAATAAAATAACTAACGAAAGAAAGAAAGAGACGCTCTAAGACCACCTCAATAGGACGGTAAGACCTTATAAGCAAAATAAGATCTCTTCAAAAGTCCAGTAAGACCTATCTAGGAGGCAGTATAAGACCCCCAAAGTAAATTTTAAACCCTCTGCTTAGGGAGGTTAGGTACCCAATCTTTGGCGTGCACCTTAGTTCGCACAAAGTGCAAGAGGAAAACATACGTAAGACCTATCGCACATCATATTGGGAAAACCCTAGAAGTATCAAATAGGGGCAATGATAAAACCTATCTGCCGAGGATCCTCGATGCTCATTAGTAAGGGGTGAAGAAATATGACCAGGGTACCAACGTATTCGGTTGAGATACAGGTGCCTAGGACATCTGGAGCATTACCGGCCATTAATTTATGGCAAGTCCTGGATATGATGTACTCGGACCCAAAGAAACCCCACTTAAGGTGTGACTTTGTAACCATGAGCCATATCGGCGAAGGGATAAGAAGTCACGAAAACAACTGATTGTTGCATAACTGGATGGAAGGATCTCAACATGCGTGTTAGGGATATACATCCTTAAAAGGGTAGTTAGGGGACATATAAAGGGAAGATACCATCCAGATTAGGGAGATGTGTGACTATAAAGACGGAAATATCATGGGAATGTTATTCACGGGAATATCCAGGCCTACCGTATTGTCGAGAGATAAATATCCTGACGAGGTAACAATGCTGAAGCTAAGGCGAGATCAATGGACTATTACTTGCAAGAGTACTAGGTACCAGAGACCTCATCAAGAAATGAAAACCCTAAGGAAAATAAGTCCTACAAAATAGGGTGAGGCGCAATAATACCTCGAAAAATAACAAAAATAATCAAAGAAAGAAAACAAAGGAAAAGGCATAATCAAAGAAAGCAACTTTAACACCATTACTATAAAATTATATAATATTATTAACAATGTAGGAACAACTTCGGAAACGAGGAAACCTAAGACCCATGCAGCGAAGAATCACATTAAAGAAGAGATAACAAAAAACCAACTTTGGAACTTCACAAAGGAATAGAGGCAAGTATATACTTTAAATTTTGTATTCTTTTGTGCATTTCCTTCGCATAATTTGTCTTCACTCGAAAATAAAAAAAAAAATAGAGGCAATTATATACTAGGATTAGACTTAATGTTTTTTACTTTTGAGGATGAACATAGCTTTACTATAACGTATTGAATATGTCTTAATCATGTTATATCAATTGCGATTTAACTGTATTATTCCCTAATCATGCTACTTCAAGTATGTAGTAGAAATTTCTTATGAAGCAAGAAATAAACAACAAAGGACGAGTGAAGAAAGAAAATTTAAGAAAAGGATTCACAAAATATTCCCCCCAAGCTTGGGAGCGCGCAATCCGAATGTACAAGTGTTAAAGAGTAAACAACAAAAAGTGCGAACGAGACAAAGAAAAATAGCCTCAAACAACTTGGTGATCAAGGGGAATTGCAATTTCATATACAACTTTGTTGATACTTTGAGGCCGCTCAGGTGGATTCGCAGCAGTTGAAGCCTTTTCTCTTCCAAAATATTTCGAAGCATCAATCGGTAGAATATCATCTTTAATTCCCTCGTTAGCATCTTCGTCCTTGTCATCAGCTTCTTCATCACCAAACTCAACAACCTCTTTCTCGGGTTGCTCGTTAAAAAAGCGGGGGTCTAAAATACACACCCAATATTTTGTTTGGCAATCTGAATAGACAGACTCCAATATACTTTCAAGAGAAACAACTAGACAGTTAGAATCAATCTAAAGAAAAGTATATAAAAGAGTTTATATCTATGTTTCACAATGTAATCAGAAAATCAAATAGATAGAAATCCACGAGCCTGATTATTATGTGAAACCACTTGAACGATACCAAAGACCAATATTCAAGGATGTCGCATTTACCAATTGATCGATTCAACGCCAACCTGTGATATTTTAATTATATAGAAAAATATAATGCGGAAAAGAAATAACACAGACACCATAATTTTATTAACGAGGAAAACCGCAAATGCAGAAAAACCCCGGGACCTAGTCTAGATTAAATATTCATTGTATTAAGCCGCTACAGACACTAGCCTACTCCAAGCTAACTTCGGTCTGGACTGTAGTTTAACCCCAATCAATATCACACTAATCCAAGGTACAATTATGCTCCTATGCCTCTGATCCTAGCAGGATATTACGCACCTGATTACCTTAGCTGATCTCACCCACAACTAAGAGTTACTGTGACCCAAAGTCGAAGACTTGATAAGCAAATCTGTCTCACACTGAAAAGTATATAAGAATAGATAAATCTGTCTCCCACATAAATACCTACGAGTTTTGTTCCATATTTTTGATAAATCAAGGTGAACATGAACCAATTGATATACCAGACTTATATTCCCGAAGAACATCCTATAAATATCGATCACCTCATAATAATCTTAATCATATGGTAGCGAAACAAGATATTATGGAATCACAAACGATGAGACGAAGATGTTTATGACTACTTTTTATCTTGCCTATCGGGGATTAAATCTCGATCCAATCTTAAAGAAGATAGTACAAAAACATAATAGTAACAGCAACTACAGAGAAAATAGTTGGGTCTGGCTTCACAATCCCAATAAAGTCTTTAAGTCGTTAACCTAAAGGGTTTTGTGAAAAACCTAAGGTTAAAGGAGAATCGACTCTAGCTTATATAACTAGTATTACACAAGAGGTGTGAAGATTAGGTTTCCCAGTTGCTAGAGTTCTCCTTTATATAGTTTTCAAATCAGGGTTTGCAATCTTAGTTACCTTGGTAACAAAGCATTCAATATTCACCGTTATATGAAAACCTGATTATATTCAAGCTTATATCTTTCAACCGTTAAATCGAACTTAGCTTGTTATACATAAATGAAATGTACCCTCATTTAGGTTTAGTAACCGTACCTAAACGTGTACCCCATGTTGGATCAATCGTAGTTAACCGAGGTTATATATTTGAACACTCTCATATCAACCTTATTCATCTTAATCATAACTAGTTCAAATGACTCAAATGAAACTAATTAAAGAGTTATTCAATTGATATATTATCATAGAAGTATATAAGAACAAAATTGAAGAAAAATCGGTTTGATTCACTCGAATCAATTCATGAACATTATAGCCACGGTTTGCAAAGAATGCATTTCTTAATATATAAATGTATTAGTTTATGAACCAACCGATTTTAGAACTTTAACCACTCAAGTATGCAAATGGGTATTGTAGATGGGGAAAAACGATTTGCTGGTTTTTACGGAATTGAGGAGACGATCGTACGGAGGAGACTCCTTGAACCGAGTGAAATGCTTAACCTCGCACAGATGCACTGCAAGAAGGGAGTTCTTTGAATTCGAGAGATCAATCTGTCACATGGGGGATATTAACTAGGGTTTTGGTCGGAGGTCTACGGCACGTGTGTTCATACACACGATGAGAATATGATCAAGTCGTGTAATCAGTTGGAGGAGTTAAGAAAGTAGTGGATGGAAAATCAACCAAGTCTCCGCACGTTGAGCAACTGGTTTTAACACGATTTCCACTCCCCCATTCTTTGATTCCATCAATTGTCACACTTCATGGGATCATGGTGTTTAAAATTCTAGCAATATAAATAAATCTCTGAATCATGATTGAAAGGAGGATAATCTCGCGTCAAACATACAACACAAGATTAACAATCCAACTCTCAACAGAGAAAATTCAATCATTCAGAATTTATCTTATTCTCAGAATACATAACACACCTACAATCTTTGATCACCATTGATTTCACACATTTCCCATCTTCCCTCCTACAGATCGACCCATCCTCTCTTGTGACCGAATTTACTCTGGAACGACCATTGTCTTGGTTTAGGCCGGAGTACTACAGATTGATCTCTCGAATTCAAAACACTCCCTTCTTGCAGTGCATCTGTGTGAGGTTAAGCATTTCGCTTGGTTCAAGGAGTCTCCTTCGTACGGTCATCTCCTCAATTCCGTAAAAACCAGCAAATCGTTTTGCCCCATCTATATATTGGCGACCACATTGGGATAATATTCTCTCGTTTGCAACCTCAAACTTTCACAAGATGGTCGGTCTTAGGACTAATTCAACTACTCCAAACCCAATCCAGAATCTTTCAAACGGCAACGTTCCTTCTTCTAACGCTACATCTGACAGCCTGGAAGATAGAGAAATCCTGACTCTAACTGAGTTGGAACAAGTCCTAGAGATCCACGCCAGGAATATGGATTTGATGAAAGATACAATGAACTATATACTCGATTTTCTCATCAAACTAACATCCTAGTTGGGCGAACTCTCCGAGTTGGGCAGACTCTCCGCTTTAGAAGTCCCAGCACATGAGACTGACTCGTCATGCGGTGACCCTCAAAAAATAGATTTACTACTTACGATAATCCGGTGGACCAGGAGATTGCACAATTAGTTGAAAACTTGTGTGAACTCTTACACTTTTCAAGAAAGCAGCGAACGGTCACGTTTTTCACACTCAACCAGATATCACCTGATGTGCCAGTAGCTTTGTTATCTCCAGCTATCAAAGGAATGTATGTGATGTCTGAGCACTCAATCAACAACATCACGTTTGGAGAAGAGGACCGTATGGAAGATGAGGGACATAACCAATCCATGTACGTAACCGGTTTTATCAAAGACTCTGAATTTAAGAGAGCTCTCGCCGATACAGGCGCTTCCACAAACATTGTCACTATTAAGACTCTCAAGGTGGACAAATTCCCACAAAGTAAGATTATTCGCCATCCCATATTAATGACGAGTTTTGAAGAAATCCAGATCCATACATATGGATATGCATACATAGATTTGAAGGTAGGGCCTATTCAATCAAAGACCAAATTCCACGTGATCAAACAAGATCTTGATTATCACATGATACTCGGGCGACCATGGCTCCATGATAAAAAAGTGGTTCCTTCGACATACCATCAGTGCATGAAGGCCCTAATCAATAACAAAATTGTTCGTATTGCGGCTTCATCATCTCCTTATGCCCCGGTATATGACGCTGAATTCCTTGAGTCTCGGAAGAACATCCCCGAACCTCCAAGCAAGATTTATAGTGCTCTACTGCCAAGATGGAAGCCCATGGAAGAGGTCATAGACAATCCATCATCCTCAGGCGTCAAATCGATTAAGTTATCTGCTACACCGATTAAGTGCCGCAAGGATCAAGTCTCAACTCATGGATCTAATTTCATAACCAGTCGTGATGTGGAGGGGAGAACCATTTATCGACGTAAAGATTATCAATTGACAGGGGAGAACCATGAAGGGTCTCCCCGCCCCAAAAAATCATGTCATAATGAACCATCACTCGAAGAAGTTCAAGATGCTCCACGATAATTACAAGACGGCACTGAATCCACTACTGATGATCTCTAAACTATCAACATTGGAATAAAGGATGATCCAAGGCCGATATTAATTATCTCAGCACTGTCACCAGAGGAACAGATAGGACTGATAAATCTATTGAAAGATTATCAAGACGTCTTTGCTTGGACGTACGAGAAATGCCTGGTTTAGACGAAAAATTGGTTACTCATCATCTGCACATTACTCCTGGATCTAAGGCCATCAAAAAACCGCCTAGACAGTTCAGACATGAAGTCGAAGAACAAATCAAAGTCGAAATCCAGAAACTACTATCAGCGGGGTTCATCAATCCTATTCAACACCCAACATGGCTGGCGAATATTGTTCCTGTCAAGAAGAAAAATGGTCAAATCAGATGTTGTGTTGATTTCAAGAATCTGAATAAATGCTTCCCAAAGAAAAATTTCCCCTTACCCAACATCGATATGCTCGTAGACGCAACCAGTGGCCACAATATGTTCTCATTTATGGATGGTTACAGTGGATATAACCAGATCAATATGTACGAGCATGCTGCCAACAAGACCGCATTTTGTACTCCTATTAGGAATTTCCACTACACTGTGATTCCCTTTGGATTGAAAAATGTTGGTGCTACTTATCAGCGACCCATGACCGCCATATTCCACGACATGATGCACAAGCAGGAGGAAGATTATGTTGATGATGTGGTGGTAAAGTCGAAGACTCGAGAATATCACCCTTCAAATTTTGAGACAGGACTTTGAAAGATGCAGGGAATATAAATTAAGAATGAACCCCCTGAAGTGTGCTTTTGGTGTTTCCTCTAGAAAGTTTCTGGGATTCCTAGTTACAGCAGAAGGAATGAAGGTCGATTCAGACAAGACGAAAGCTATTACTACCATGCCTCCTCCACGCACCGTGAAAGAACTCCAAATTTTTATGGGCAAGGTAAATTATATTCGACGCTTCATCCCTGGATTGGCTCATCTCATCGCTTTATTTACCCCTCTATTGAAGAAATGAGCGAGTTTTCCAGAAAATACAACATATGTTGTTATCACCTGTTGTCATGAAATTACCAGTGCAAGGACGTCCGTTGATACTATACACGGCCTCTAATGATGTTGCTATTGGATCACTCCTTGCTCAAGAAGAAGACGAAGGCATCGAACAACCAATCTACTATTTCAGTCATACAATGCGAGATGCTCAACTCCGATACCCAAAAGCTGAGAGAGCATGTCTAGCGTTAGTGCATGTAATTCAGAAATTCAGGCACTACTTACTATCCAACAGGGCCGTGCTCGTTTCCAAAGCTGACCCTATAAAGTTTCTACTATCAAAGCCAACATTGATAGGAAGACCAGCAAAGTGGGTACTTCAGATGTCAGAATTTGACATAGCATGCACACCACCTAAAGAAATCAAGGGCCAAGAAGTTGTATACTTGCTCGCTGCTTTTCCAGGAGAGGATGCGACAATGTTACATAAAGATGTACCTGGTGAGTTTCCAGGTATCTTAGCTATCAAACAAGAGACGTGGATTTTATACTTTGACGGTTCCGCTGCCCCCAGCAACGACACTGGAGGAGCAGGCATAGTGTTAGTCTCTCAATCCGG
Organism: Papaver bracteatum; assembly: GCA_023529315.1. Classification (NCBI taxonomy): domain Eukaryota; kingdom Viridiplantae; phylum Streptophyta; class Magnoliopsida; order Ranunculales; family Papaveraceae; genus Papaver; species Papaver bracteatum. The sequence continues at coordinate 270,220 of JAJJWX010002610.1, forward strand.
TGAAGTCTTCTCATATTCATTCAAGCTGGATTTCCATTACACCGATAATTCAGCAGAATACGAAGCCTTCTTGCTAGAACTGTCCCTAGCCAAGAAACCAGGAGCAACGCACCTCGAGATAAGGGGAGATTCAAAACTACTGGTCAATTAAATGAATGGAACATACGCCCTTAAATAAATCACACTTTCTCCATTCAATACTGAATCTCAACGGCTGTTAACTTATTTCGCTGATGCAACGATTATCCATACTGGACGAACCAACAATAGGCATGCTGACTTCCTGGCAACTCTCGCTTCTAAGTTGCAATTCGAAGGAGCAGAGAAAATAATCACTTTACAAAGGCATGTTGTTTCATCTACATGGATCGCTCAAGTCGAAGACATTCAAGCAGATGATTGGCGAACACCTATTATCCATAAATTGAACAGTTCTATTTCAGAAGAGAAAGTAAGTCTCAAGGAATTAAAGAGTTATTTCTTACTTCATGGAGCGTTATACTATCGAAACTATGATGGGTCATTATCACGATGCCTTGGAAATAACGAAGAGGACGAACAACTCAAGCGCATACATGAAGAAACGTGCGGACAGACAATGGTGGTAACACTTTACAAAAAGCTTCAAATAATGGGATACTATTGGCCTTCCATGGAAAATCAATTAAGAATTCTGCAAAAGTCATGTCCCAATTGTCAGACGCCCCCTCATCACTTAGAAGCTCTGACAGCCCATCATGCTGGGGACTGGAGGGAACCTTACATCAAATATCTCCGGGACAATGAATTACTGCCAGAAAAGAAAGAAACCACCAAAATCATTCAAAGAGCTAAGAGATTTATCTTTCTTGATGGAATCTTATACCGCAAAAGCTTTGGTGGAAACCTGCTGAAATGTTTAGCTGAGCATGAAATCCCAATGATTTTAAAAGAGGTGCATAATGGAGAACATCAATGAACAAGGAAATTATTTCTCCAGATTCATGAGAAATATTATTGGCCAACCATGGAAGACGACGCAGACGCACATGTTCAAAGGTGTCATCAATGTCAAGTCCATGGTAATCTCATTCACACTCCTTGTCTTTCATTGAATTCTGTGAACAGTCCATGGCCTTTCTATAGCTGGGGACTGGATATCATCGGGAAAGTCAATCTAGCATCTTCGAAGCAACATGAATACATCATCACTGCAACCGAGTATTTTACCAAGTGGGTTGAAGCTATTACTCTTTGAAGAACCACTGGAGTCACAATCTCAGAATTCATCAAAGAATACATAATATGCAGATTAGGTGTTCCCAAACACATTTTCACTGATAATGGAACTCCTTTTGCCAACATGCACGTGACAGAATTGCTCGAGGAATACGGCATCAAACAAGTTTTCTCCATACCGTATTATCCCCAAGGAGACGGACAAGCAGAGAGCACCAACAAAACTTTGATCCGGATTATCATCCGAACAGTTCATGATAATCCTCGAACCTGGAATGAACAGTTACCTATGGCTTTATGGTCTTATCAAACCGCACCAAGGAGCTCGATCGGGACTTCACCATATTCTCTCGTCTATGGGGCCAATGCCATACTGCTGGAAAAAATCAAAATTCCTTCAGCACGTATTGTAATATCTAGTGAAATACAATGTGATGAGATGAAATGTCCAACTCAAGAATTTATGAATTAGAAAATGCTCGAGTCGAAGCGGGCTAAGGTGGAAAAATATGTAGAAGCCTACAAACAAAGAATCTCCAGAGCCTACAACAAAATGGTAAGACCTCGAACATTTCAAGTAGGAGATATGGTATTAAATACTGCAAAGCACATTCAACAAGACATGTCCGCTCACAAGTTCTCTCCGAAATGGGAAGGACCATATATGGTTATCAAGACAGTATCCAGCGGATATTATAAAATCTTAAATATTGATGGAGGACTGGAAGGAAATATAATCAATGGTAAATGGCTCAAAGCATATTACGCCTGATCCATGGAAACCAATTATCTTTTCACCATTTCACCATTTCAAAGCATTTTTAGAATGTAATTTAGGTTCCTCTAAAAAGCGTGAAAAATGTTCCTTTGTTCATTAAACATTCCATAAATAAACAAAATTTCCTCATGACATGATCAGTTATTCCACCTAAGAAAAGCCTGAACCTACTCAAAAAAAAAAAAACAATCATAAATACTCACTCAGAGTAAACCATCCAGCAAAGAGTAATTCTTAAAAACAGCCATGTCGAGCTTCTTTTGAAAGTTCCTGGTCTTCACCTTCAAATCCTGGACAGCTTTCTCAACTATCGTCGACTCCAAGGCAAGTGCCTTCTCCTCTTCCATAAAAGCATTTGTGGTAGAAATTACTTCAGCAGCGGCTGCTGCCCTATCAACCTTGATCATCTCAAGCCAACGGTGAATCAAAATTACATTGAATCTCAAGGTCTCACAGTTCGATATCATGCCATCCCACCTGTGAAGGTCATGATTCTTAACATCTTGCAGAATCTTCTCCATCATCTCTTCAATAATTGATAAAACCCCAGCGACTTTAGTCAGAAGGGTCGGCAAAAAGTCTCTCTACACCTCAGTAGTGACAATGTGACCATATCGTCTCCAAATCTTGGTATACAAAGACGCATGACATTGGGAACCACGAAGCTTCCAATTATTTCATTGCCCGGGAAATTGTTGATCATGTGAGTCTCAAACGGGGGTCCATCCGTTGGGTAGTAAGTTTTAGCTCCGGTATTCATGGAGTTAATAGAACTTTTGTCGATGCCATCATCATCAGTCGCAGACTTTCCATTCCTCCTCTTTCCAGCATCAACAACAACATGTACATCAACCTGCAGTAAATAAATCTTAATTTCTTATGAAGATTGGATAAAATCATCGAGTAATACACTACTCTAAAATCATAGGATTACTCACGGATGTGCCGGCTTCAGCATGAGTTGATCTATATCGAGCAGGGGCTCTAACAGTCCGCTTGGGTCTCGAATTATGAGAAGAAGATGGATTCTTCTGATTATCCTGCAACAAATATTTTCCTATGATCAATAACTCTGATCAAATGGAGATAAAGGAAAATACCCAACTTACTGAGACAGACGCTTCTACTTCATGCTTCGACTGAGATTCATTTCAAGAAAAAAATACTATTGCTGGACATAGCGACGAAAGGTACAATAATCAAAATTTCCTCTACACAATGAAACTAACTCAGGAGAGGAAGAAATATTTGCACAAATGTTAAACCCTAAGTCTGGGGATATATACAAGAGGTGGATACTTATCTTTTATGGATAGTCAATTCAGTTGCGGGTTTTACTAAAACTCTAAGATTTAAACAAGATCAATACTGAAGATGCAGAGAAAAAATAACTGGGAACTGACGGGATTGACGGAAGATGCGCACGATTTACATGGATTTGTGTGTGATGCGTGTTTTCTCACGTAACTTATCTTAGTATTTTCGCAAATGGAAATCACCAAGGCAAGTCGAAAATGATCGTGATGAATTTTAGGGCATGGACATTGGTCCATTTCACTCAATTCGGGAAGAATCAACATTCACAAAAGGGTTTCTCATTCAAAAAAAAAAATCCTAATCCAGAAGAAAACTGTTCACATCATCAAAGGAACGTCTACTACGAGGATAAAAAAAAACATTCAAAGGTTTAAATAAGATCATGGGCAAGACTAGTCAGAGTCATCCGCATCGTCGTCTTCATCATCATCATCATCATCCTTCTCATCATCTGAAATAACGTCTTCAGACTCTTTCTCGGAGTCACTGTCCGAGTCAGAAAATTCTTCTTCTTCATCATCACCATCTATCGCATCCTATAGATCTTCATCGTTACGTTCAGCTTGGAGATCATACCTAACTTGCCGTTCAATCTCCCTATGCGGAGGATATGACCTACTTTTGCGTGTTGTGGATTCCCACACAAGATTTTCTTCTTCATCCTCAGCATCCGAATCTGAGGCCACACCATAAGGACGGGATCGGAGTCTCTCCTCAGCTCTTTGTATTTTCCATTGAACTCTACGCCTTTTCTCTCGATACTCAGCAAGTATCTCCTAATTCTCTTTCCTCTTAAAGAGGTCTTCACGATCAGCTTTCAATTTATCAAGAGACCTGCTATTTTCCAGTAAAGCACGATCTATGCTTGCACGAGCTTTGGCCTCTGAAACCCTCGAATCCTCCTCAGAAGAGCTAGAAGCATAATCACTGCTGGAAGACACCATTGTCTGGAACCAGAGACACGGAGTCATGGGTGTACATATATCAATTTCACAAAATGGTAATTCTCAACTCTTACCTTTTTACGATTCCACTAACAGGAGTGATTGCAATGTAAGAGTTAAACACTTCAACTCGCTTCTTCGAACCTATAAAAGACGAGCAAAAAAGTCAGATTTTTCATAGAATCATGAATAGTTCCACTGCATAAACATTCATCATGGAAATATAAAAACAAAAACATTATTTCATCATAAATAATTGTTTACTTCTAACGACTGCACAAAACTCAAGTTTTGATTTTAATGCACATATTTATATACATAAACAAAGCGTGATTTAATCACGTAAATAAAATCTTTTTGACGTGAGCATGGCGCACTAAATAAAATCCATGAACATGCCATGATTTTATATAAAAAAAAAAAAAAAAAAAAAACTATTTTCCTTCGTACGATCGTCTTTCTTTGAAACGGGGGTTTATTTCGATTTTGTGAAAGCTCACAAGTCTTCAAGATAAAGTTTTGGTTTTCATGAAAGCTTATAAACAGGATTTTATCACTGGACACATGTCTATGCAAAAAAAATCTCTCCTAGGTCAGGCATTATTAATAGTTTCTCGAACTAATGATCGAACGAACATACGTTTTCTACAAACAAGGGTTTTTCATAAAACTCACACTCATATGTGCACATGTATATGATTTTAACAAAACATGAAAGACTCTTGAACTCAGCAAACTTCAAAAAAAAAAAAATATGTACCTGGTCGGCGTCGGCCGGAAGTTCACCGGACGGTGCAGCTCCGACTGGAAAGTTCCGACGAATTTCTTCTCCTCCCTGATGGCGTGAATGAAGTAAAGGGATGAAGGAGGTGGTCGTGCAGGTGAAATAAATAAAAAGGGGGATTCATTCCTTTTATATCAAACTTTATTTCCAAAACCTAATTTTACAAGGATTTGCTTATTGGGCCCGGCCCGTGAATCCTAAAACGACCAAGGTCCCGTCATCAAAATCAGCGGTTCAACACCAATTTATGCTCATTAAACGACGCTCTATCATACTACTAGAATCTCCATTCAAGTCGTGGTTTGCTCGTATTGCCAAAATTCGGTAAGGTCTTATCTTACAACTAAGTTCAATTGCTCATATCGTATGTAACCGGAAAATCACCATTCAATGCTGACTGAGGGACATGACTGTCCCTCACTAAGAAGTGGACTTAATGTAGATGGTGGATTTTCGACAAAGTCTAAAATCGTAAACCCATACTTATATGTACTCCTGATCCAACAATCAGACGAGTATTGAGGCTCATGTCTCTTATCGAAAGCATGAAATATCATGCTATGAGAATCTCTGACTGAGAATACTGTCTCTCGGAGTGTAGTCTCTCAGCTGAGGCAATGGAATATCTCATGAATACTGAGCAATATTTACTTCTATATAGAATCGAAAGATTAGACGGCTCCTAGACAGCTTGCCTGCTAGTATAGAGCAATAACGTCTTCAGGATGTAACGATGTTTTCCCTGACTATATGAAAGAAATATGATGCTTCAACAAGCTCATATCACTCAATTCCTGAATAATTAATGCTCCTAGACGATCGTACTAGTATAGAGCCATTAATTAATTATTCTCAAAATCAATAGATTCATTAACTGAATCCCTGGAAAATATTCAATATTTTCTTAATATTTCGTTACTTCAACTTAGGTTCTTCCCAGCAGAATTCCATGGGTTGGTAATAAATATTTAACACATGGGCATCTGAGTTACCTTCGAGTGAGCCCCGACCAAAATGGTGTAGAAGTATTCGACAAATAATGTATTAACAAACACCTGAATGAACAAACAAAGTATTTCAAAATACGACGAGACGATGAACATATGCAAATTGGAAAGAAAATAATAAAATAATAGTTAAAGCGCTAGGGGACTGGCTCACCGACCGGCCAGTCATGACGTGACCAGTCCCACACCCAAGTTCGATATTTTATTATTTTCCTTGATCTCATGAAAATCCTTTCATTTGAACAAATATCCTTCGTTTTTAGGAAACTCTTCGGTTTCATGGTGTTTCCTTCACACTAACGAAATAATATAAAATTAGGAAAAATATTGTGGGGCTGTGATTATTGGCCAACCGACCATGCCTTGATCTCGGTTGGCCCCACACCTCATGGTTCCTCAATATTTTATTATTATTTCCCTAATCTCACGAAAACTCCTTAATCTCATGATATTTCCTTAATCCCATGAAAAATAATATAAAATTAAGAAAACCCGTGGGACCGGGCCATAGCCGGCCGGTCATGCCTAGCTAGCCCCACATGTTTTATTTTATTATTATTATATTTTTCATGTTTCCTTAATCCCATGAAATTCCTTGATTTCATGATATTTCCTTCAAATTACGAAATTCCTTCAAATCGTGAAATAATACATAAAATTAGCGAAAACTCACGGGACCGGGCCCTAGCCGACCAACCATGCTCAAGCCGGTCCCACACATCCCTTATTTTTTATTATTATTTTTTATGTTTTCTTCATCTCATGGAAACTCCTTGATTTCAACAAAACTCCTTGGTTTCAACAAAACTCCTAGGTTTTAACAAACTCCTGGGTTTTATCATATTTCCCTAAAATCATGAATGTATTATAAAAAATTTAGGGAAAACACTGTGGGACTGGGCCCTTGGCCGTCCGGCCATGCTTTGATCATAGCCGGTCCCACACTTCATGATTCCCTCATTTTTGTTATTTTCCTTCGTCTCATGAAGGTTTTTGACGGTTTTAGCAAAAATCCCTGATTTCTTCATATTTTCTCAAAATGTTGCTCAAACGCACACAAGAAAATATCAAAATTCTCAGAACTGAGACAAGAACATTCTGGTGACATGAGCATGTTACCTTGACCGACCAAGGTTAGCTCTTTGGCTTGCAAGAATCCGGTCCCATGTATTTTCACAGTTTGACCTAATTTGCGCAATTGCTCGTATTAGGTCCAAACAACCTGGAACTTCATGAAACGATCGTCATTTGATCCCGTGACCACCCAAGGAAGGTTTCATGACCCCTTGGTCGGTCCTTTATCTCTTCATAATTAATTAGGTTTTATCACCTAATATTTAGACGAGCATTATTTTAATAAATGATTAAACCAGCATTTAATCATCCTTTCATCAACAAATCAAATGGTCTTCAGAAGACCTTGATATTTTCTCACGTGAGTATCTAGGAACTACATGGTTGACCCATAGTCCCATGTAGCCGGTCCCTCTTCGTTCCGTGGTTAATTTTCAATAAATCATCAATTGATCAAATTAGGGTTTTGAGTCCAAGGTTCATAATTCCAGATTCAAACACTAATAATTTTACATTGATATCATGACCAACATTTTATTATACTCGGTCCAATTGCCAGTATTCTGACTTAATACTTTATTTTGGTCACGCTACCAATTTTCCATCAAACGAGCAATATTTACTCAGATGAGCAATATTTTCTCAAACCAAGGAATAATGGTTCAACTATCAATATTCAACAATTCATCAAATGAGCAACATTCGCTCAAATAAACAATATTTGTTCGCATTGAAATATTGATTCAACTATCAATATTCAGTAACTCATCAAACGAGCAATATTTGCTCAAATGAGCAATACTTGCTCAAATCAAGGAATATTGGTTCAACTATCAATATTCAACAATTCATCGAATGAGCAATATTTTCTCATTTGCGTATTATATCCCTGTCTCAACAGACATGTTCAATTCATGAGTCTTAGAACATTTTCAAATCACGTTCGACTCAATAACACAAGGACTCATCGTTCCATGAAGTCATGAAGTCAGTAACTGGCTAACTAAATACACGTCTGCCCTGCAGACTCCACAATCACACGATACATCAATCGTGTCACATGGGGGATATTAACTAGGGTTTTGGTCTGGAGGTCTACGGCACATGTGTTCATACACACGATGAGAATGTGAGCAAGTCATGCAATCAGTTGGAGGAGTTAACAAATTAGTGGATGGAAAATCAACCAAGTCTTCGCACGTTGAGCAACTGGTTTTAACACGATTTCCACTCCCCCATTCTTTGATTCCATCAACTGTCACACTTCATGGGATCATGGTGTTTAAAATTCTAGCAATATAAATAAATCTTTGAATCATGATTGAAAGGAGGACAATCTCACGTCAAACATACAACAAGAGATTAACAATCCAACTCTCAACAAAGCAAATTCAATCATTCAGAATTTATCTTATTCTCAAAATACATAACACACCTAAAATATTTGATCACCATTGATTTCACACATTCCTCAGCTTCCTTCCTACAAATCGCCCCATCCTCTCTTGTGACTGAATTTACTCTGGAACGGCTATTGTCTTGGTTTAGGCCGGAGTACTATAGATTGATCTCTCGAATTCAAAGCATTCCCTTCTTGCAGTGCATCTGTGTTAGGTTAAGAATTTCTCTCGGTTCAAGGAGTCTCCTCCGTATGGTCATCTCCTCAATTCCGTAAAAACCAGCAAATCATTTTGCCCCATCTACAGGTATGCATACTTAAGTAGTCGGTCTGAGTTTGGATTCGCCAGTATGCAAACGGGTATGCATACTTAGTACACTTCCAAATCCCAGCAGAAATTCTCGGACATATACCTTACGTAAGTATGCGTACCGGTATGTGTACTTAGTACATGAAAATTCACAACTATAAGTATGCATACGGGTATGCATACTTTAGTTCCGGTCATCGATTACATACATGAAAGAAAGCACACTATGTTTATAATCCAATGATGGTTAAGTATTCTAAACTCTTATTTCAATCATTGAAACTTTTTTAAAGGATGACAATAGACGTTTACACACACTATTAGCATCAAAGAAATTTTCAAGTTATTGAAATAATCATAACGAAACATTCCAAGTCTACACCAAATGATTATATCACACAAACCATGTCAGATGTTACTCGGCGATTTTCACATGATCATCTTTTGACTTTCATCAAGAATATAAGATAAACTTGGTTGAAGCGAAAGCTTACCAACACATATTCTGAGAAATATGTAAGCAAGTTAAACTCAACTCGAAATCTCAAATGTGTATAATCGACAACTATATAGTAATACGACTTTTATCTCAATATAGGAGATAGATTAGAAATAGACTTTCCAAGTGATATATGTTTTTTAGGCTCCACATACCTTTTGTTCATGAAGTTCCACAAGCTCGCCTTAGTAGTTCTTCGTCTTCATTTGATGAATGTTGTGAAGTCTAATGCTCAACTACACAATCTATCCTAGTCCGAGACATTAATATAAGTAGACTAAAAATTAAGACTTATAGTTTTGATCACCAACATTGACAAACAAGCTTGAGATAGCAATGCTTGCGAGTTCGACCGAGCAGTGCTCTAACACTCATCTTCAGACAACTCGTCAAATTTAAACACTTTACTGTGTAACTTATGCCTATCACAAAGTTTATCAGTAAATTTATGCTTGGAGATGTCAGCATTCCTTTTAACCAATTTGGTAACCTTCTTGGCATCCTCTCCATCTGGTCCATATCTTCATTTTCATGCCGAACCTCGTCATCAATTTCGGTAATCCTGTTAGCATATGTGCTCTTCTCGTGAGAAAGGTTGACGATCTGACTTCGCAAGCCAGTCTCAGTTTCTACAAAGGCAAAAGGATATAATAAGGAAACAAGATAGAAACCATAGTAAAAGACATAGGCGATAGATGTTATAATGATTACCTTCCTTTTGAAGGAGGGTGGAATTCAAGGTTTTCCAAATATCTTCGTTTAGACTATCCAATGCAATATCGCAATTTCGAGGTTTGCGGCTTCAAGTTGAGAACATACTTCAGAATATGAAGTAGCTCGCTTCTCAATATGTCAAAGTTCAGATCGACTCTCATCTTGACGAATTAAAACATGTTTCTTATCTTTGTGTGGTATAATTTTCTTCTCAATTGGAAGAAATTTGCCTGACTTGGCATCCTGAAGGAGTACAGGATCATCCAAGCGAGTAAGAAGAAACTCAACTTGTTTCTTTAGACGATAGTTATCGACTTCCAGGCCACTGATCTCATTACGAGTGTAGGTGCGGAAAACCGCTCCGCCACGTGTCCGAGGAAGATTGAGCGAGATAATAAGAAGAATCTTCGAGAAAGATATTATTCACCACTCCCGAAGGAGTGTAAGTGAGTAGTCTAATCAACTGTCAGATCTGCCTTAACGAGGCTTCGCCAACAAAGAAGAACTAAATTGCTCGGAAAGACATCTAAGCGAAGAAGAAGCTAACTTGCTCGGTAAGGCATCTAGCGAGGTAGATCTAACCTGCTCGGGAAGACCTGGCGAGGTGGACATAACTAGCTCGGGAAGACATTTAGTAAGGTATGGATTGTTGCACAAGAAAAGGGAAGGGCCACGAAGTCGATTGCGCGAGGTATGACTTGTTGTCCAAGAAATAGTGAGGTTTCCCGAAGTAATAACGCTAAGTGTGGATTGTTGTGCAAGAAAAGGGACAGCTGTCCCCGACATGAACCGATCTTTAAGGAGAAAAGTAAGCATAAAAGTTGTTTTGAGCGAGATAAAAGCGTCAGTCCGAGATAAATCGAGTTGTATTCCATTATGTAATATTACCCTATAAAAGGGGAGACTTAGCCTCCTAAGAAGGGGTTGGATCATTTTAGGAGAGATAATCTAGATCTTGAGTGTTCTTGAGCGTATTGTAACTTTGAATCAAAAGAAATTCAATATAATAGAAGATCTGTGCATAAACTCGTGTTTGTATCTATCGAATTAGTGAGTGGGTGTAACTATGGATTTTCTGTAGTTACATTTTGGCGCCGAGAAACAGGGATCTCATGTTGAGATTTTAGTCTCACTTGAGATAGTTTGAGAAATCTGTTATCACACAAATCACTAAGTGAGTTGTTACTTTGCAAGAATTGAAGAATAGTGGTCAAGGAAACCTGATAGTGCTAAAAGAGGAAAGGTAGATCTGAAACCTGCTGCCCGGAAGGAAATAAAGCTAGATCTGGTCAAAAGCCGGTAAATCGGAGAAAGAAAGTTTAACAGGTTTTCCATGGCGAGAGTACCGGAACGAGCACAATACCTCATCGCGTCAAGGAGAAGCTTGCGTCTAGTAGGAAGAGGAAGCAGGATGGAGATAGGCGAAACATCAAGCAGAGGAGGAAGGCAAGGTGAGATCCAACAGGAAGAGGATGAACGTTACCGGGAAGGGTCGATCCATACCGCTAACACTGAAACGGAGGAGGAAGAAGAACCTATGCAAGAGAACGAAGAGGACTCCGGTGAAGAAAATATGACATTAGAACAGGTCATAGAAGTATTGCGTTTGGAAAGATAAAGACAGAGAGCTCTAATGGAGCAAAGATCCATACTTATGAGGCAGAACGCGATCTTGTTGCAGCAAAATAACCACCTTAATGAAGAAAGGACTATTCGAGATGTGCGAGATGAAGCCGATACAGGGGAGAACATAACCCAAGGGGGAGAGATACCACAGGGTGAGCAGGAAGGAGAAAGGGTAGAACGGAGGCGGAGGCGTCGAAGAGACAGCAGTGAAGAAAGGTTGCTGAGAAGAGCTTTGGAGGAAACCAGGTGGGAAGACCAAAGGAGGCGGTTTGAGGAAGAAAGAACTCGAGAAAAGGAGGGGCTTCGGCAAGAGGAAAGGCGAAGAGAAGACGAAAGAACACAAAGGGAGGAGAGAGCTCGGGAAGAACAAAGACAACGTGAACAACGATGGCAAGAGGAAGTGAGGAAATACGCAGAAGAGGAAGAAGAGAGACTTCAGAAAGAAAGGAGAGAACGCGAGGAAGAAAGGGGAGAAAATGATGATGATCGATATAGAAGGAGGAGAAAGCGAAGGCGAGACGGAGGAAGAGACGAAGTCAATCAAACAGTCATGAACGAAATACAGGAGATGAAAGCGTTACTCAACAATCAACGAAGGGGAGGAAGAGTGCAGCTGGAAGAGGAAATTGTGGAAGCTGACAAATCGCCATTCTCGCGCAAAGTGCTGGGGGGAAGAATCCCAGGAAGGTGTTCACTTCCAACCTTCGGGAGTATTTTCGACGGAACAGAAAATGTTGTACAACATTTAAAGAAGTACACCCTTTCGCTAATGCAGTGGGCGAGGTACGAAACGGTACTGTGCCAGTATTTTCCAACTAGCTTAACCGGGGAAGCCTAAAAATGGTTTGAAGGGTTAGCGGAAGGTTCAATCTAGTCATTCAAAGATTTGCAGAGAGTATTATTGACAACTTACATAAGCAATAACATGTTAAGGCCAGGAATAGAAATCTTATTCAACTTGCGAAGAAAGCCAGGCGAAAACCTGCGGATTTTAATTACGAGATAGAGAACCGTGTGCAGTGAGCTTGCGGGAAGGGTAGATGAAAGAAATTTCATTCTGGCTTTCGTTAACGCGTTAATATCAACCGACCTCTTGCATACCCAGCTTTTCGTAATTCGCAATACAGTAACGATGAGTGAACTCCGAGAGTATCAGGAGGAGTACGTGGCGTTGGAGGAAAAACAAAGGGAGGCAATTGAGGCAGCCCCGATTCAATCCGAAGAGGGGAACTCACGCTTTGCTTCCAAGAATAACAAATATAATAAAATATGATATGAAATATGAGGACGCAGAACCATTGGCAACAATACCCGCGAAGTTGGTAGCAGTATCCAGTGGGGACCAAGAATGGATAGATTAACATCCGAGGTATATCGATCCCAGACCTCGGAATTACGAAGGGTTCCGAGATGATAATCCGAGGAACTCATGAAGATACCTACCGGGGCAGCAATATGGGAGAAAGAGACCACAGTTCGAGGACGTAGTTTTTCCCGAATTCAACACCACTGTCGAGAAGATATGGGAATCAATTGTCATGACCGAAGAAATTCCCCCCCCCCCCCCCGGGAAATTTTGGGGTGGAGCCCTTGTCAAGTGTGAGAAATAATGACTTTTGCAAGTATCATTTCTTCCATGGACACCGCACAGAAGATTGCAGAAACATCCGACGAATAATACTTCGCCTAATTGAAAAGGGGAAACTCAAGCATTTCTTGGCAAATTCAGGACCCATACCACCGCCACCAGCTCAGAGAACTGATCAAAAGCAATCAAAAGTATACAGAATCGAAATCGACAGAGGAACACATAAGTTAAACTGCAACTCCATCATTCACTCTGCAAAGAATATACGAAACTTTCATGATAATATGTTACAAAGAGTTCATAAGCGAGATTTTGAAGGAAATGAGATATTCAGCATTGCGAAGAGGGGGCCATTGGAAGAATGGCAAAAGAGAATTATTTCCTTTTCGGCAAAAGACGCCCCGGAAGGAGGAGCTTCGCACACAGATCCTTTGGTGATCACCATGAACTTCGGAGAGCATACGAAGTGGGAAGAAAGTTCCGCGGGGAAAAAGAAAGTATTGGCATTAGATAGGATCTTGGTGAACACAGGGAGCTCGGTGGATATTCTCTTTTACCACGCATTTAAAACAATGGGCTACCGAGATTTGGATCTAGTGCCGTCGACCTATAATATCTATGGGTTTAACGGAGTAGCATCAAATCCGAGAGGGGAACTAGTCGTGAATATCTTCGCAGGAGAACTTGAAACCGAGGTAACAGTATGCGTGGTGGATGTAGAATCTCCCTACAACGCTCTGATTGGGCGGCCATGGATACATGGGATCAAGGGAATAGCATCTACATATCACCAAGCTATCTAATTTCCTATGCCAAGCGGTATTGGCGAGATAAAGGGGGATCAGAAAGAATCCAGAGAGTGCAATGATGAAGATGTGCATAACTATGACGAGAAAATAAAGCGAAAGAAGGAGCAAAATAAGAGAGTGCAAGAAGCAAAGAGGGAAGAAGAATTAATGGTGTATCTGGTCAAAGCAAAAGAGGGATGGGCTATTCCGAGTGAAATCCCCGAAGATAAGGATGAGCCTTTGTAGCAATTAAAGGGTCTGTCTCCGCTCGGAGACCCAATCATGAAATTAGCAGCAGTAGAACCCACGCAAGAGATAAACTTGGGCAGCGAAGATGAAACGAAAACGGTGAGGATCGGACCAACGATAGAGGAGGACGAAGAGGAAAGGTTGATAAAGCTGTTGAAAGAATACAGTGATATCTGGGGCATGAACGAGATGCCTAGGATAGATCCTGAAGTTGCTTGTCACAGACTGGATCTAAACCCAGCAATCAAGCCAATAAGGCAACGAATACGAAAGATAACAACTGCTTATCACGAGCAAATAGAGCAAGAATTACATAAAATGTTAAACTCGGGAATAATAAGACCCGCGAAGTATCCAACATGGATATCCAACATGGTGATAGTACCAAAAAAGACTATAGGGATAAGAATATGCATAGATTTCAGCGACTTAAATACCGCTTCTCCAAAGGATAGCTTCCCTCTACCCAATATACCGCAAATGGTGGAGTCAGCTTCAGGGTACAAGAGGTTAACTTTGATGGACGGTTATTGTGGATACAACCAGATACCACTCGCGGAAGAAGATCAAGAGCACACGGCCTTTTTCACTCCTAGAGGCTTGTATTGCTACACGAGGATGCCGTTCGGACTAAAAAATGCAGGGGAAACTTACCAACGGATGGTGGAGAAGATTTTCGCAAAATGGGTGCACAACAAGATGGAGGTCTACGTCGACGACATGCTGGTAAAAACTAAGGAGTCAGGGGACCATGTTGAAGACTTGAAAGAAATTTTCGAGCAGATGAGGGCATTCAAAATGAAAATAAATCTTGTGAAGTGTGTATTCGGTGTGGAGTCAGCGAAGTTCCTGGGGCACATTGTGTCCGAGAAAGGGATTGAAGTAGATCCATCCAAGGTTCAAGCCATATTGGACATGCCATCGCCAGCAACGGTAAAAGACGTGCAAAAACTTAATGGACAGTTGGCAGCTTTGGGAAGGTTCATTTCTAAATCCTCGGATAGGTGCAAACACTTCTTCGATATTTTGAAGAAGGGAGCAAAGTTTTCATGGACACAAGAATGCGAACAGGCCTTACAAAATATAAAAGAGTATCTTATCAACTTATCAATTCTCCAAAATCCGAGCCAAATGAAGAACTACTGATTTGTCTCGCAGCTACACCAAATGCCATCAGTTCAGTGTTGCTTCGGACAGATGAAGGCATTGAAAAGCCTATCTTTTACGTCAGCAAAACACTCAATGCTGCTGAAAAGAACTACACAAAGATAGAAAAGTTGATTCTAGCACTGGTGTATTCATCAGAAAAACTAAGAACCTATTTTCAGACTGACAAGATAAAAGTTCTAACCAGAATCCCTATAGAGTCAGCTTTAAAGAATACAAGGAGAGCTGGGTGAGTTGAAAGATGGAATACCCAAATAGATCAATTCAGATTAAAATACGAAGTCCAGACTTCAACGAAGTCACACATAATTGCGGAATTCCTGGCCGAGTTCCCAATAGAAGAAGACGAAGGAGTGGAAGAGATGTTGGATATAGATGAAGAGCGTCCGGATCCTACAGATCTACTGAAAGAAAATCATCCAAGGAGATGGGAAATATTTGTAGACGGATCATCCAACAGCGCTGGAGGAGGAATGGGAATAGTATTTACTTCGCCAAAAGGAGCAAGGACAGTATTTTGCTTCCGACTGGAATATAAAGCCACTAACAACGAGACAGAATATGAGGCAGTCATACAAGACTTGAGGCTGGCTATCGAGATGAAGTTGGAAGAAATAATAATAACTAGCGATTCTCAGCTAGTAGTAAGGCAGATAGAAGGAAGGTATCAAGCGAATGATGCAGTGATGAATCGATATTTGCAACTCGTGAAAGAGTATCCAAAGAGAATACCCAATATAATTTGGAGGCAAGTAAGCAGAGATAATAACAGACATGCGGACGCTTTAGCCTTTATTGCATCAATGATAGAAGACACCTCGGAGAAATATATCCGAATTGAAAGGTTAATGCATCCCTCAGTAACTAACGAGTTGGAAAATGAGAAATCCATGATGATAATAGAGGGTGGCACATCCGACGAATTGGGAGAGGATGACTGAAGGACACCTATTCACAAGTACCTCGAGAAGGGTGATCTTCCTAGAGACAGGTTTGAGGTGCACAAAATCAAAGGGAGATCTACCAACTATGAATTAAGAGAAGGAATCCTATATCGGAGATCATTCCTAGGACCACTGTTGCGATGCTTGTCACAAGAAGAAGGGGTGCAAATCATGAAGGCAATACATTACGGTGACGCTGGAAATCACAGCGGAACTAGATCATTGGCTTACAAAACTAAAACGCAAGGATACTTCTGGCCAAGCATGCATAAGGACGCAAAAGGTGTAGCAACGAGGTGTGAAGCTTGTCAAAGATTCGGAAAACGCATACATGTACCCTCGACGAACTTGAATTCTGTGCTAAGTGTGTGGCCATTCGCCATATGGGGAATAGACATCGTGGGACCGTTTTTTGATGGAACCTTGCAACGAAAGTACCTAATAGTGGCAACAGACTACTTCACGAAGTGGGTTGAAGCCAAACCAGTAAAGAATACGCGAGATGGAGATATATACGATTTTATACTTGAGCACATCATATGCATATTCGGAATTCCACTGCAGATAGTCTCGGATAACGGAATGCAATTCGAGGGAGATAACGTGAAAATGTTATTTAGCACTTTTAAAATACAAGCCGCAAAGTCGACACCGCTATACCCGCAGAGTAATGGACAAGCTGAAGCAACAAACAAGACAATTGCATCCACTTTAAAAAAGAAACTAGACGGGCATCTCCATAATTGGTGCGAAGAAGTCCCGAAGGTGCTATGGTCATACAGAACCACCAGACGAGAGGCAACACGGATGTCACCTTTCTGCTTGGCATATGGAGTAGAGGCGGTCCTGCCTACTGAGATCATGTTCCCCACTACAAAACGATAAGCCTGGAAAAAGGGTCTAAACTTGGACATGATCCTAGCAAAATTAGATGACTTGGAGGAAAACAGGGAGATTGCTCTACAACACATGACGAACTATCATCGGAGACTATCTCGTGAATACAACAAGAGGGTGAAAGAAAGAAGTTTCTTCCCAGGGGAGCTGGTTCTGCGCGAGATACCCCCATATCAAAAGGGACCCGGAGGAAAAATGGAGCCTACGTGGGAAGGACCTTTCATCGTAAAAAGAAAAGTAGGAAACGGAGCTTATGAACTCGCGGACTGTGAAAGAAAAGATACAGATAGCGACGGGGACATCGTATACGGCGAAGCAGAAAGGCAAGGTCGCAGACTGGACCACCTGTGGAATCCAATTTACATCAAGAAGTATTATCCATGAGCAACAGAAACTCGTGAAGAATTGATAAAAAAAAAATAAAAATAAAAATAAAAATATATATCAATCAGAAAGTGAAATGAATCATTTGTTGAGCAAGCATCGAAAAATCAGCAGAAACAAAGAAGAAAAAAAAGATACACAAATTCAAAACATGTGAATGAGAGAGCCACAAGTAAGACTTCATTTAGGAGGTCTGCTTAAGACCCTCAAAATAGGTGATCGTAAGTCCTATATAAAACCTCTACTTATGGAGGCTAAGACCTCGTGGCGTGCAACCTAGTTCGCACAAAGTGCAAGGGGAAAATGTAAGACCTACACGCGCGTCACGAGATAATCTCAGATGTGGCTAACAACCACCAGCTAGGGGCAACCGTAAGACCCATCCGCCGAGGGCCCTAATTGGGTAACCACTCGGTAAGGGGTGTAAGAACAAGCCATTGGAGAAGAAGATGGCCTGCTGTAGTTCTTCCGCTCGGTTCCAAAACCACCTCAACTAGGGTGTGACTTCGTAACCAAGAGCCATATCAGCGAAAGGATGCGAGGTCACGAAATAACTGATGCCTAATCCCAAAAGCATGGGGGTATTCAGAGGGGAAGGGACGTCACCCTCCTTTAGGGAGCCGAGTGACCACAAAAGTCGGAAATGTTACGGGGCTGGTACTCACGGGAGTAGGTAGGCCTGTGATATTGTTGCACATAAGACCTCAATGAGCGAGATAAGGTGAGGTTGATGGATCTTTACTTCGCAAGAGTAAAGAGATCCTGAGACTTCGTCGAAAATCCCTGACCAACGGGGTGGGGCACAATAATACCTTAACTAGGAGGAAAAATAAGACCCCGAACTGATGATAGAGATGTGAGGAAAAAATATGAGACCTGAGGAAAAACAAAAGGGCAAGTGTATACTTGCAAAGAGGCAGGTATATACTACAAAGAAAAAAGCAAGCACATTACAAAGCTTGACCACACAAGCCATACAATTCTAAGAAGTACTTCTTACATTGCATAAGAAGCACTCGCAACTGAAATCTTATACATGATGATATAAGCACTAACTCGATTATGCTATAAACTGAACAATAATAATTACAGTGAGATGATAATAATGCGAGATCGACTCGCATGAACAACTAAGGAAAAGAAAGTAAGGTCAAGCGGAGCTAAAAGAACAAGGTATGCTACATAAATCCACCAAAGAATAAGAGGCAAGTATATACTTTAAACACGATTTTATTCTTTAGAACATTTATTTCGCACTAAGGCAAAAGAGCAATTACTTCGGAAATACCCGAAGAATAAGGGGCAAGTATATACTTAAGTAACATTAATTATTCTTTGGTTCGTTCCTTCGTCTCGTATATACTTGGTATGTCGGACTGATTCCGAAATATCGGGGCAAGGCAACCATTAACAAACATGCAGGTTGTATATAAGCGCAGCAAATGAAGCAACTAAAGGGAAAAGCTAATATATTAAGGCAAAATAAGAGCAAAAATTGTCATGCCCCCCAAGCTTGGGAGCGCCCAGATAAAATTTTAGAAGGAAAAAGAACCAAAGTATCACAAACATCAAAGAAAATAATCAGGGATTGTTAACTCCCTCTTTATCAAGATTGCCATCAAATCCCGCAGCCCCATTATTGTTACCTGCTCCAGAATTGGCACCAGCCCCAGCATTTTTATCTCCTATGCGTTGAGGAATCTCGTGATGAGGTCTCTCAATGTCTTCATCAGTATCTGTATCTTCGTTCTCAGCTTCGGCGAAGACAGTGGGCTCATCATCGGAGAAAATCTCGAGGTTCATGTCGGGGACGTCGAGACAATGAGAGTTGCAGAACTCGGTAACGAATTTCACCTTCTCTTTCTAGGAATTTCGGCGAGTCCATTTCGCTAGCGTCCTCCTCCATCTTATCGCAATCCTCGTTCAAGGAAGTAAACTCTCCCTGCAATTTGGATAACTCCTTGGCCAAGCTATCCTTTTGGCGAGACAAGTGCAAGATTTGATTCTTCAAATTTTCCTCGGATTCTGCAAGATAATAGCGAAATGAGAAACAAGAATAACCAAGCAAAGCATGAAGCAACAATGACACCTAGAGCTACCTTCTTTCTGCGAAATAACAGAGTTTAAAGTTTTCTGAATATCAAGGTTAAAGTGATCAATTCTTGATATCTCCGTTTCGAGAAAACCGTGATGTTCTAGAGAAGATTTTTCCACGTCCTCTCCAGGGCCGGACATGGATCTATCATCATCAGGGGATCCTATAACAAGTTTACCGCTTCTGGGAGGCATAACAAGATTCTTCTTCGCAGGAGGAACGGGGGCAGTTTTCTTGCCTTGAAGCCTCTCCAAGCGAACCAGGATGGAGGACATGTCACTATTCAATTCGTTGTTCTCATTCCTTAGCCTAGTGTTCTCAGTCTTCAGCTCCTCATGCCCAGATTTCAACTCGGAAAGCTTACTCCGGAGCTTGAGAAGTTCAGCTTCGGACTTATATTTCCTATTAATTATTCTATCTTTGTCCTCCTCAAGACGCCTAACTTGACCTATGGATGAGGAGTGAAGGTTACGGGAAGTAGTGAGAGAATTACTAATCCGTTGAAGCTCAGTTCTCAACCGTTTATTCTCCTCGTGGAGATGGAAATTCAACTCTTCATTATTAGCGGATTCATTAGCTAGACGCTCAGCCAGAGAATATGATGTCATTAACTTTTCATTCAAAATCTCATTTTCAGATAAATAACAATTAATCTGAGACAAAAGGTTTGCTTGTTCTTCTTGGTAATCGTCAGCGGTCGACTTGGCTTCTTCAAAACTCACATAATACTTCGCAGAACGGGCTTGAAGAAAAACAACAAGATAGTAAAAACGAGAACCAGATAGAAAAAAAGACCGAGAAAAGATTAAACTTACTGCTAAGCTCCGAAATCCTTTCATCTTTCTTGACTGAACGCTCCCTCTCATCAGCGAGATCATTCCTAAGATCCTGAATTCGCTCATTAGCAGTCTTCAGATTCTCGCGGGCAACCTTCATCTCCACGAGTTGAGCCATATGACGGTTGAACTCCTTCGAAGTGTTTCCAGTAAGATGGGGATTTGTACGTCAAATGCATTTAAGATTGATAATACTAACCAAGGCCATAATAGCAGCGTGCTAGTTGGTGGAGAGATTCAACGAAGCGTTCTGCATGAAAGATTGATCTTGAGCTAAAAAAGTATCGGCGCATAGCGAGATTACAGATTCCATAGATGCAGACCTTGTGGAAGGGTTTTTCCGAGTTAAAATAAAAGTGTCCCTTAAGAATTCCATGTCATGGGCATAGGCCGGATCCTCTGCTTCAAAAACCTTCCGAGTCTTTTCACTAGAAGGACCTGCTGATGGTTTAACCGGGGACTCTTCCACCGTGATACGAGGAGTTGGCATGGGGACCTTCGGAGAAGGAGTGGCACCATTTAGCACCTCGGGCTTGTTCTTTCCAGGAGGAGAAGGAAACTCTGCAAGCTTCTGGGCTGAAGGTATACGGGTGAGATCCCCCATATTCAAGACCCTGCGACATTTTTTGGGTTCAGCGGCAGGAACGGATTGAGAAGGAACCTGAAAATAGGGATCAGTAACTCGGAAGTGAATAAAGGATAAGGTAGCAAGGAGAGAGATACAATCTCGGAAGTAACTATAACGGAAAAATACCTGAGTAACAGCAGCAGCAGCTGGGCTTTCCTAATGATCTCGTTTCCTATGAACACGAGGGTTTACAATGTGAGGTTCCACGAATTCTTCCTCCTGTCAAAATCAAAAGTTAGATTCCGAAAGCAAAATTAAAACACCAAAAGCGAAGTAGAAAGCGGGCTACCTGGTCAGTAGCAGGAGATCCAACAGTTAGTTTCTTGGTAGAGGAGGATCTATCCTTAATCAAGCCGGGAGCCGACAATGCGTACTACAAAAAAAAGATAAGAAACTCAGATAAAAGGAAACGAAATGAAATGAGGGGGAAAGATTAACGAACTTACATCGGAGGGCTTCTCGGACCAGGAGAACTTCCAAGGCTCGAAGGAAGCGAGATGAACGTGATTTGGGAGGGGGCACTCCCGAGCATTTCCGGATTCATCATAACCCCAGACAAGGGGGCCCTCAATAACGACTGAGAACATCATCCAGTCCTCATCATTACTCAGACGCAGAGAGGGGCCTTTGGGAGCCTCCTTCGAAGAACTAACGGGCTCGACATCCAAAAGAAGAACTTTGGAAGGATCCTTCAGGGATTTCCGATGTAGAGCAACACCCCATTCTTGATACTTCCTTCTCCCACCTTGAGTCTTATCGAAGTAATTCTCCGAGAAAGAAGTAATGTTGTAATCCGAAGGGTTGAAATTCTATGCCGCAGCCGGGATCTGGGACGAACCACCATAGGAACGCCTCACAAACTCGTTACAAATCCGAATTGAATTACCGTTCAGCTGGAAGGCTCCCCTGTTGAGATGAGCAAGAATCTCACAGAGAAGAGGATTCCAGGCGTCATACAGAGGAAAAATTAAGCCCGCTCTCAACTGAACCAAAGTGACAATCATCCTGGTAGATGACCACGTCACAGTCTCAATCCAGCGGCTATTCAGTTCCATCCGTTTGGTTGCGGTTACCGGAGGTGTGACTGATAAATCCACCGCCGGCGACAGAGTTAAACCTAGTTTTTTGAAATCAGCCTGGAAATATTCAAGCTGCTTTGATGTAGTGGCAAGGGGAAATTTTCTGGGTGCCATTGTTGAAAGAAGAGAAGATGATGTGGAAAAATTGAGGAAGAACTAAAGAAAGAAGAAAGCAAACAGAGTTTACAGAAGAACGGAGTCGGGGAAGAAGGAACAGGAGACTGTAAAAAGATGAAAAGGTAAAGAAGAGAGACTATTTATAAAGTGCCAAGGCATAACCGGGAGAGGCGGTTACACAGGGAGAGGAACCGGCTAATGACTGTTGACAAGAATCGTGGGAGACAAGATGGCGGAAAATCCGGGTACGTGGAGGTTATGAATTTAATGCGAGGTTCTCTTTCCTTTATTGGTACCCTCAAAAGGAATGAGAAAAGGAAAAATGTAGGTGCGGAAAACCACTCCGCCACGTGTCCGAGGAAGATTGAGCGAGATAATAAGAAGAATCTTCGAGAAAGACATTATTCACCACTCCCGAAGGAGTGTAAGTGAGTAGTCTAATCAACTGTCAGATCTGCCTTAACGAGGCTCCGCCAACAAAGAAGAACTAACTTGCTCGGGAAAGAATCTAGCGAGGTAGAGCTAACCTGCTCGGGAAGACCTGGAGAGGCGGACATAACTTGCTCGGGAAGACATTTAGTAAGGTATGGATTGTTGCACAAGAAAAAGGAAGGTCCACGAAGTCGATTGCGCGAGGTATGACTTGTTGTCCAAGAAATAGTGAGGTTTCCCGAAGTAATAACGCTAAGTGTGGATTGTTGTGCAAGAAAAGGGACAGCTGTCCCCGACATGAACCGATCTTTAAGGCAAAAAGTAAGCATAAAAGTTGTTTTGAGCAAGATAAAAGCGTCAGTCCGAGATAAATCGAGCTGTATTCCATTATGTAATATTACCCTATAAAAGGGGAGACTTAGCCTCCTGAGAAGGGGTTGGATCATTTTAGGAGAGAGGGAGATAATTTGTAAGGAGAGATAATTTAGATCTTGAGTGTTCTTGAGCGTATTGTAACTTTGAATCAAAAGAAATTCAATATAATAGAAGATCTGTGCATAAACTCGTGTTTGTATCTATCGAATTAGTGAGTGGGTGTAACTATGGATTTTCTGTAGTTACAACGAGCTTCACGAAGATTACCCTCAATTTTGGCCCTTTTCTCGGTTATTCGGGTTTTGTCCTTTTCTAATTGTTCAACCGAACTTTGAGATGAAGAATAAAGGTTCTCTAAAGACTCAAGTTTCTTAGAACTTTGCCTAAGATCAACCTTTAGACCTTGATTTTCATCGTAAATATCATCCACATGGCGTTCAACAAGTTTACACTTCCGTTCCCAGGAAATCCTCTCATTGTGAAGACGAACATTTAATTCCTCAATGTTGTCACGATAAACGGTCAGTTGATCCACTTGAGAATAAAGAGTCTCAATTTTCTCTTTCAGTATCTCGTTCTCAGTACCTGAACCATCTATCTGGCTCGTTAAATTCAAGTTTCTAGCCCGTATATCTTCAACTTTATAATTTGCTTCACCAGCTTCCATTTGAAATTTCACACACCGAACTTAATAAAGGGAAAAATAAGGATACAACACGAAAAGAAAATCAAATCAAGATGATAAATTACAAGAGCCTGAGATATACCACTTAAGTCATGGTTCTTTTGTTAGATATTCTTCACATACTATTTCTCTTCAACTCTAGCCCTTGGATGCGAGTTGTATCTTAATCAAGCCTCCTGCGAGCCCATCGACACCCCATTAATTAAGTTTCTAAGATGACGTTTGAATTCCTGCGAAGAAAAGATAGTATGGATTATGTAACTACGGAAAATCCATAGTTACACCCACTTGCTAATTAAGATTACAAAAGTTAAATCACACACGAAGTGAAACAAAACTTTATTTTTGTTATTAGTTAATGAATGGGAAGATACAAATCACTCAAGAACATTCACAAGAACCGTAAGTTGTCTCTCTTAACAATCTCTCACTTATCCCTCAAAAAATGCCACCCCTATTACAATGGACCAAGTCCTCTATTTATAGCGAAAAATACGTAATGGGTTACATCTCATTTTACTTCGCCCAGAGTCATACAGTTCACATGACTGTATCTCTTACCTCGCCAGAACCATTTTCAAGAAAGTTTTTCCTACCTTTTCGCCTTAAAGGTCGGTTATTGTCGGGGACAGCTGTCTTATTTCTTGCATAACAATCCACACTTCGGATCTTCTACTTCATTAACTTTATCTTTTCTTGCGTAACAATCCACACTTTGGATCTTCTACTTCGTTAACTTTATCTTTTCTTGCAAGATATCTTCTTGTGCAAGCCACTGCTACTTCGTCAATTATTACTTCACATATCTAATATTCGTTAAAGTAAATCTAACACTTGATTTGACTCTTCACTGACACTTCCTTGGGAATTAGTGAATAATATCTTGTTTGAAGATTCACTTCGTTGCCTCGTTCATTCTTGTTCGGACACGTGGCGAGAAAATTTTCTGTACCTACAGATTATGAAGGATAAAATGAGAGTAACAAAGCGCAAGGAAGGAACATTACCAAGGCCATCAAAGACACATGCTGGGAGATGGTTAAAGCCTGAGAAGCACTTTCCAGCGAAAATTGATCACCACCCATAAATGTATCAGCAATCATATACAACAGCGAGTCAAGAGCAGGAGAAATGACTGAATCACTATTCTTGGCAGCCATAAAGATATCTTCCAGAAACTTCATATCGGGTTGGTATAACGGGTCACATCCTTCAGCAAAATACCAAGGCTCGGTCGCCTTAATATTACTCTCCGACTTTGGATCATCGAAATAAAGCTTTAGAGGAGAATCCGATAAATTAACAGTGAAATGCACGAGAAGAGATGAAGGAGGATCCTTGCGAAGAGGTTTATTCATTCCTGAAGAAGAAGAGATCCCTTTGAGAGAACTATCACGAGACTTCGAAGGCTCGACCCTTTCACTAGAAGAACTCTTGGGACCTTTAACCTTAGTAAGCCCAGCCATATCCAGAGTTCTACGAAGGAATTCGAAAACTGGTGGCTTGGTGCCAGAACCAACATTCTACATAAAAAAAATACTTGAATAAGAGAATGAAAAGAGACAAATTGAAAAATAAACAAAATAAACTTACCTGCTCGGGGTTAGGAGATCCAGCAGCTTTATCGCTTTTCTTTGTAAGGGACTTGATTAAACTAAGAGGAGGAGAAACATACTAGAAAAATAAACAAAGGATAAAATAACGAAGTAAATATGAGAAATCTACGAAGTACAACACAAAACATAGTGAAGGAATAAATAAATTACCCCCACAAGAATTTCAGGCCAAGCGAACACCTAGGGTGCGTAACGAGAAAAATAGCGATAAGGAACGACATAGCCTGAGCGAAACTTCCCATTCTCGTAAATTCCCCAAATCCGAGGACCTTCAAAAATAAGAGGATACATTATCTAGTCCTCATTATCAAAGAGGCAAAGGCGGCCATTCTTCGAATAACCATGAGGATCAAAATCAAGAAAAAGAGGGTGACCAATATTGTCAGTAATTCGCTCGAAGCTGATAGCCCATCCTTGAAGACTGCTCTTCGAAGAAACTCTGGGATAGTAATTTTTCAGAAAAGAACCCACGGTATATTTCAAAGTCTCGTACTCTTCAGCGAAATTAGGAACTTGCGAGAGACCAACCCCGGTGGAGCGAAGCAAAAACTCATTCAGGGTGCGAATGGCATCACCATTCAACTGAAACACACAATTAGATTCATTTGATTATTTTTTTTATTTTTTTTACATATCATATAAGATTTAGGTAATATACGAGCTGATTCATATATTTCTTATTTAACAGTTAACCGTAGATCTTTTCTACTCTATTTGAAGCACAATTAGTTGGGAGTATAAGACCGGATTATTAGTTAGTTATTGTGAGGTGACTAATATTTCTAGGCTGCTCTTTGGGAGTATAAGACCGAATTATTAGTTGGTTCCTGTACACCTTGATTTATCGAAAGATGAAACAAAAATAATAAATGATGGACATATTTGTGGGAGATAAATTTATTTATAAGTCTTCGACTTTGGGTCGTAGAAAATCTTAGTTGTGGGTGAGATCAGCTAAGAGAATCAAGTGCGCAGAATCCGACATGGTTCTAGAGGCGTAAGGAACACGACTGTATCTTAATCGGTGTGAGACTTGGTTAGGGCTCAACTGCATTCAATTCCAAAGTTAACTTATAGTAGGCTAGTGTCTGTAACGGCTTAATACAGTGTAGTGTTCAAAGCTGGAAAAGGTCCCGGGGTTTTTCTGCATTTGCAGTTTCCTTGTTAACAAATTTTATGGTGTCTGTGTTATTTATTTTCCGCATTATATTTGTTTATATAATTGAAATATCACAAGTTGTGCATAGTTCAATCAGTTGATAAATCCGACCTTGTTTGTTGGATTTAACTTGATTGACACTTGGGCATTGGTCTTTGGTAGCGTCCAAGTTATTTCTCATATCAATCAGGCTCACGGATTTCTATCTGTTCGATTTGCTGATTGTATTGAGAAAGAGAGATAAATCTCTTTGATATATTTCTTGATTGAGTCTCACTTTTAAGTTTGTTCTCTCGGAATTATATTGGAGTTTAGTCCATACAGATTTCCGAATGAATTATTGGGTGTGGTTTTTATACCCCCTCTTTTTCAGTCCACTTGTAATCAATGGTCACCAGTAAAATTATCCTTGAATCAACGAATAAAAAATGCACGAAGGATTTTCATTAGCAACGGTACATAGATAATAAAAATTGGACTATATCAATGAGGATACCTGGACAACATAAGCATATAAATAATATTTTTTTCTAGTGTTTTCACGTAACATATATACCAAGTTAAAAATCATGTGTAGGATACCGAAGAATACCTGACGTATGACATTAATCAGAAATATTCGAGACCCAGTTGGTAGAAGGGAATGTATATTCTATCGAAATTAAGGTTTGATATGTCTTTCTCGAAGGGAAGTTTCAGAATTATTGACTACAAACACGTTCTTTGGTTAACAAGTTTACCTAAGGAAAACAACTATATATTGGAAAACCAGGCTCTCCTGAACACAATTAATTTCATATATTTCAAAAGTGCATCGAAAAAAGTGAACTACACCACATTCCATCTTAGTAAAAACCAAACTACTTTTTAATTTTCCATGCGACGTACATAAGATACCTATAATTAATATCAATGTTACATGCATGTGTCTTAATTTTAGATGTTATTGGGAGATCAAAATATGTTTTATGTATTGCTATAATGGCAGTCGATGGTCAAAAAGGGTCCAACGAAGCTTAGAAGAAAGAGATAGTATGGGGTGACGAATAGAAGAGGGTTTACATTCCCTCAATCGAGTATTAACGATCTAATATTGTTATTAATTGTGTAGGTCAGTAAAAGAGGGTATCATAGAGGAATACATGAATACTCTGATAATTGATAGTATTAATGGAATGTTTGTGATCAAGTTTCGAGGTTAATGGTCCGTTACTGAGTAACTACGTCGTGATGCTGACATTAATTAACATTTATTTGGTCACATGATATACAATTACACCTTGCAAAAGATACACTTGCATTGGCTACAACCACTGCATCTAGAATGTTGATTAATCTAGGCATACCAACGGTCAATGAATTCAAGAAAAATTAAGTGTGTAGAATAGAAGATGGACTATACGACTTTTGTTACATATTAAAACTACAAAATTAATTATGCAAGATTAAATCAGGAGACAACGTAATCACAATAATTGGCTTGCAATAACCGGATGATCACAACGATAATAGGATATACAAGAAGCAACTGACATGATACAATACAATGAAAATATGGTAAACGTGTATTCAGTTGAAGTTTTTACATGCTAAAATAAAGTATATCTAAATGTGTGTCATTTCGTGTACATTGCATACAAAATATTTACCTACGAAGTGACAATACTAGGCTTGGTTGAGATCAAAGAATGGCACTACATGGCATGCAATAGATGTAGTAAAAAGGTTGAGTACGATGATGACGAGGAACACTGGTGCAGCAAGTGCAATTTTTTTTTTGAAGAGGACATAACAATTGGAGAATGAACAACATTTTTTAATAAATGGATGGAAAATACACAAAGAATTACTAACGTCTTAGAATATACATAGGTACAAATTGAATCTGGTTGTAAAAGATGACAAGATACTGCAGTATTTACAGTTATAGGAAAGACAATAGGAAAAGTTAATGAAGTGCACTGAGAAAGAAGATGTAGATTACCTGGAATAGTGCAATGAGGTAAAGAAATATTATTATGGAAAATTAACTTGATTATAGATAAATGTAATGTGAATATATGTTCACCATATTATTTATTTCCAAATGAAGATAAACAAGGGAGAAAAGGAAATTGGGTGGTTTAACCAAATCAAGGACCACATCTTTGTTTTCAAATTGGTAATCCAGAAGTATAATATTTATCTCCAAATGAAGATAAACAATGGAGAAAGGGAACATGGGTGGTTTAACCGAATCAAAGACCAGATCTTTGTTTTCAAATTGGTAATCCAGGAGTATAAAATAAACAACCAATTTGACAATTTTATGGTCCAAAAAGTATTCAAGCCAAAAGGAGAATTAGAAGATTTATATATTGATATAAAATTCCAGGTAGCTTTACAAGCGATTAATAGTAAAGCATTTTTTTGTAAAATTAATATGAATCACTGTTTACATGTAAAGCTCTCTTTCTCTACACGTTCCAAGTCGCAAAAAGAATGTTACACATATATACTACCAAATATAAGGAAAATGAGACATATAAGAGGAGTAGGAAATGTACGTTAAGTAACAACAAGGGAACAAAGTAGCCAAAAACACCAACTAAAAAGACTTGGCACAGACTTCAAAAGAAAGTGGACTCTGATATGAAGAGTAAGCAACCAATGATCTTTTGATAAATAATCTGAATAAATAATGGATTGGTTTAGTTATTTTATTTTATTTTTAATTTTTTATAAATGTAGATAAACAATTTAAAAAATTACACAGAGCTTTTGGTTGGCAGCCTAGCGACAAGCTGAGCTCCAACACCTCTTTGAATAGCAATGCCTAAACGATAGAAAAGAAAACTACATAATCCACTACTAGCGTCGTTACTAACCAAGCAATTCCTTAGATGCTTAAAAAAAACTATAGTGTCTTCTCCAAGCTCTCCTAAGGTAAAATTATGCTCGCAGGAAAATTCGAACCTGTGACCACAAACTCACATACTGTTCTCTGGACCAACTGTTCAAGAATCTCTCTGCAAAAATAAACTTGCGAGAAGCAAGAATTGGTCCCGCGACCTGCTGCTTGCATTCATGCCTCCCAACCAACTATGCTAGTTCTCTTGCTTGCGAAATTTCTCTGTGAAATTATCATGAACTCTCTTCTGTGTAAATTATTTTTAAAAATAGTATTCTTAGAAGATTTGATTACTCTTTCCAGTACTGACTTCTACATTGAGGTTCAGTCACATTATTTAAATTAGAGTTAATGTCTTGGGTTATTGTTCTGTGAATTTATTTGGCATACTCAACGGCTCATAAATCTAGGTTATCCTTTTTAAAAGTTATTGATGATCTTCCCAAAAAACCTGAAGTGTAGTATTTACAAAAACGGTGCTTATGGAAATCAAGTAACCTTTTTTTGATTATAAAATCAATTATATCTGTAAATCCACACCAAACGTGGTTATTGGTGAAAAATCTAATTACGATGTATATTTGTGTATCAGTAATTATATGCTTACAAAATATACGATTTGTGAATGCATAAACAAATAAAAATAAAGCAAATGTGTGAAGTTACTGTCGCAACATAAGTTGTAGACTAGAGTACATTTGTGAGGTTGAGCCAGGGTTGTAAGGTCCCGGTGATACCTAGCTAGAGATTATAGAAAGAGGAGTATTTGCATCTACCAGATCTGATATGTATGCATTGAGAATTATACTAACAGATATGCTTGCTTATTACTGATTCAAATAGAAAATCATAGTTATATTATCACCTGGACATCTCTTGTCCAGGTGTGTCCACATCTCAGACAAACAAAGCAATACCGCTCTACCTTGGCTAGAGCATATATAATAACCATGTAAGAAGGAGATTCATTATTAGAGAATTTGTTGGTAAAAGTGTGAGATAGTGTGAATATATCCATGTGAGGGGATCTTCCCTTTATAAGTATTATACAAACAAAATAAAAAATCCAAAAAATCATGAAAACCTCGTTAGAATTGTCGAGTTTTGTATTATCTTAATTTGTTTATTATGTACACTGAAACTAAGATAAATAAAGGAAAGATGTTCCATATATTAAAAACACATTTCCTTATGATATATTTTTTTTCTACTTTTCATATAATTAAACGTTCCAAAATGAATCTATTTCAACAAATAATTGTGCTAGTATAATTATTTTATCTTAAATATTGATTACTTTTCTAGCATTTTTTTAATGAGTTTGAACATTTTAGTATACGCGATATTTTTATTTTGAATAAATCATATTAAAAGACACAACTTTGAGAGGTTATATATTTTTAATAAGTTTCAACATCATAATCATCTTTGCCACTCACATTGTATGGTCTATACAATCTTGATTGTGAACTTAAAAAAAAAAACATGCCCCACTGAATAACCGTTTTGGATTCTCCATTAGTTAATGATTGTTTTTTCTTTTCTCTCTACACCAAAAAGGTAAGCTTACTTACCTTAAATAAAAAACATAAATTTTGTAGTGGTTAGGAAAGATAAAGAGACACAGAGAGAAGAAGATTTCATTACTTAGAGTTAGTATGTGTTACATGTGTTACATCCTTTATATACAATAGGAATAAGGCCTAGCTATTATTGGGACGCACATCCATGGGCTAAAGCCCTACAACACTCCCCCTTGTGCGGTCCAATAGAACTTCACATGTAGTACTTCACACACAGTGCTTCAGATGTAGGTCTTCAAATGTAGTTCTCTTCTTGATGACTATTGTATGTAAGACATTTGCTCCATTAAAACTTTAACAAGGAAAAACCCAGTGGGACAAAACCTTGGTACAACTCTTCACATGTTGTCTCGTATTTTACATGTAGTTCATCACATGCAATACGATCTTCAAAGATCTATGAGTCTAAGTTAATTTCCTCGTTAAAACTTCGTCAGGAAAAACCCAAAGGGACAAAACCTGAACTAAAGAAAAAGAGTACAATAATAAGAAAAATCAGAACATAGTTGAACTCGAATGTGTTTCCTCATTAAAACCTTTACAAGGAAAACCAAGTGGGATAAAACCTTGACGAAGGGAAAAGAGTACAACATGACAGATGCAGGTAAAGGTGATCCGTCACAAATGATCACTTTGATTTGTTGAAGTTGACTAGTTTCTTCACAACTCATAAGGAAGAAAATCCTCGTGGGAAAGATAATAGCCTTAGCTAGGAAATTACATTCCCGGTGTTTGTTGTTGTCTCATTAAAAACCTTGCCGAGTAACAAAACCATTTAGGAAAAAGAAACCTCGGTGAAGGAAAAGAGTTCAACACACCATTAGATGCTCCCCCTGATGTCAGACAATTTTCGTTAGTCTAATGCAGTCAGAAGGGGTTTATCACACTTTACTTTGGTGACTTGAATATTTATAAGACAATGTTGTTGATTCGGAAGTTATGTTGCTTAACAGAATATCTCATTTTATTTCTTTGATCCAGATATTTTCAGTAATATCAACGGCGATCTTTATATCTTCAACGTTCAACATACTTGATGTTTTTAGTATTGTCTCGCTAAAAACCTTGTCGAGAGACAAAACCCTTTGGGAAAAAACTATTCTCGATCGAAGGGAAAAAGAGTACAACACAACTTCAATTTCGAAGTAAAATATGTCGACATTATATCCTTATATCCTCCCCCTGATGTCGGTATCTCCCCCTGATTACTTTCAGAGTTATTCCAGACAGTTCCTTTAGTCATGTATTTTTTGAAACTGAGTATTGGTAATGACTTAGAAAATAATCTACCATATCTCCCTCTGATTACTTTCGTTGGAGAAGAGATTATTGTTCCTTCATAATCAACAACTTTTGGATTGCACTTTAATTAGCATTCCTTTTAATGTCTTTGTAGGGATAAAATAAATTTATGTCAATGGTTACTTTTAAGTACATGATTACATTCACTATACCATTCTAATGACGTTGCGTTGGCGCGGAGCCATATCTAGCTAACAAGTTCCCTGAGGATGTAAAATTTAATCGAGTACATTATTACACTAAGTACAACAATGCGTCTATTGTACTTAGATATGGGAATTTCATCTCCCAACACATCTTCGTCATATTCCTTTGGACAAAATGGTTACTAACTTACATTTGAACCTCAACTAATCATGGGAGTGCTATCAGGATGCATGTATTTCTTAAATTTCCTGACAACTTTAGACATATGCAAACTGGTGGAATAATATACCACAAGCTCAGTATTCGATCGAGCTTTCCCTAGATTTTTCATCTCAAAATCGGATTTTAAATAGCTTTTAAGGTCTCTTGTTACATCAAGAGTACACATCATGTCTGTAACATCAACATAAATAGCTACAATTCCAAATCAAGAACTTTCTTATGAACACGCAAGGAAAAAAATAACTTACTTGTCTATCCCCTCCAAATCAAATATCCACTTAGACGGGTATACCACATCCGCTTGATTTCTTGAATCTATAAGTGAGCATTCTATCTAACTGTAAACGTACTCTGTGGTTTAGAGTCATTTGATTTGGGAAACAAAAGTCTATGAAGTACTTTTGTAAATATCTTCTATCTCTTGATTCTTTCAGAGATACGTAACAACCACATACATATGCTGAATTTCAAGTCCTTTTGAAATTACCAAGCTAACTAAGTAGCGGAACTATATAACGTTCATTATAATAGAACAATTCCAGGGCTTTGTGAGAAACCTCGCGCCATAAGGCGATTCTTTGTACTTTAAGACTACTTTCTTCTCATTATGCTTTATGAAAAATTAATTATGTATGTCCAATAGGCTTTACACTTGGTTGGTTAGCACTACCACACCAAATTCCCATATATTTGCCAAAGAACTAAGTTCTACCTGGATTGTGTAGGCCAAATAAGCTATTTATTTGAAATTAATCAAAATAAAGCATGGTTCGATCTCATTGTGCTCTACTTATGGAGCAACTCATTATGGATTATATCATCACTGTGCACGCATGATCCTTACATTGACTCATGTGCATTCTCATAATCCGTCAGGATTTCATTGTTCTCTAGAATCATTTAAAACTTCGGAGCGTCCTCCAGTATTGATTCATGGACATAGTCAGAGACAATAAATAAGATGATTTCATTGATGATACAAATTAGGTTGTGCCTTACTCATCTACTTCCTTTCTAGATGAGCATTGATCGAACCTAGTGGCATTTCCATCTTCCTTTATGGAGCCACGGCCTTAACTACACTTCCACCAAGTGTAGTTGCAACACCTTAGTCTATGGTGTACCTCATACTGAGTATTTCTAACCTTGCAAGAATATTTGCAGCTGGTATGTGTGATCTTGTCACTTTAGCGACATTAGTGTACATTCTGAAAATCGATTATTCTTTGTGACTTCACGTTTACATTTGTGGAGTACAAGAATCAACATCATACATAGTGGGAATACACCACGAAAATTCATGTCGTTCCCTTAGAAAATACTTTTTTTTATCTCCCCCTAACGGCGGGAAGAATGTCTCATTAAAATGACAACCCGCAAATCTAGCGGTAAGAGATCTCCTGCCAAAGGTTTCACAAATGCGGATTATTGTTGGGAACTCATTTCCAACATAACTACTTAACAGTTTTGAAGACCCATCATATTACGATGTGGAGTCATAATGGAACATATATAGTACAACCACAAATGCGTAAGAATATGAATGTCAGTCTTAAATCCAGTTACCAACTGGTACGCATAAAAGGTGACTAATATTGGGTTCTAAAAACGAATTAAGTAAAGATGCGTGTAATATTGCATATCCCCAAAGCAATAAAAGGTAGGTTGGTACGCATAACCTATTCCTTAGACATCATTTGTAACCTTTGATGGTAGCCTCTGCGAGACCATTGGGTATAAGATTCTTTATATTGATCCTATTAAACATGCAATATTCATCAAGTCCTTTTGATGTAAATTCTCTAGCATTAACAAGGGTGGTTAGCCTTTGTACTTTGCATTGTGTAATATGTGCTAGGAGTTTTCAAACGCAAATTTATTGGGAACTATAGCTAGTCCAAAATGTCAAAACATTCACCAGATCCATTAGTCACTTTAATGGTCCGCATTCTGCATGAATATTTTTCTAAAGTTCACCTTGTTTTCTTTGTAATATGGAATTTTTACCATTTGCATCTTAGGATGGTCTCGATCCTGTTTTACTGAAGACTTTGTAAAGATGAGTGATATGCTTTCTTGCCTAAAAGCATAATGGGAAGGAGGTTGTGCATCTAGTAATATAGAAAACACTTATTGAGAGATATGTCGTCACTTTGCATTCTGTCAATAGTTTTCCCATTTTCGTTCACTCAATTAAAGTGATATTTGTATGAGTTCTTTCAAAACAATCATCATGTCACAACCAAAGTTTCTTTATGGTTATGCCCAAAGCCTGTATGAGTCAGTTTCCAACATTTCATCGTCGGAGTTATAGTGAATTACATTGCACTAGATTGACTCATTAGTTTCTCTAAAATATATTTCCTTCCAAATATATTAGAGACTATAAAAGATGCAATCAATTACATTCTCATCATTTTGATGTTCCACATGATATCCATTTTCATGGGTTACTTGGGAATTTAACAAGGTGTGATTATCTCTTGGTACATTTAGAGATTTTGCAACGTCTTTGTTCAATCTTGAAGAGAAAAAATGAGCAGTGCTGCGCTCGATAAGATAGTCAATTGGCCAGGCAAAGTTCTTGTTACCATTAACGTTGATGTGAAAATTGGTTTTTACTATGATACACATACACATTATATTGTATATACCAACACCTATGACCAAGGTGCATTTCCAACTCTTTTATTTATGATGGGAGCTAGAATTACATTTTAGCTGATCCCATGTTCAATTGATACCTATTCTTTGGTGTCATTACTGTTGGGGAAAAAAGAAAAAAAAATTATATATAAATATAAATATATATATATATATATATATATATTTTCATGATATATATGTCCCTCTTCACACGCTTTATATGAGTCGGTACGTCTAACCCTCATTACTTTGGGGTTCTTTCCATTTTCAATTTTGCTACATTTAGCTTAATTTGAGAAATTTATTTATCTCAATAGGCCAAGAGAATATCACTACACATGTCAACCACTTACTTTAGGTTGAATATATATTACTGAAGATAATTCTCTTGTTGTCATACTTCAATATATACGGTTCGTTAGTATTATGGATGAAGTAGAGAAATGAAAATTTCATGACTCATATCATCTTTTGTGAGTTCTTCAACAAAAATTAGAATACATGTGATTTTATTTGAACGTATGTATTGAAACTATTGACAGATTAATAGTCGAGTAAGTGGATACATTCCACGGAACATTCAAAAAAATTGGGAAGATATCAAGTATCCAATAATGATGCTTAAGTTATTCTAAGCCCCAAATGAATACATTGGAATTGAGTTGGTACAACCAATTAAACAAAATACGCCATTCCACTATAGCCAATATCATACTTAAGAGAACAAAATAATATTAAGACCAAAATTCTTAATGATCTAGATCAACAATCATAATTTAAATTGACTGTTTATATGATATGGACTTATCTTGAGAAAAAAAAACATAACTAGGCATGTTCTAAAAAATAAATAAATAAGTCCATCAGGTATCCAATGTAAAAACCCACGTTATAGTTACATACCTCAAGCTTAGGTTCCCACTGTACATAAGCGGGACCGGAACAACCTTAGTCGCGCACAGCCACAAACCCAACACCAGGGGCTGGAACAGGATAGCTCAGGACTTGGAACGGGACAGCACTGCACTTGACACGAAACATGACATGAGTTGGTTCAGGCCTGGTCGGACCGAGTTGAAACGTCGGACCGAGTTGAAAATATGATTTCCATTTGAAAGCGTTAAGTAGGGGCCCATTTTGTTCAACTCCGAGATTGAGTGGAAAGGTAAATCCAACTCGAGGGTGGGTTACGTGGGTATACCACAAAATTGCAACAGTCCCCTACCATTGTTCGAGTTAGAGATTAATTGAGATCGTCTGGGATGGAGGTTTTTTTTTTTTTTTTTTTCTCCTCCTCTTTCCCCCAGATGATTCCAAGGGCCACACTATTGTCACCTGATTGATCCCAACACAAACATAAGCCTATAATATATTATTATGAAATTCAAATCAATTATTATAAAACTCAAATCAATTGATATTAGATGTAGACATGGATTTTCACCACGGATTTACCAGATTTACCCAATTGAGATGCATATAAATATTGAATAGATCTAAAACAAACATCATATTAATTGTAATCATAGATTCAAATCAATTTCTCAATGGATTTAATAGATCCAAGATGTAACTTCTACAACATAAATTCAAATCAATTTTTCCCATGGATTTAATAGATCTGATATATAGAGATACAATTATACTGGATATGCCAAGATCAAAAACAGGAAAAAGGGAAGAAAAAAAATATATAGGAGAAAGTAGATACAACTTATCTTATTTGGTTCCGGTGATTTCAATATTAGCTTGACAGTAATGGCATAACTCCATCTATGTAAATCATCTATATAGGGAAAAAAATAATCAATCACTCTACGCTAGAGCATCGGGCATGATAACGTTTTGTAGTGGTTAGGAAAGATAAAGAGACACAGAGAGAAGAAGATTTCATTACTTAGAGTTAGTATGTGTTACATGTGTTACATCCTTTATATACAATAGGAATAAGGCCTAGCTATTATTGGGACGCACATCCATGGGCTAAAGCCCTACAACAATAAACAATTTTTTAGACTCTAATTTCAGTTATAACAAGTGATTTCAATTCACTATAGTAGTTGCAATTGATTATATGCACAAAAGATGACTCTACATCTCCTGCTAAAGAGGTATTTGATAAATTTTTGGAGAGCTATTATTTTGAACCACAAAGAAATTGGGTTGGTAAAAAACATTCACCGTAACGTCAAAATTGGATTAAGCTTAGGTGAAGACACTATTAAGGACAAGGTAAATGCGAATTTCGCACCTAAATATATCTATTCGTGGGTTAATAGTGTTGTTCAGTCACTTACAAAAAAGATTACTAAATACCATACAGAGGGTATAGATATATATTGAACATTTTAGTGTAGATCCAGAGACATTTTCCGAAAGCATTGGACGATTATAACTCTGAAGAAAAATAAGATAATTTTATTTGCATCAATTGCACCCTATGAAGGGGTCCAAGGTCACTACTTAGCATTATGGAAGAAATACGGGTACACAATAGATTACGTTAACTCCCATTTTATGCTTATGAGAAATGGATCAGC
This sequence comes from Papaver bracteatum, assembly GCA_023529315.1. NCBI lineage: Eukaryota > Viridiplantae > Streptophyta > Magnoliopsida > Ranunculales > Papaveraceae > Papaver > Papaver bracteatum. Next base: position 308,259 of record JAJJWX010002610.1, read on the forward strand.
GCTTCACAATTCTTCAATTTTTCCGACGAACAAGCCTCTAATTATGCATGTGGTCACATACTAGCAAGTTTTGATACCGCCGGTGATAGAGGGTTATAGACGATCGATGGATTATTTGAAGCTTGTAGTGAAAGTAAGAGAAAATCGAAATTTGGAGGTATTTTTGTGTGGTGCACTGATGAATCTCAGAAATTTGGGTTTTAGAATGAGAAAATATCCCAAAAATTCGTAAGTTCATATAGTCTAAACTGATGAGATTTCTTTCATGTATGATATCACTATCCAAAATGTTTATAGGTTTAAATATTATATCACATAGTGTAAAGGGTTACCTGTAATTTTAGGTCGAAAGAATTTGCGGAGCTAACAAGATTGTTTTACACCATCTTCTAATTTATAAGAACAAACAAAAAGTTTTATGTGAATTGTTGAAAGAATACATATACACTAATTCCAATATTAGAGGTTGTTGCAGAGGTCTAGGGTTCAATGGTTAAGTATGGGTGACTAATAATCTACTTTTTCATAATTCTCTATAAGAAAATACAATATTTTGACTCTCAGTTCTCACAGTGATGTTGTTTTAGATGATGATAGGGATATTACTAAAGACTATATTGATTTCTTTTCAAAATTGTATGATGATAAAGGTTACATTGAGACTGATGGGATCGTTATTGATAAACTGGAGTTCGATAGGATTGATAATGAAGACTCATGTGAGGAGTTGACTAAGACTATAACCAAATACGAAGTGGTAGAGGCGCTTGCTTCAATTGGATCAGGAAAATCTCTTGAACCTGATGGGTTAACTAGTCACTTGAAAGTGTGTTGGCCAGTGATAGGAGATGACTTTATCGCTGCAGTTCAAAATGCATTTCTCAAATTATTGAAGGAAATCAATAGTACATTTATTATCTTGGTAGCCAAAAAGGAAAATCTTTGTGGATTTATTGATTATAGACTTATTTAATGTTGTAATGTAACCTACAAGTGCATATATCCACTAATAGTGCAGCTAATCTTAGATGATGATCCTAATGAAGGAGGGTAGGTTGCAGTTAGAGGGTCAGGTGAGCAAGAGGGTGGACAGAATGGGAATGTTGGAGGAGGGCCGCAAGGAAATGGTGGAGGAGGACAACAGGTAAATGGAGGAGGAGGACAGTAGGGAAGTGGAGGAGACCAGGATGGGCATGATCACAACAGGATCATGGAGGATCGTTGTCCTCATTGTGATGATTTACCTCATCAAGTAGCGCTGCATCATCATTATCCTCTACCCAAGGGAGAGCGTTATCATTTGATTTGTTTGAGGTGTGGATACATCTAGACAAGAGATGTAGAGTTAGCTTGTCCCCCTTGCAACATAATCACATCCCCCTATCCGTTTCGACGCTCTTGGCTTGGTTCCTTATGAGACTCACTGGTAGACTAGCACGATAACCTGTTCAATTAATGTAGTAGTCCGCTGTTGGAGCTTAGCTTATTAGGCTTCCGGTTAATGTAATAATACTTTTTATATGATTAATAAAAATATTAAGAAGAAAAAAAAACTTGTTTAAAAGAAAATCGTAATAAAATTAAACTCATCTCACCGTTGAGTCAAAGTATCAACGGAAAATAAAAGATATCTCTAGACTTTGTCACATCGATTCTAACAACGCTTCATCGTATTTTCCATCAAAAAATATTATTTCTGTTAAGGGAAACTCCTATGGTATGGATGTTAAATCATCCACATCTCAAGGAGAATCCATATAAATAGGGATAATCAGGATTTTATGGAGATTTATTTCACTATGAAGATCTAGATAAATATCCACTAATCGGGACCCACATTTTTTCTTCTTGTTTTTATTACATTAAAATACTAAAAGAAATTCCTAATGAAAAAAAAAGGAAAAAACTGGATGAGAAAAAAAAAACAAAAAAAATATATATACATCCGAATATTAAGCATTCGGATGGAGTATCCGGTCATTCTATGACCGGATGCACTCTCCATATGTACCTCCACACATTTGAGGAGGCCCTTATAAACTTCACAGACATATGGATGTTAAAATCATCCATAATAGCATTTTTTAGTCCATAAAAAATATGGATCATTACAACGATGTGGATGATTTTTAGCTCCGTAGGAGTTGCCCTAAAACCACTTACTTTTTGAGGGTATACTAAGGACAAACGTCACCGACCCACATCAAGGAGGAGGAAGTAACAAAGAGCTAGATGATTGACTTAAGAAAGTCTTGCGAAACTCCGAATCTCCAAATCTCATTTAAGAAACAATCCTATTATTGGGGCTTTAAAGTCCATGGGTTTTGGGGGCTTTTCTGAGTTCTAACATCCTAATATGGATAGGGGGAAACTTAACCAATAGTAAAAGTCAAATATACCCCTTCCAATAAACATAATCTAACTATTATAAAAATATATATATATATATATTAATCTTCTCTTCTTCTTCTTCTTCTTCTTCATTTCATCATGATTTCATCATAATTAAAATGATGATCATAATTTTATCATGATGAAATCATTAAAAAACTTAAATCTATAATTTTTCTTTCTTTCTTGTTATTCTTTTTCTTCTCCATCACATCGTGATTCTTCATCGCATCATGATGAAGATGATGATCATCAAAAAAACCAAAATTTATTATGTTCTTCCTATCTTCTTCTTCATTTTTTTCCGTTGCTTAGAAATGATGAAAAAAAAATCAAAACTAAGAAAACTCACCATTTATTTTTGCTTTTAGATGGTTACAAAAAAATGATTCTATGAATTTCGGGTTAAAAAAACAGAATCTTCTGAAGGTGTTTATGGCTGGGAGTTCTTAGATTCCCAGCTGAAAGTACATGTTTCGGCTCTGTTTTCCAACCGAAATTAGATAAACAACTTAAATATTGCATACTTTCCCTAAAACCAAACAACAAGTTAGATCTTCTTGACTTACAAGTCTACATCATCAGGGCCTTGTTCAGATGCTCGAGCACCTTCATTAACATTTGGTACCATCTGAACCATTTCTTCAACATTTGCAGTTTTCTGACCCTTTGCTTCTAACTTTCTCCTTTCCACTTTGTTTTTTTAATTCTGTTTTGCATGTTTTTTCCTCTATAATTTTGCATTCTCACTTAGCGTCATATTCTGCAAACTACTAAACAAGAGAAACCAAATAATTAGGAATTTAAAATCGAACTGCTAGCTTGCAAAAACATTCAATAATTCAGCTCCATACAAAATGTAAGAGGTATATGTAACATCTGATTATTGTGTAAGTGGAAGCTACCTTAATTATCACCAGCCACAAATCCATTATTTCACCGCTCAAAAACACCGTAAATTTATTTTGTTAAAACTCATTCACCAATGATTAGAATGAGAAGATATCCCAAGAATTCTTGTGTTTATATAGTCTAAACTAATGACATTTCTTTCATGTATGATATCACTATCCAAAATATTTATAGGTTTAAATATTATATCACATAGCGTAAAGGTTTACCCGTAATGTACGATGTCAGGTCGGAAGAATTTGCGGAGCTAACAAGACTGTTTTACACCATCTTCTTATTTATAAGAACAAACAAAAAGTTTTATGTGAATTGTTGAAATAATACATATACATTAATTTCAATATTAGAGGTTGGTGAAGATGCAGAGGTATAGGGTTCAATGGTTAAATATGGGTGATTCTAATAATCTACTTTTTTCATAATTCTCTATAGGAAATGACAATATTTTGACTCTCAGTTCTCATAGTGATGTTGTTTTAGATGATGATAGGGATATTACTGAAGACTGTATTGATTTCTTTTCAAAATTGTACTATAAGGAAGGTTACATTGAGACTGATAGGAGTTTTATTGAGCAACTGGAGTTCGATAGGATTGATAATGAAGATTCATGTGAGGAGTTGACTAAGGCTGTAACCAAAGATGAAGTGATAAAGGATCTTGCTTCAATTGGATTAGGAAAAGATCTTGAACCTGATGGGTTAACTAGTCACTTAAAAGTGTGTTGTCCAGTGATAAGAGATGACTTTTCGCTGCAGTTCAAAATGCATTTCTCAAGACCAAATTATTGAAGGAAATCAATAGTAAATTTATTATCTTGGTAGCCAAAAAGGAAAATCCTGGTGGAGTTATTGATTATAGACCTATTTAATGTTGTAATGTAATCTACAAGTGCATATATCCACTAACAGTGCAGCTAATCTTAGACATATCTGGGACATTGTGTCCAGTAATATCTCTATTTGGACTGAATGACTACATAAATTTTTTCATATGAATAGAGATTTCATGTCAATCTATACTCCACAAGATGCTTCTTGGAGTTGGAAAAAAAATTCTAAAGGAGAGAAATGTTGTAAAAGATTTGACTATTACTATTTTGAATACAACCTCTTTATAGATAATCTTGGTCCCTTACATTTTCACATATTATACCTTGTTGAGGTGCTTGTATGATCTCTTGTTCGTAGCAGCATCCAAAAACAGTTTTCGTTTCCTTTTGATTAGTTATTTTGGAATTTATATGAATGCTTTAGTTTCGCAATGAAAGTAGTGTTGTTGCACTTTTTGTATTAATCTAGGCACATACTTTAATAAAAATACAAAAAAAAGAGAGTCAATTTTTGTCCAAATTTTATTGGTTTCCGATTGGTGCACCATGAATATCGCGGTCAAGGTCCATGTAGTTCATCTTCAGAGAAGCAGTATAATTATGCAAACATCAGTTTTGCTGGATGAAACTTGTCGGAATCTTGCAACAATTAACAACATGTTAGATGTATCAAAATAATATGTAAAAAATTGAATCAAAACAACTCTACCAAAACAAGTTGACGAGGTCTGAATCACAGGTTCAACAAGTTGTCCTTAATACATTAGTTAGCGGGCATACTCGAGATGAGTAATGCAAACCCCTCATAGCGAAGATGTGTACAAGATAAGACTACCCGATATAACTTGAGTTAGCACAATGCAAGTTAATTGCCCACTATTGAACTTAGCAACAGGGATTGGAAATGAACACGTCGCGGAAAAAAAAAGGGCAAAAAGATGATGAAAACAAGAGTCGCTTCTGGTGTTTTTTATAAAACAATTTAAGTGTTGTATTTATAGGAAGACGATTGCTTGCAAATCAAGTTAGGTTTTGGTTATAAAATAAGGTTTTTGTTTTCTTGTAAAATAATTAGAACAGGAAAATGAATTCTTTCATAAATAAAACACTTAAATAAAATAATTTTGAAATTAATTTTCCAAAGAAAAAACTAGCAATAATAATTTCGAGTAGAAACCGGACTTGGTGCATGGTGTACGTGCATATTGATGGGTTGGGCCGATATAACTTGAGTTAGCACAATGCAAGTTACTAACTATTGAACTTAGCAACATGGATTGGAAGTGAACACGCCACGGAAAACGAAGCAAAAAGATGATGAAAACAAGAGTCGTTTCTGGTGTGTTTTATAAAATAATTTTACTGTTCCATTTATAGGAGACGGTTGCTTACAAATCAAGTTAGGTTTTAGTTTTCTTGTAAAATAAGGTTTTGTTTTCTTTTAAAATAATTAAAACTGGAAAAGGAATTCTCCCATAAATAAAACACTTAAATAAATTAATTTTGCAAAGAAAAAACTAGCAAAAATAATTTCGAGTAGAAATTGGCTTGGTGCATGGTGTACGCGCATATTGATGGATTGGGCCGATATAACTTGAGTTAGCACAACGCAAGTTACCCACTCTTGAACTTAGCAATAGGGATATTGATAGTGAACACGCCACGGAAAACGAAGCAAAAAAGATGATGTTTTCAAGAGTCGCTTCTGGTGTGTTTTATAAAACTAATTTAGTGTTGTATTTATAGGAGGCGATTGCTTGCAAATCAAGTTAGGTTTTAGTTTTCTTATAAAACAAGGTTTTCGTTTTCTTGAAAAATAATTAAAACTGGAAAAGGAATTCTTTCATAAATAAAACACTTAAATAAACTAATTTTGAAATTAATTTCCAAAGAAAAAACTAGCAAAATAATTTCGAGTATAAACTGGACTTTGTGCATGGCATACTGATGGGCTTGGCCGATATAACTTGAGTTAGCACAACGCAAGTTACCCACTCTTTAACTTAGCAACATGGACACACCGCGTAAAATGAAGCAAAAAGATGATGAAAACAACAGTCTCTTCTGGTATGTTTTATAAAACAATTTTAGTGTTGTATTTGTAAGAGACGATTGCTTGCAAATCAAGTTAGGTTTTGGTTTTCTTATAAAATAAGATTTTTGTTTTCTTGTAAAATAATTAAAACTGGAAAAGGAATTCTCCCATAAATAAAACACTTAAATAAATTAATTTTCCAAAGAAAAAACTAGCAAGAATAATTTCGAGTAGAAACTTGATTTGGTGCATGGTGTACACGCATATTGATGGGTTGGGCCGATATAACTTGAGTTAGCACAACACAAGTTATTGTTAGAGCGCTTCTCGGTCTAACTCGCAAGCTTGCTATCTCAATCTTGTTTGTCAAGTTTAGTTGATCAAAATTTTATACTTGATTTCTAGTCTACTTATAGCTATGTCTTGAATTAGGATAGAATGTGTAATTGAGGTTTAGACTTCACGACGTTCACCAATTGAAGAAGAAGATCCAGTGGGGAGCTTGGAGAAACTTCATCAACAAAAGGTATGTGGAGACTAAAACTTATCTATCACTCAGAAGTATATTCTATTATATCTTCTAATGAGACTAAGTCGTATAGCTATATAAACTTTTACATTATACACATTTGATAGTTCGAGCCGATTTTATCTTACTTATCTATTTCTCGAAATATGTGTTGGAAGATTTTTGCTTTAGCTATGTTCATTATATTCTTGACGAGTTTAGTTGGAAATAATTTATTTGTTGGGAACTAAATATTTAGTCAAAAGATGATCATGTGAAAATTACCTTGAACATCTTACATGATTTGTGTGAGACAGTCATTTGATGTTAGCTCGAGAAGTTTCATATTTATTATTCGATCACTTGAAAATTACTTGAAGCTAATGGTATGTGTGAGATTACCATTTTCGTCTTCTAAGGATGTTTCAATGATTGAAATAAGAGTTTAGAACAATTACCCATGTCTGGATACAACACGGCATGCATATCCAGTATGCGAACTGTATTGTGATGATTTAGGTCTGGAACTCTTGTTTGCGTACCTAGTATAGTTGATCAGCTTTCTAAGTTTGTGAGGTCTCCGGCCCAACTTTTAATATGCAATGGTGGTCTGCTCCACAATATAATCGGCTATTGAGTGATGTTATTTGTTTCTAAAAAAATAAAAAGGAAGGAAATAAAAAAAACATGTACCTAGCTCAGGTGGGCATCCCCATTTGACGGAGGTTTCATACGCTCCAGGAGGTTCCAGGTTCGAGTACCCGATGGCACAATATTGCAGAATTTGATATGGAAGGTAGAGTTAGCTTGTCCCCCTTGCAACATAATCACAGCCCCCTATCTGTTTCGGCGCTCTTGGCTTGGTTCCTTACGAGACTCACTGGTAGACTAGCACAACAACCTGTTCAATTAATGTAGTAGTCCTCTGTTGGAGCTTAGCTTGTTAGGCTTCCTGTTAATATAATAATACTTTTTATCTGATTAACAAAAATATTAGGAAGGAAAAAAGAACTTGTTTAAAATAAAATTAAACTCATCTCACCGTTGAGTCAAAGTATCAACGAAAAATAAAAACTATCTCTAGACTTTGTCACATCGATTTTAACGACACTTCATCATATTTTCCATCAAAAAAAAAATTATTTATGTTAAGGGCAACTTCTATGGTATGGATGTTAAATCATCCACATCTCAAGGAGAATCCATATAAATAGGGATAATCAGAATTTTATGGAGATTTATTCCACTATGGAAATCTAGATAAATATCCACTAATTGGGACCCACATTTTTTTTATTGTTGTTTTTATTACATTAAAATACTAAAAGAAATTGCTAATAAAAAAAAAAAAAAAACTGGATGAGAAAAAAAAAACAAAAATATTATATATACATAAGTGTTCGAATGGGGTATCCGGTCCTACTATGACCGGATGGACTCTCCATACGTACCTCCACACATTTGAGGAGGCCCTTCTAGACTTCTCAGACATATGGATGTTAAAATCATCCATATTAGCAATTTTTAGATCTAGATAACAATTACTTTTGGAGGGTATACGAAGGACAGACATCACCGACCCATAGAGAGGAGGAGGAAGTAAGGGCAACTCCTATGGTATGGATGGTTTAACATCCATAACATCCAGATAATCCCTGAATCTATGGAGTATCAGATAATTGTGGAGACTCTTTCTACTAAGGACAAATCCATTTAAATCTCCACAAATCTATATGTGGGTCCCTTTTACAAATTAAAGTATTTTAAAAAATAAAAACAGAGTTCATCCGGCCAGCTAATGACCGGATAACAAAAAATAAAAAAATAAAAAAAAGTATCCGAACACTTAGTGTCGGGATGGACTACTCCACAACCTATTTCATATATCAGTGGAGTACCATCTGGACTTCAGAAAGATATGGACCTAAATTCTAACCATAATGGCCTTTTTTATTCATAAAAAATAAATTATCACAAAAATATGGATTTATTTTGGGGAATTTAGGGGGAGACCCAAAAAAAAAAAATCTCGTTGTCAAACCCATAATTAATTTTTGGTACTGTCACACCCATAATTATATGAAATTATTAGGGAATCAATACATAACTCGTTATGCATACTATCTTTTCAGGCATAACTCCTTATGCAGCCTAATTTTTCAGGGGTATAATTGGAAGCGCAACTTGGACATAACATATCTAAAAATCCGCGCCTTAGAATTTTACAAATTTTATATAGATGGAAATATTTTTAAAAGAGCTACGCAACGAGTACAAACAAGAATATCAAATTTTTGTTTTTCACGAAAAAATCGGAGGTGATCCTCATTTTAGGGAAAATTTTCGAAAACTTGATACATAACCATTATGCAGTCACCAAAAACGATGCATAACACATTCTGGAGACGCATAACAAATTATGCAACTATTTTCTCCACTGCATAACACATTATGCATTTGGATAACAAAGTTATGCATCTATAACAAGTTATTTCACCATTGTTTTGGTCGATTTTAGTGCGTACATAAAAAAAATTAATGCATAATGCAGTATGCATCCATATTTACGTATGCATATCATGTTATGCATCTATTTTCTCGATGCATAAAAGATTCTGCAGCAATTTTCTCGATGCATAACGCATTATGCAGTCATATTTTCGGATGCATAACAGGTTATGCATCCATTTTCTTGACTGCATAACATGTTATGCATATATTATTATAGGTGCATAACGTGTTATGCAGTCTTTGTTTTTGTTGGTTTCAGTAGTAACAAAAAATTTGATGCATAACGTGTAAATGAATAACAGGTTATGCATCCATTTTAGTAAATACGGAGCATTCTTTTAGGCATCTATGCAAACAGCCGGCATCACTGGCAACCTTAAATAACTCAGGTTCCGGTTAGAGCGTGTAATTGAACCACCGATCAAAAATAATACAATGACACGTCTAAAATAAAATGATGTAAGAAAACGTATTCCATTAATGGGTTCTTTTGGAATTTTGCAAGAGGGAAGAAAACTTGCAAGATCTTGGTTGCAGAATGGTGCCGACCGATACTGTCTAGTTATGCTAAAGTTCCACGAGAAAATCAATCAACAAATTGTACTAAAGTAAGAAACCCAAATCAAAGAAGTACTACTATAAATATGATTCGATTGAAAAATCGATGTATTTTACATTATACTTTTGTGATTACTAGAGGTGGTGAGCTGATTCTAAGATGATTAAGAGGGAAGCTGCTGGTCTGAAGACCTCAGGCTAAGGTTTCTTATAGAAAACATAATAGAAATGTGGCTTAAGTTTTTTTGTTGAAGAACGCCAATAGATATCGCGGTGTTACCTGTAAGATTGTTATGCGAAAAGGCTTAGATTCTGTAAACCCACAAACTCAGCAATAAAATCAGGAATAGGACCCATTAATTTACAATTGCTCGCACAAATTGTAATCAACCTTGTTGATTGTTTCAAATCTTGAGGTAAAACCCATGGTTGTAAGTTGAGATTACGGCACAGAAGTGAAATTATTTTGATCTAATAATTTCAAATCATAACAAGCTATCCATTTGGGTTTTCCTCCAGCCTCCTTGAATTCAGTGAACACATCAATTGCGTCTTCTCCGTATCCATTTTCAAATCATTTCTTCACCGAAGTGATATCGATCTCTTCTATGATTAAACTCAAATCATTTATGATAACCTTAATTCAATCAACATACCCCAAATTATACCACCTGCAATCAATCCACAACCAACCACACCCAAATTCAATCGTTATTGTTGTTGAGAGAATTGAAGAATTGGCTTGAAATTCAACCCCCAAACACCACAGATCCATTCTCGTCATCGCTGCTTTAATCAATCCTTGATGTCTCCATTTCAGTTCAACTGCGGAAGCTAAAAATGATGCTCAGATCCCCTTTCAACCCCCAAATACGAAGATGTTAAAATTCAACCCCCAAATACGAAGATGTTGAGACTCCAATAGAACTGAGACGCAAGTAGTAGGGAGATACGAATCGGAGAAGAAGAAGAAAAAACACTGAAACATAATTTCAAAAATTATGGGTTTGGGAATAATTTTTTCCCCAAAAATGGGTGCGCGCCTGTGTTTTTTTGAGCGTGGGTTTCACAGTGGGAAAGATGCAAAGAATGGGTCTCACTGTAGTTTTCACATTTATTTTTACTCCATATAGGAATTGCCTAACATAGACCAGATGATTGACTTAAAAGAAAGTCTTGCGAAACTCCAAAGTCCAAATCTCCAAATCTCATTTAAGAAAGGCGTTTCCGACCGTAAAACTATCATTCACGGTGTACTGTAAAAAACGCCTCCGTTGATTGTGCTTAATTAAGCCTATAAAGTTCAATCAAAGCGTCTGTCTCGACTCTTGTTCCAGACAGAATACAAGAAAGAGACGGAGAGGGACAAGAAAGAGTTTCTCAGTTACTCACTGTACCCACCACCATCAAGAACTTCTATTCACTTTGTCTATCAGCAAAATTTGGTTAATCCTAAAGCTTAACATACATGGAGTTCGCCTGATCCATTGGTATGTAATTCTTAATCTGTTTTATCATCAAGCATACAAGATTTATAGAAATCGAAAACCCCAACCTCTAGAATTAGTTGATTTTCGAACACTTGCAGGAAATTAGAATCTGGGTACCCAATTTCTCTAATTTGTTTATAAGGTTTGTGCAATTCGGTGTTCAAAAAGAGGAACTTGTCCTCAAGTGTTCTTGATGTCAACGACATAATTAGTAACCAGCAGCATCTGTTAAGATAGACTTTGAGACAAATTTTGTACTACTTTGTTTAGAATGATCCATATGGTTGTTGATATATGTATTCCCTTTATCCAGGCAGAGAGTAAAGATGCGAAAGAGGGCAAAAGTGGACTATAACAGTACTACTGCTGCAAACTTGTTGAGAGCAGTTCAAGCGCGAGAGTTCACTAGGGAGGAAATGGAGGAGAAGGAAAAGAAGAAAGGAGAGAATGATGTGAAGAGGTATTGTATTCTGGATTTACCCAAAGATTGCATCTATAAAACTCTTATTAAACTTCCCATTGAGTCACTTAGGAGATCAAGTTTAGTTTGCAAGCCATGGTACAAGATGATCAACAACTCTATTTTCATCCAAGACCATCTTCGTCGCTCCGAAATGGGTTTAATCTTTCAATCTAAGTCGGCCAGAAAAGAAACTAATTCAGATGAAAACGTTTTTCATGTCGAGAAACATTATCTCCCGAGTAAAACCAGCTGGGAGTCTCGAATTGAGCAGTACGCAGTAGAGTTGAATTTGCAATTCATGGAGATTAAAGATGGGAAAAGCGCGGTAAAATCTTTGAAGCTAAGCTCCTATGGAGGAATACGAGCTGCGTGCAACGGCTTGGTTCTACTCGAAAACAGCAGAATTTGTGGTCCAATTGTCATCAATCCTGTGACTCGAGAATACACTGTTCTTTGTCGTGGTACGATAGCTCTCCCACAGGATGAATCTTATGGATTTGCATTTAGTTACGGAACTGGAGAGTATAAAGTCGTACATTTGTTTCGTGATCATCTGCGGTATTTTGGATGTGAGGTTATAGAAGTTGGTTCTCATACATGGAGGGCAGTTGATGGTCCTAGTTTTGGACTTATAAGTCAGATGGGAAAGGCTCCAGTCGTTTCCATTGGAGCTTTTCACTGGATGCCTCATATTGAGAACAGTGAATACATAGTGTCAATGGGCATTGATGATGAGAAATTTCGCAAAATCCAGTTACCGAAAACTAGTGGAAGATATGATGGTTTAGTTGATATGGGTGGATGCTTATCGTTTGTGAGTCACGCAGACTATAATCAACTTGGTATTTGGATTTTGGAGGGTTTTGATGCAAGTAAGTGGATCCTGAAACACAGTATTATTGCTGGATTGACTCTGTGTATGGTGCCCTTTGGTTATAGTTCAGGAAACAAGTTAGTTCTGAAGAGAGATATCAATTGCACGTTGTTTACTTATGATTTTGAGCAGAGAGAGATGAAGGAGATTGAAAAGAATGAAGGTTGTTCTCCATATCTGGGATCTTATCTTCCTCATTTTAACAGCATAGTCTCTTGGAAAAATTGTGCAGGTCAGCGACTAGAAGACGTCTGACGCTAAAATACATCAAGGCTACTATTCTTATGTTGTATGGGATGGCAAAACATATGCAAGTGTCAGCAAATTCTACATTTTACTATGGGAATAGACTTGGGATGTTGTTAGCTTTGCCACTATTGGATAGGCTGTTGTTAATTGTCATATATGTAGCAATAAAAGGAGTTTGCATCCGTGAATTATGCTCCACAGAACATGCCAGTTGTTGCCTCTTTTATTCTTAATTTGTTTGTCCATTTCTAACATAATCTAGAGTCTAGATTTTGCCATGGAGGTGATACAAAAAATAGATATTTCAAAACAAAAAAAAAGATACCAAAAATAGTCATTTTTAACAACTGCTTCTAAAAGTTCCCTGTTGGGGGAACAACATCCATATACAGTTTCCCGGAACCATAACAACCTTTACTAAGAGATTTTCTAAAGCAGATAGAAAAAGAATGGAAGAAGTAATAAGCATAGAAAGCTGTTGGTGCCTGCTGTTCAATCCTGCCAAAAGTATGTATTTCAGACTCATCAACAAAATTTATTACAGAAAATAAGGTTGTAACACTAGCTTATAGGTCAGTATGGTAACGGAAAGCTTCAAATAACTGCAACAAACATCGGGCAATTGTTGAACCTTCTGCTTAAAACAACTAAAAACTTCTGACTTGGGTTACTGTTTCAGAGTTGATAGGCGGCGTTTGTTCTCTGGAACTTCCTGTTCGTTTCTGGGGTCAGCCATGCAAGAACTTCACCTACCAGTTTGAGCTGAATGGTATAACCAGGTTATATATCAGGAAAATCTCTGTGCTCTTTCACTGCTTGCACTTGTTCTTTACTGATAATCTCTGTAAATGAGAGTAAAATGTAGATTATATTCTCTGAAGCAATGAAATGCATGCCTGCATAATATGTCTGGCTGTTTTATCGAGCCTCTTGAATTTTATATGCAGACGAGCTATGTCAGAGTGTATAAGCAACCCCCAGTATTCTCTGCTATAGCCAGCCTGTGCGGTGCTTATATGTCCGAACAAGGGAAGGCATGGCATAGTTAACTGCATTCCTCACCCTTCCAACATCCACACCTCAAGTCATAGCATCTGAAGCAAAATATGCACATGTATTTTCCCTGCCCAAATAAGGGACAAAAATTAACAATTTATTCAGGAGAATTTCTAGCATTAAACAGACCAAAGCAGTCTGAATGTAACATTATCAGGTAAGCAACTAGAAATGAATAAGAAGCCTGGGCTTCGGTAATAACACATAAAGAACCCATTAAGTGTCGTGATGTGAAGTCTCTTTGTAGTTCCAGAGGCTAACCCTATTAGTGAATGACATGTTACCATCATTACCCCTCTTATCACTCTATAACGATTCTCGGACTCAAAAAAATATTATGGATTAAAGCAATTTCTTAGCTTTCAGACCTTCCTGCAATGAGAGCCTGTCTAGTTTTTTTCCAAACATTTTTTATTTCTGGTATCCTGGTTTATTGGTTGACATCAGATAGCAGATAGTGTATCCACAGTGCTTATGGTGTGCTGGTAGTGCCACCATCCTTGCACTCACTACTTCTAGCAATTGGTTCCAGTAAGTGATCAAGCAAAAAAAAACTGAGATATAGTGGTGTTCATAGACCCTACATTTAATATTCCTCTAGGATTTAAACACTTGTGCATTCTGTCAGACACACTCCTGCCACTTGACTAGTTATTTGTCTCGATCTACTTAATTCCAATTATTCCAGCAACTCAACTTTTTAGAGCTCTATAACATACTCTTTTCCTAACTCCATTGAAAAAAAGACTCATCAGTTATCAGTCATTTTTACAAGTGAGTACAGAATAAATTGATGCTTAATCAGACTTTTGGAGATTGAAATTCGGTAACTGAACACCAAAGTATATACCTCTAATCTTAGCTATAATTAGAATTCATTGGGCTTGAAAGGTTCTTAATATTATTACCCGAGATCTTAAATTCACTCTACACACGTCAAAATGTGTAACATGACCCCTTTAGTCATAAAACCTGTGTTGCAACAATACGTACTAACTTTTTTTTTGGTGTATCAATACGTATTTGTATGGATACACGTATCCATACGTCCAATACGTTTGATTCTCAAAGTGTATAATCTGTTTTTAGATAAGCCTCAACAGCTGTCCATATATTTATCTTTAACTTTATCTTTATCTTTAATAATAAAAAGAGATATTTTCTCAACAGCTGTCATCAACCCCTCCACTCAATAATTCTCTCAAAACATTTCTCTGATTTACCTCCTCCACTTATCTCTAACGCTCTCAGCTTTATCTCCTCCAAAAGTAGAATCCAAAATCGTTAACTGACATACATCTATGAACAAGAAAAGAAAAGGTACAAAAGATGCAAATATCAATACCCCTCTTTGGGATTATGTTGAAAAACAAGGAAAAAGGGATGAAGGTGGTGGAAACAATAAAATCCAGTGCACAATATGTAACTATAGTTTCTTTGGTTCTTATACTCGGGTAAAAGCTCATCTTCTTCGTATAGAAGGACAAGGTGTTCAGATATGTGATGGCATAGATCCAGATAGTTTTGAGACTTTGAAGAAGTTATCATAAGATGCTGACATGAGAAGCCAACATACAAAAACAGGTTGTCTTATTCCACTACCTGGTGTTGAAAATTATGGAACTGTGGCAAGAAAAGGTGACAAGGCTTACGGAAATTTGTTTAATGGAAGTGCTAGAGATAAGCTGGATCATTCAATTGGGAGGTTTTTCTTTGGTTGTGGTATAGCTTTTAATAATATTCGTTCTCCGTTATTTAGAGACATGATCCAATGTGCAGCAAATAGTAGCATTGCAGGTTATATTCCACCAAGTGCACAGAGATTGAGCACAAAACTCCTTGAAGAAGAGAAAAAGAATGTAGACAAGATGTTAACACCTATCAAGAGTGGATGTAAAAGGACTGGTGTTTCGATTGTGAGTGATGGATGGTCTGACAATAATAGTAGACCACTAATAAATTTCATGGGAGCCTCTAGTAGTGGTCCTGTGTTTTTGAAGGCAGTTGATACTTCAGGAAACTATAAGGATGCTTCCTACTTGGCTAGTTTGTTTAAGAACACCATTGAAGAAGTTGGGGTTAAGAATGTTGTACAATTGATTACCGACAATGCACCCGTGTGCAAGGCAATTTGCTATGCAAGTGGAGAACACTTTCAAGCATATCTTTTGGACTCCATGTGTAGCACACACACTAAACTTGGCCTTGAAAGATGATGCAGAGTGCAAGCCGACAACCAAACACCAAGGAAGATATGAAGAGTTTAAGTGGATGCAAGACACGATTCTGAAGGAAGAGCGATTAAAATGTTTGTTGCAAATCACTCAAAAGCTTTAACAATTTACAAGAAATATGCTACACTACAGTTGCTGAGCTATGGTGAAACAAGGTTTGCTACTAACCTGATTATGTTGCTCCGTTTGGTTGAAGTAAAATCAGCTTTGTCGGCTATGGTGATGGACAAAGATTGGAAAGATTACAAAGGGGAAGACGTTGCTAAGGCACTAATGATTAAGAATAGGATTTGTGATGATGATTGGTGGGAACAGGTAAGTTACTTGATCAATCTCACTGCACCAATTGTTGATTTCTTGAGGTTCACCGACACAGACAAACCATCTTTGCACAAAGTGTATGATATGTGGGATACCATGATTGAAAGGGTAAGGCTAGTGATATATGAACATGAGGATAAAAATATTGAAACAGGATCATCTACTTTTTATGATCAAGTACATGAAGTTCTTGTGCGAAGATGGAACAAGAGCAACAATCCGCTAATATGTTTGGCTCATTGTTTAAACCCAAAATTCTACAGTGACGAATGGATTGAAGGTGGGTTGAATCGTGTTCCTCCACATCGTGACGAGGAATTATCAAATGGTAGAAATACTTGCTTCGAGAGATTGTTTACGAGCACAGAAGATAGAAAGGCAATTACAGATCAAAGATGGTGCATTTTTTGGATGCGATCGGGGCTTTGCTAGTTGGATCTCTCAAAGAGATAGGAATACAGAAGATCTTTGCATCATGGTGGAACAATTATGGATCTTCTGCACCTTTGCTAGCTAAGTTGGCTGACAGGTTGATGAACCAACCATGCAAAGCTTCTAGTGCTGAGAGAAATTGGTCAACGTATTCACAAATTCAAAATGCAAAGCGCAACAAGCTTGATCCACAAAGAGAAGAAGATCTGGTGTATGTTCATAGTAGTCTCAGATTGTTATCTAGAAAAGAAAATAGATATACCAAAGGGCCAACTCAATATTGGGATGTTCAAAATGATGAATCTAGTCTGAGAGCACCTACTGAACAAGAATTAGCAAATTTAGGCCTTGATATGCCTAGTTACACTCTGCCACCAAGTGGTGATTCAGAGGACAGTTGAGCTACAGGTCTGAAACTTTTCAGTGAGACCAAAAAGATAAGTGGACAGTTGAAGTTTATGTAGTGACTTTTTGACTTTTTGTACTGCCTATACAACTATGCATGTATTTTGCTAAGTTTACTAACTTATATATGTTTTGATCATGCAAATAGATGTATGTATTTTTTTAAGTTTCTATCCCATATATGATATATTTCTACATATTAATATTGAGTATGCCGTATCGCCGTATTGTAATTTTTATGTTGGTGTATCGGAGTAACGTATTGGTATCCTGTATCGGATACATTATCCGTATCGTTGCAACACAGCATATAACTAATAACAGGAAAGCATGAATTATCATTAAAAAAAAAATCTCAAGTTTAATACCTTAATTGAGAGATGCTACAACATATTTATCTCTGAGCATCCTCCAGAAGCACCACCACTAGGACATTGATCCTTAGCCAGACCTTTGGAGGTTAAAATTTTGTAAACAGAACATCTAGGTATAATCCTCTTCTCCAAGCTTCTCTATTCAATTTTCATCTAGTGTTTGAACTATGTAAGCATTAATAGCGAACACAGATTTATTTATATAGTCTAACAAGATCTTAGATTAGACACCCAATAAAACTGGTCATTCACGAAACTAACATTAAGCCCCACGAAACACCAGCATTTTCCTACTCTATCAAAGCTCATATTAACAAACTAGGATACAAACCTCTCTCTGAAATGTTTTCCTCTCCCCACCCAACCTCTCCCCTCCCCAAATTATTAAGATTAGAAGGCCTAATCTTACACGTTGATCATGACAAATGTTACAGAAAATTAAATAAAATGAACTATTGAGGTTATTCAGTTCCCCGCAGTCAATGAAGTCAACATGGTCAATGGTTTAATGGAGACCCAAACAAAGCATGTCAGTTTTATGGGACCTACACGCAAAATTACCCAAGAATCAAAGACCAGTTGGAAATTCGAACGAGATGATTCAGTAATTCAGGAATCCACAAAAGGAGAAAAAAAGATGAAGCGAGAGCAGTAACACAATCTGAATCAATAACGAGTTGTATCAAAGATATGTAATCAGGGCTTGGTCAGGGTGCTTAGCATAAGGGAATTGGCAGCGCCTTCATAAGGCGCAAGGATTTACGTAATTTTGGGAGGTCTAGACTACTGAAACTGAAAGGGTGCAAGATCTCTGCTGCATAGCACCATATTTCTGCTGCCAACACTTATTCTAGATGATTTATATACTGAGACTAATTTATGAAAATGGTGCTTAATGTTCCAAGCAATAATACTCCTATGGTAAATCTACAAGAGCCTTTATCAGCTTCATTCAGAAGTTTGTGAAACTCTATTTTTCAAAAGAATATAACTGGATAAAAAAATACTTTATGTAGACTAATGCAGATGAGCTTCACGTACTACTACGGGGAATAGAAACCGTATTTCAAGATCCACACGGTTAATCGCATTCCTCACGCCTTCAACATACATACCTCGAGCCATAGAATCTGACGCAATAAGTACCAAAATTTTCCCTGCCCAGAGCTCCCCGAGTGTCTTCCTGCAAATAAGGGACAAAAATTAACAATTTATTAAGGAGAATTTCTAGGATCAAACGGGCTCAAGCAGACAAAAAAACATTATGGATGGACACAATTTCTTGGTTTTCAGACCATTCCTGCAACAAGAGCCTGTTTATTTTATATTTATTTTATTGGTATCCTGGACCATTGGTTGACATTAACTAGCAGGTAGTGTATCCACAGAGTTTATGGTGTGCTGGTGGTGCCATCATCTTTGCACTCGCTACTTCAAGCAATGGTTCCCGTGACTAATAGAGCAACAATATTGAAAAATTGTGGTTCGCAGAATCGCAGGTCCTACATTCAATATTCCTCTGGGATTTAAACACTTGTGCACAGGTGATTCTGTCAGACACTCCTGCCACTGGACTAGTTTTTTGTTTCGGTCTACTATGTCTCAATTTTTCCAGCAACACAACTTTCTAGAAATTCTACAAACTTCATTGAAATAAACACTCATCAGTCATTTTTAAAAGTGAGCATGTACTAAATTGATGCTTAATCAGACTGTGATTCTTTAAAACGAACACCAAGGTATAAACCTCTATAAACATATCAAAATGTATAAATATTACTCCTTTAGTCATATAACTAACAATACGAAAGTACAAATTATCATTAATAAGAAAAATGTAAAGTTTAATACCTTAATTGAGACAAGCTACAACATATTTATCTCCGAACATCCTCCAGAAGTACTCCTAGGTAGCTCTAGGTTTTGCTGCACTTGGATACAGCTTCAATAGTTCCGGAGCTTCTACCTCAAACTTGATCACAAACTTCTTCAAAAAAGACTCATCGCCCATTCGCATAAGCGAAGATAAGGAAATCTGATTCTTAACCAGACCTTTGGAGGTTAAAATTTTGTAAACAGAACACCTAGGTATAATCCTCTTCTCCAAGCCATAGGAAAAAATACTTGGCCATTTAGCAATAAATGATGGATCGTAATCCATTTGATTCACAAGGTAATCCACTACGGAGGTTATCTTTTTCTCAGATCTCAACATACACTGCGGATATGACCTAAATGCTTTATGAATTTCTTCAAACATTTAGGACAAGCATCTTTAGAACACAAATTTGAACCAGTCTGATGTATGGAGGCTTTTCTTCAAACACAAATTTGTTTCTAGCCTTTCACCAGCACCAGAGAATGCAGGCAAGAGAAGCACAAGCTTGATCTTTATCATTCTCATTTAAACAAGTACTCGGCTCTTGGGAAGTAAGGTCAGGTTGGTGATCATCAACCTTTAAAGAAAAGTGAAAGGCGAATAGCAGAGCTTGAGCATTCGTGCAATGAACGAACAAATGGTTTATTGTTTCATCGGACTGGACAGACCACGAAGTTTGCAGTTCTTGTTGTAAACTTGTAGCCACTCGAGTATTTCCCAATTTTTTTCTGGGACACCTAAACTGTTGTTGACCATTCTCTTCACAGGCTTTTGCACATTTGGAGGCATAGATTTCAAATTCCAGAACTTCTTCCAATTAAAATCAGTACTCAAGACCATTCTCCAAAGTGCCTTTTTTTGCTCAAGAAACTTAAAAGAGGCACAAGCTTTGTCTGATTTGAGGATACAAGTGCCAAGACAGTCCTCCTCAGGGTGCATACTGACACACTTGCTGAAGTGAATGGATGACTTCTATAAATTAGCTTTCTGCCCAGACCAGCTAGTGTAAGTTTTGAGGATGTCTTGCAGAGTGGAGATGGTGCTTTCATCAAGTACTTCAAAGAACATTAGACCGTCTACAGACATAAGGTGGCTAGCTGCAAGAGAGCATATCTGTTAATTCCATAGCCATTTAGAGATTAGCTATTTCCATTTTTTCCGTAAGCCAAATTAAAGGCTCCCCATGAAAATAACCCATAGGAGAACCATTAACAAGCGCAGAGAAAAGAGGCAGAACACACACAATTCATTATTAGCTAGAACAAATAAGTAGGGAGAGAGAGGACAGCCCTGTCTGATACCCCGCTCCCCATGAAAATAACCCATACGAGAACCATTAACAAGGGCAGAGAAAAGAAACACGCCCATTCCCATAAATATGCGCTATAGGAAGGTCCAAACAACCTATCAAATGCCTCGCTCATGACTTACTTGAGAGCAAATGAGCCTAACACAAATAGGGATTGCATCATAGAATGAATGAGCTCTTTAGCTGTGATTACATTGTCTAGAATCTGTCTGCCTGGGATAAAGGAAGACTGATTTTTTGCTATGAGGCTATCCAAAAAGGGTCTTAATCTCTTAGCAATAATAAGCTTAGTGACTATGTTGTATAAGACACTGCATAAGGCTATTGACCTATAGCCAGCAGCAGTTTCAGGTGTTTTACTTGATGAGATCAATTACCTGTTTCCCCACAAGATGCCAGCATTTCTTGAAGAAGATAGCTGAGTAACCATCTAGACCAGGACTTTAAAGATCCCCAATGAGATTCAGAGTAGCTTTAATCTCCTCTCCAGTTGGTTTTTTTGCTCTTCAGTGATCTAGCTGTTGACAGGAAAAAAGAAGAAGAGCACGAACAGACAGTCCAGCTGGTACATTTGCTCAAAATGGGAGATAAGCTCATTGGGGATGATATCAGGATTGGTGGTCCATCCACCAGAGGCATTTTTGAGAGCTCTTCGACTCTTCGTTGCATGACAGAAAGGCAGTCTAGCTTTTAATGAATTTCTAAAACAAGCATATTCATTTCTCATCCTGAATAGTTTTTGCCTTTTGGCCAAGTGCACTCATCCGGATAGGACTCTATCCTTTGTAACTGCCTAACATTTTCAAATAAATTTGCCTATCCATAAAAAGTAAAAAGTTGTACTGCTGGGCACAAATGCTAATACAGTAATACCCAGTCAGGATAGGTGACATTTTAGGGCATGCCACCGGAGGTGTATATGTCAATGTTAGCCAATACACCACTCTAGCTGGCATTATTTATTTATTTTAGTGTAATGGCCAGGTGCAACAAGCCTGCCTACAAGGGTTTACTCAAGCAATGTTAAAGGGTTAGCTTCACATCAGAATCGCAAAACCATAAAAGCAGGCCCTACCTATAAAACTGTGAAATCTCAATCACATATTTTTGCAAAAGTGGATTATCCATTTTGATTAGATTCAAGTGACTTTAAATGAGCTATTGAATTAGATCATGTGATTAACTTATCTAGCACACTTTAAAAGATGGTGTGCCACCCTTTTACTTGAAATAATGACATTTAGGATGTGTGTAGATTACTCACTGCTGAAACAGAAAGGATGCGAGGTTTCACTAAACAACGACTTCCCACTACGAACACACCACACTAAACGGTGAATTATAGCTAAATGGATCTGCTTATTGATACTCCTTAATATTGCAAGGTATGCATAATTCAGACAAAAAATCCTTGAGCCAAGTGACTATAAGTTACATCGATTTTCATTTTTTTCATTTTGGCAAAAGCATGGCAAGCCTACAGCTGACATATTACATTAGAGAATTGCAGTAACTACACAAAAGCAAAAACCACTGAGTAAACTATAAGTTGTACATTCTATAGCAATTTAATGTCATTACATGCTAAAGAAGTACTAGAGAGTGAATTACGGTATACCTTCAACAGTTCTGGAACTTCTGCCTCGTACTTGCTCACATACTTCTCCAAGAAAGACTTCTCAGAGATTATTAATACTGTACTTAAGTGATATTCCTTGATCAGTCCCTGGGAGACTAGAAACCGAATAACAGCACATCTCGGAATAATCCTCTTCTCCAGGCTAAAACTAAAAGTTAATGGGAATTTGGCCAGCATCGACGGATTATAACCCATTTGATTCACAAGGAATTCCATTATTGACATTATCTTCTTTTCAGAAGAAATCATACATGCGGGATTCTTTTTGAATGCATCTTGAATTTCTTCTTCTGACAAACCCCATTTCCTATAAGCATTCAACTTGGTTTCCCAGGTGGATTTGGACATGGCTATCAATCCGTGGATAGCACGAACAAAATTAGTTTTGTAAGGATCAAAACCCATACCTTTGATCCCTTGTACAATCTCCTCAAATTTAGTGGTGCTGATCGAAAGTGCACTTGGTTGGTTTATAAGAAACTTAGAAACATTGGATAGAGGGACACCTTCGTTTCTCAAAAGCTCAATGTTGACCTTCATATTTTTCACATATCGATTTTTCCCCGCAAGAATCCATGAATGGCGTTTGATGATGGTAATTACATTCTTATGACAATGAACAATGTTCTTGAGTGCATCGAAAGAAGGGATTATTGAGCTACTTAAGCTTGACCCAAAGACACATGTATGAGTAGAGAGAAACTTAGCTAAATCAAGTCCAGAGAGCCCTATAGAGTTGAAGAAATCTAGCTTTGGTTTTAGGGTTTTCAGAGGATTTGACAACAGAAATGAAGGGCAATTAGTAATGAGTTTGGAAATGTATTGCTTGGTGAATCCGTAGTTTTCGAGTAGGTTTAAGACTGAATCTGGGTTTGTTGAAGTTGTGAAATCGATTTTTTTAGAAGTAATAGCAGCTTGATGTTCAGATAATCCACATGAATTGATTAAGTAGTTCACTACAAATGAAGAAGATGATGAAGATGAAGGATACTTGTCGTGAATTGAGGAAGAACTGGTAGAGGAAGAAGAGGAAATGAAATTAACCCTAATAAGATGAAAATATAAAGCATGGGTCTTAAAGATCGAACAAGAGAGAGGAGAACATAAACGCGGAAGCGTAAAGACTACATTGATATTAATTTTGGTGGAATATAATTTATTTGATATTTTTGATTGATTGATTCTTTCTTTCTTACTTACAAATGAATACAACATGCCTATTTATAGGCTACAAAAAGAAGAAGAGAACTATGTCTATGGAGGCTAACAACTATGCCTATGGAGGCTAACAACTATGCATATGTAGGCTAACAACTATGCCTATGGAGGCTTCCACCAAACCAACTACTAGACAATCTAGTATTCTTATTTGATTTGTCTAACTCTAGAACACTCATTTTACACATGTTAATTGTCTAACATTGACTCTAGACATCCTAGATATTTCTAGGTTAATTTAGATAGATGTGAACACTTGACTAAGTTGGTGTTGAATATTCAACACTCCCCCTCAACACCTACTTTCCAACTTCTCTTTATCGTAGACGTTTCGGTCCCTTTCATAGTTTAAGGATGTTTCGGTCCTCTTCATAGTTTAAGGACGTTTCAGTCCTCTTCGGAAGTTTAGGGACATTTCGGTCCTCTTCGGAAGTTTAGGGACATTTCGGTCCTCTTCGTAGTTTTAGAACATACGGGTTCCATCGTAGTTTAGGGACATTGCGGTCCTCTTCGTAGTTTTAGAACATACGGGTTACATCGTAGTTTAGGGACATTGCGGTCCTCTTCGTAACAGTAAAATACTTCTTGTACTCTTTAGACAACTCATAGGATTTTCACCCACTTTTGTTGTTCTCTATCTCATCACCACTTGGTGATTGCTTCCGTTTCTTCACAACATTTTTGTTGTTTCTTCTTCTATTCATCTTTGTTCCAGTCACGCTTTTGTTCAAAAGCGTAACACTTCTTTGGTTATCCGATTCTCTCACAATCTTTCATTTCGTCAAGCTTCGCCACAAGCTCGACTATTCTTATTCTTGTTATATTTGTTACAATTTTGTCACGCTATCAATTTGCCACATTTCGAATTCGTAACAGATTTCGTGTGACAATTATTGTCACACTTATGTTTCCATGATCATCCTTGCATTTAAACAAACATCTTGTCGAAGATCATCTTCTCTATTTTCTTTGAGGAGCCCATCTAAATCACCTTCAACTTCTTCTTTGTTTAGATTTTTTTGTCTTAGGTGAGATGGACGTTTAGTGTGTCGGTCACACCATGAAAAGAGAGTTGAATGGCACTTTCCCGGAATGATCATCGATCTTGTATCATCATGGAAACATTCCGTTTCTCTCGACACAACATCATGTTCTTCTTCCTTCAACGGTTAACTCATCACTTGTTCGAATCTCCATCGGTGGAAAGAATTCATTACAGAAACAACACCTCAATCCACTCTTATTGCTCAACCCATTTTATTCCTTCATCTGTTGGTGACATCATCATTCTTTGGGGAGCGCAGCAACATGATCTCCAAATCTCGTCGTCCTTCATGTATGCAGTCTCATCACAGGAAGCAAGCATTATCATCATCACAGGTTGGAGCTCTCATGGCAATGGCAGCAAAATACCAATCTCGACACATGACAGCACCTTCCTACGATGTTTTCTAGGCTAAAGCTTGTCATCTTTGTTACTACGCCAATGGCAAGACAAACAATCATATTTTCTTCCTTGTGCTCGCTCACATCAGAGGCTCGTTTTGTTTTTGGAAAACTTGTCTTAATAATCTTCCTTTATCTTGGCTCAAGAAACGAGTTCATAACCCTCGCTCAAAAAACAAACAACTTTTTTTTTTTTTTTTTCGAACTTTTTTCTTTTCTTCTTCTTCTTCTTCTTCTTCAAGATCACGAGCATGGCTTTAAAACCACAAGCGACGGAGCTGCAAGATAGCAATAATCCTTACGCCTTCACCACTAAGCATAAACCATTTTTTTTCCGATTTCTTTGGAGCAGCGACGCCGTCACAAACAAACCCTAAACAGCTCAAGCTTGGACTTTATGACCATCTTTGATTCTTCTCATCAAAAACATCGGTAACATTTTTTTTTTTCGGAACTAGTATCTCGACTGCCATGTTTTATCGGCATCAAGAACATTCCCTAAGCTCGATTTTCACCGTGAATTCAAACGACATCAAACTTCTCCTTCACCTGACTTCTAGCTTCAAACTTGTCACAATAACCATCGAATATTGCGCAACTATTTTTTTTTTTTTTTAGTTTTCTTTCTCCTTCTCATTGCAACTTTAGAAACTCTTTAGGAAAACATATAACTTCTCTTCCTCTCTCTCTCCCTCTCACCTTGCTCTCGATACCATCTTAAAGATCGAACAAAGAGAGGAGAACATAAACGCTAAGCGTAAAGACTACATTGATATTAATCTTGGTGGAATACAATCTATTTGATATTTTTGATTGATTGATTCTTTCTTTCTTACTTACAAATGAATACAACATGCCTATTTATAGGCTACAAAAAGAAGAAGAGAACTATGTCTATGGAGGCTAACAACTATGCCTATGGAGGCTAACAACTATGCATATGGAGGCTAACAACTATGCCTATGGAGGCTTCCACCAAACCAACTACTAGACAATCTAGTATTCTTATTTGATTTGTCTAACTCTAGAACACTCATTTTACACATGTTAATTGTCTAACATTGACTCTAGACATCCTAGATATTTCTAGGTTAATTTAGATAGATGTGAACACTTGACTAAGTTGGTGTTGAATATTCAACAATGGGTATTTGAACAATCTCCGTTGATGATTCTTACTTGAGATAGTGACCGGCACAGAGAACGTATCATTGTTGACGATGAGGAAGAAAACCGAGAGTAGAGAAATTTGGGGATTTCAGAAGAACTCAGTCCCACTGGTGGTTGGAGATTCGAGGAGTTTAGGGCTAGTTGGGAATCAGAATGCTGGGCGGCTTGGTATAAGGGCACTAGCTTTTTGCGCTGGCATCCAGTCTTAGACCAAGCATTATGATAGGTGTCACATGCCCGTTTAACGCCTAAAATTTTCATGGGACATGACCGGCGATATTCTGTGGTTCAGTGAATCAATTTCACCCGCACCCGCAAGTACTCAACCTTCCACACTTACATCAAAAAGTGCATTTACCTTTACTCTTAAGGCAATATGCGACGGAAGTCTTCATCTTCTTTCTCTCTAACTCTTTATGCCCCCGTAAGCATCATAATGAATACAAAGATATAACACGATAAACCCATTTTATTGCATTAAGGAAGATTACATTACACATCCTCACATGGACTAAACATGCCTTTCACCCTCTTGGTAAATGCCTAACTCTCTCTATATCAGTGGTTTTTCTCTCAAAACGAACAACACCAACCTTGTTAATCTCTAGGTTATTTATAATGCTTAAAGATCAAGCCAAAACTGTGTGTAACCGTTTGCACAAGCTTTGGACATCCAAGTGTCCAAGTAGTTTCCATAACCGCCAACTTCAACTGTCGTGTTTTTTGTAGCCAAACAAATTGGTGCCAAACCTGTTCTTGGTAGTTATATTTTACCAAATAGGTTATAAATCCCTTTTATAACCGTATAAACTCACTCATTTTCTCTGGCATGGGTGCGATGCACACGCCACTCGCAACTAACAACTTTAGTCTACATCCAGCCAATATCGCGCTACACTCAGCTTAGCCTGGCCAATGTGAAACCATCTTGGCACGACATTTATCTCGGACATGCCCTTAACTCATTTGATGCCAACATCTTAGTAAAGTCATGCCAATCATGTCTTGATCTGCTGCTTGGCTCAGTTTTTGTTAAGTGCATCACTTGTATTCTTTTTGCCGAGCAATGGCCAACAATGTCGCAGTTGGCAATGCCACGGTTATATTTGCATTGGCCAGGCCTTAGGCCAATGCATAAGTCATCTCATGACTTATCTTGCATGCTTAATCCATTCCTTGAGCTTGGATAACTCTGGATTACGAATATGCAACACTATCGCATAATATTGCATATGTCAAATAGTCTTTCTTTTCTCAGCCATTTTGGCGCTTCATCGTTGGACTATGTAGCTCCATTGGCCAGGCCACTGACTTCAGTATCGCGCCATCTTGGTGCTAGACTCTTGGAAACACTAATAGTTGGTCATTTTGCTTCAAAAAATCAATCTACTATTCTTGAAATTAAGGTAAAACTATGCGTAATCCATTATGGAGATGCAATTTTATTAAAAGAAAATGTAATAATCCAGCTGGTTTACTAGCTGGCATGCTAGGATCTTTGGAGTTAGTAAGTTATGGATTAGCTCTCCTCCAAGCTTTATTGCTCATGCAATCTTGAAGGAAGAAAACAATGTTGTTACTTCTGCTTAAGTTATGAAATCTTCCTCTTTGCATAAAAAAAAAGCTTCAATATAGCGAAGCCAAGAACCCCACTATGAGAGGGTTGCATATTAGAGTTTCAGTCAGAAAATAATAATTCATCCATGTTTTATTCGGTTGGATGTTATGGGTTAAAAATATTGAGAAAAAGAAATGTAGGTATTATAGGAAGGGAGAAAATGAATTTTATGTTAAAGAGCCAATTCCCATGGATGTGCGGTCCAAAATGGAAGTCTTTTAGTTTTCCCTTTTCCTAGTATATAAATGATACTATGTACTACCATGGAAACCCTATCAATAAGAATCTTTGTTTCTCCTATCTCTTGGTCTTTCATATTTACTTAGAAATTTTTGAAAAGAGAAATATTAAGAATAAAAATAGGTTTAAAAAAAATGAAAATATGAATACGGATACGGATACTCAGCTTCTGTCAGAAATTGTTTCCTCAAATATATATTTACGAAAATTGAGTATCTGTCAAAAAGAAAATATACAAAAAGTGAGTTTATGTCAGCCATTTTTTAGCTAGTGAGTGGAACAAATGTGTCCCCCTTTGAAAAGATAAGGGTACCGAGTACGCTACTAATCTATCGAATCCAATGACCTTCAAGTATACGAGTATGGATAAAGATTTTATGATTAATAACTTTAATGCGGAAATAGTAAAAGCACAAAAACACAACAGTTTTGTTAACGAGGAAAACTGCAAGGCAGAAAAACCAAGAGACCTAGTCCAGTTTCAAATACTCTCATAATTAATTCGTTATACAAAGACTACGAAAACTTCGTATAGTTGAGACCAAATAAACTAACTCCACATTACTCAATTTCTTAAGTGGCCCTGCACCTACAACCAATTTGGTCTACGCACGTGAATCCATTTTAGCAAATGAGAGTCAGCTCATTTCATCAACAAATGAGACCTTGGAGCTAGTTGGGCTGGGTGTTGATCGGATTTTTAAAGTAGTAAGAAAAGTTCATTCAAGACTTGTAAAGATTCGGTTTTAAATTTATTTTTTAATGCTAAAACTGGAAAATATATACAAATGATGGTAGAAATATCGAAATTACTGGGATTCGGGGTTCTACCAATTTTCATATTCATGTGGTTCAACTATTAATTATAGACAATTATAGCTCACACAATAACAATATATTAACTATGATTCTTTGCCAATGTTTATTTCTGAAAAATTAAATGGAAATTATAAGTATGGCGCATCAAAAGTACTTAAGACTAAGCATACACCATCAAATAAGATCATAAGAAATTAAGAAAAATCATAATGCAATTAGAATTAATGCAAAAATGAATTATATATAATTACCACAATGATGAAATTTGACTTCCTCCATCGTCCCAGTGATACGATAAAAACACTAAAAAATAATTAAATAAAAGAAAATCCTAAAACTATTACTCTCGGTACCCCCTCCCCATCCTTCTAGTCCATTACTACATCATGTTTCCAAATCATGACTCCACCGATCTGTATCCATGTCCGTTTAACCACTGGATACAACACCTTCTACTCCAACTTACATCTAACCACCTCATAATCAAATTCATACCAAATCCCCAACTTTCGTTTTCGGGTTGTGCCATATACAATCTTCCTCCAACTCACAAGTGAAGAAATCTTTGTCTTGACATCTAGTTGTTCTACAAGATCCAAACTAGCTATTGCCAAGACAACCCGAATAGAAGAAAACGGTGAAAATCTCGTCGTTAAAGTCTTCCCTTTCTATAACTCCCCTTCACAACTGCGTGCTTTGTACCTTGGTTGTGAGTTACCATCTTCGATCTTGATTCGACACCACTTGTTCTTAATTTTACGGTTCTCCAGCTTGTCAACCAAATCAAAAGTGTCATTCTCATCTAAAGAGCCAACCTCTTCTTTCATGGATTTCAACCAAACTTTGAACAAGAGCTTCTTCATAAGACCCTAACGGTTCTATCTGTGAGCATCACATACTCATGTGGTGGATACTTTGTTGAAGGTAATCAGGTCCTGTTTGGATCTTCTCAACTTTTGCACTTCTTGCTCAACATCACCTGGAACATCTTCATGAGCTTAAATCTTCATTTCCATTACCATCAACATCAACATCATGTTGTTCAAGAGTAGAACAATGGATTTGGATCCAAGGTCATATCATCTTAAAGCTTTGGCATCTCAATCTTCTCAAAGTCTTCAATTGTCTGGTCTTCAAGAATACTGCATCCCTACTTCCTGATAACCTTCTTCTCAACTGGATCCCAAAATCTGTAACCAAACTTCTCTGTTCCATAGCCTAGAACAACCAAACACTTTCAAGTGATTAATGGATAGAAACCCATAATCTCTAACCTGTATACCAAATCCCCAACTTTCGTTTTCATTAATGGATAGAAACCCATAATCTCTAACCTGTTTCAAGCCACCACCACAAATCGAGATAATTTCAAGCCAAACCCATTCGAGTACCAGAAAATACCATCACTGAATTCAACTGTATCAACTAAAGAACCCTAATTCCACATTATCTTAAGAACATCAGCGAAGACCAATTTCAATTCACATGCAGAGATGCCCCCAAATCCGTTATTGTTGATGATATATAAACAAAATGACTTAATTCATGTCCACCCAATAGCTATCATCATATGTTTTCGACCGTACCCATACCAGAAAAAATATCACCTAAGCTATCCCCATCATTAAGGTATCCCCATTTGTCAATTATACTCAAAATAAGGTTCTGAGTTCGATTGTGATTTTTTTTTTTTTTTTTTTGTGAAATTCAGTTGAAAGCCAAATAATTGTCTCAACCGAATTCCCTAATGGAAACCAAACAATAAGGACACTAAACTTAAAGATAAATAAACTTACCCTAGTGATATCCACCATTTATAAGTAGAATAATCAAAAAGGTAATCATTTTTGCGTCGTATCCATGTCGAACAGTAATTCATTAACTGCGACCAAGTGATATGTTGTCCATGATCAGCATGTATACAACTATATACAAATTAACAATTAACAAGTGTACAACTACGTACACATTAATAATCAACATGTGTACAACTATCTACATATTAACAATTAACATGTGCATAAATATGTACACCCAAAACATGATTCCGAAAATCTTTAAATAAAAAATAAACTTAGAACAAATCATTACAGAGTACACTAGTTTACAAATATGTACACCTCTATGGAAACCTAATAAATTCTAGCATCCATACCCACAGGATAAGACATCTATTCATCACAGAGCATACCATTGCACAAATATGTACACTTCTACAAAAATCTAACAAAATCTAGCATTTGTACCCACATGACATGCAATATATTCATCATAGAGCATTTCAGTGTACAAACATGTACACATCTACCGAAAAACTAAAAAATTCTAGCATCCAAAACCACAAAAAAGGCCATGCATTCATCGCAGAGCATAGTAGTGTACAAGTATGTACATATCTACAGAAAAATAATAAAATAGAGCATTTATTCAAACAAAACAACTCATGCATTCATCACAAAGAATTTCAGTGTACAAATATGCACACATCTACCAAATAAAGCATCGATTCAAACAAAACGACCCATATATCCATCACAAAGCATTTCAGTCTGCAAAAAAAAATATAAAAAAATCGAACATCCATAGAAACCAAGCAGGTATCCGTACATGAGATCCAGTCAACATCATATGCTTAAGATTTCTTTCAATAAAATAAATTCAAATATAGATATTACTCAGATGAATAAAGAGAATTTGAAACTTACCTTTGTAATCAGTTAGACGCAAATTGGTGGTTGTTCATAATCCTTCGCCTCATTTGATATTTCTATGCTTTAAGACATTTCTGGATATGGTGTACCCTTTCACTAACCAACCTAAAAAAAATCATAGAAACAAATTAGATCTCAATCGAATATGTATAATCATAAAAGAAACATAATACAAAAATCAAAAACAAAAACGATTCAACTTTATTCCAAAATCATTTAACCTAAAATAAATCAAATCAGAAAAGATCAATAAACATTTGAATCTTCAAATAAAAAGAGTTGAAATCAATCAGAAAGATAAAAAAATCGATCAAATGGATCAAATAACCATCAAAAGGACAAAACCAAAAAAAATGAAAGAAGAATCAATGTAAAAGAAGATAAAATATATACTATCCCGATTCATTGGTAAAGAAGGAGATGGTGCTTATCTACCAGCAAAAACCCAGATGGTTAGAATGGAAACGAGAATCCAATCCCAGAAATCAATGATGTTAATGGGGGAGGAGGGAAGGATAGTAATGGTGGAGGCAGGAATGATGGTAATAGTGAAGGAGGGCATGATGGTAATGGTGGAGAGGGAAATAATGAAAACAGTGACGAAGAGAATGATGACGAAGATGATGATGATGAGAAAGAAGACGATGGAAATTATGTGTAAGAGAACCATTTCCCTCCAAATCCACACATTAGAATAATGGAGGACGATTCATTCCTACACTGCGAAGAGGAAGAACATCATGTTGGCTTACAAAGTGTGTTAGCACTTACGAAGAAAGAAAAATACGTGTTAGTTTTCCTCAGATGTGAGCATACTCGGATAGGTGACATACAATGTATACAGTAATAGTGTGAGTGAGAAACTTAGAAACTTTTTGCTAAGTTTGCATATGTTTAGAATATGCAACATGTGGTTCTTTCTGTTTTAGTTTAACTTTGTTGCTCTGTATGTGAATTTGATAGTTTAACTTTTTACCCCTTTTATTTCAAGTCTGGTACACGATTGAGAGTTTTTTTAATCTTGTTAGCAAGCATATCCTTTTCTAATTAGGAATATTTCTATTGAAAGTTCTAAGTTGAAAAAACAAGCACAAGTGAAAAGAAAAGAAAAAAAAATCCCACCATGGATCAAACCCACAACTACAAGGTTAAAAACCTTGCGCTCTACCAACTAAGATAGACGGGTATTGTTTCCATAAATTGAAGTAATCCGGCTTTCCACCATGAGGGATGTTTTTGGGCATTCAACGGATTTATCTTATATCCATCTTCAAACTGGAAAGCCTTTGAGATCATACGTAAAAAGATATGTATTTGAAAATATTCATACACAAAAAAGTAAAATTCATTTCATTAGACTGTCATGTGCATACTATATGTGAGAGGGCACCCCTTATCGTATATGTATTTGTCTTTAGTAATAGTGGTTTTTAGTATAGTTAAATGTGCTAGTTAGTAGTGGGCGGTTGAGATGTAACCACATGGGAGATGTTTATCCGTTGGATGCTAGGTAGTGAGTGAGGGCTTTATAATCTACTGAACCTGTAATGAAACCTTGATCCAATTTTAATCAAAAAAACCAATCGTTTAATCGATTTTTAGGCTGTTCGCAATAGCAAAGAAACTTGATTCTCTGAATCAAGTATTTATCCTGTCATTATACATCCTTGTACATGACAATTGGTATCAGACTCGATCTTGGAACCTGTATCCATGGCCACCAAAGAAAAGCTTCAGGAGATTTCATCAACTGTTGATCAACAGACAAATTCACTCACAGAAATCAAATCTGTGATTAATTCCATGAGTACCAAATTGGATCGTATTCTTTGTCTGCTTGGAGTCGATCTACATCAGCCATCAAACATGGAAGAGTCTACTATTTCAATTGAGTATTTCACTGTCTCTCCATATAAGGAAATCAAATCAACTCCTCCTGGTGTGTTGATGAAGAAAAGGATGCTCTGGAATTAGAGTTGATTCCCCATTTTTTCTTCATTGAAACTGAAGCAGATGATGATTGTCCCAATTTCGAATTTCACATTTCTTCGTTTTTCTTCGACGAAGAGGAAGATTGGCCTGATGAATTGAATTTTCAATCGAAAAAAATTATGAGTTCTGAGGTTGCGAAACCTAAATGCTCGAAGGAATTGGTCATTAGTCATAGTAAAATAATTGGTAAGAATTATTTTACTCTTTTTTTCGATGATTCTCGTATCATATTTGATTCAGGAAAAAACTTCAAACTCATTACGAGTATTTCTTATTTCGCTGGAATTTGCGAATTTGGTTTTGATACACCTACTTCATGTTCGGTTTCATTATCTGTTTGTTCTATTTTGATGTCCAAATACAATGGCAATTCTGTTCATGACTTGTTTCCCAAACCTGGGTACTGGTTCGATTGGTTAGTTGGTGAATCACTTATGGATATATTATCTAGAGGTGGTGTTACTAATATCGCAGGCCGGTTGTTTGATAAATTTCCTGAGAGTGCAGTTTCAAATTTATGGAGTGTTGGATTTGATTACCTCTTGCATCTCCAAATGTGTAAGATTCCTTACAATGATGTATGTATTTCCCTTGTTAGTGATTCTAGCGGTAGTGTGTTCATTGTGTTGGTTACATCTAGCGATTATGGTGATAGCAGTCAATTACTTGTCCAACTATTGCTTACGAATTTTTTTGCCAACAGTTTGTTGATGCTTTTGTGGATGCGAATTGCTGGAATTCATGTTTATACTTCTATGATTCTGCTTACACCTTCCAGAAGTTGCTTTAGCTTCTTCAGACTTTCCCAAATTATTGAGCACCAGGATATCCTAATTCTAGAACTTAGGTGTTTAAAGGTGCTTTTGTTTGTTGGAGCTGGTGACTGTCATGTTGCTTGCAAGTGGTGTGCTAAAATCTCGATGCAGCACAATGTCCAATGGACTAATATTATACTTGTTTATACTTGTTGCTTAATTGATCGTAGAAAGGAGTTCAAAGTTATTATCTGGTTATCTTATATTGATGTTGTTTATGAGTTATTTTTTGGAAAAACTACTTCTGGGTTGTTGGTATTCTTTATGTGTTCGATATTAATGGTTAACTGCTATGGAAATAATGGTCGAAAGCTAGTTCTTAATCATGGATATAGACTACATTTGTTGGCTATGCATTCAGTCTCATTGGTGTTAGTTAAGAATGGTGACACCGGTACTGGTGATAACATGTTGGTGGAGATGTCGCAAGGGGTCAGTATATTCTTGCAGCAAAAGCATATCTTATCTGTGAATATAAAAGTTTCCTACATTGACTCATTCATGTTTATAGTTATTGAACATGACAGTGACAGGCTACATATTCTTTTTAAGAAGTTAGAACATCCCAGGAGGCTTCTTCGGTCAGTCAATGCAATTGTATCTTTACATGTTACACATGCTCCAAGAGTGTCCAAGTTAGTGGACTTTTTGAGATGGAAATACAGATTATACTCTACAGGTCTAAGGAGTGTCAAAAATGTGAATTGGACCATTTCAGTTATCATATGGCTGATGGAAACTCAAGTCTTACTCAACCTAATTCAGATTCTAGATGTGCTGTTTCGGTTCGAGTTCTTAAGGTGGAAATTCAAATTGATTCCAACTAGGTGGTGGAGTGTGAGAAATGTTAGTTGGTCTGTTATGAGTTTTATCTCAGTGGTGTCCTTTAACGAAAAATGGACTTCTAAAAGTGTTTTGTTCTGGAAACCTGACGTCCATAATCAAATTACAGCACGCCTCATGAGATTTATCGGTTGGTACTTGGCTGATGCAGGTAGACTTTTCTGTATGGTTAAGTATACGGGCTGGATATCTCTATACACCTTACACTGTGGCTGGTATTCTCGTGGTGATCAACAGATAAGTCTATACATATGCAATTCCACTCGCTACCTTCTTCTTTGTTATAATTTTCTGTGTGGACTGTCTTATCTAATGGGGAAAGGGCATATCTGTCTCGTTGGTGCACTTGTTTGGATAGTCGGAATCCATTTCAAACTCGTGATACTTCAATATCCTACTGTGGTTCGAGTGAGAGTTCTATTGTCTGTTAGGTACTCTAAATGGAGTTATCTGCGCATGTCTTGTTGTGCTTGCTATTCTTGTTCTTATGGCAGCCAAGTGACGGCTTTTACGTACCTGCCAGGAGACTGTACGATCTCGATATAACCTATTGAAAAGAAGAGACCAATGTCAGGTTATAACAGGGTAAAATCCCTTATGAGAGGAGTGGGAACAACGTACTTCCCAGCTGGCTTTCACATTCAGGTTGTAAATCAGTGGGTGTATGAAGAGAGGGGGTCATTCCATCTCAAGCAACTCACTGATGGGGTGGTAAGCAATGTACATGTCAAGGGAGTAGTACGACGTGGAAAATACTTTGAGAATTATATTTTTACTTTAGCTGGCAAGGGAGCAACACTTCTCATTCACGACTTTTACACAAGAGTTGTCAGTTACCAAGGGTGTCTCATTTGTACTATCACATCAGTTTTGGATCTTGAATATGGTTCAACAACAGCTGGAGGAGATAGTGGGGACTACAACAGCGGCTTCACATTTTCACAGCTGCACCGCCAGGCTCTAAAACAACCTTGGGTAACTGAAGTTGCAGAATCACCACTCATACTTGAGGACAAGGATGTTTCGAAGGGGAAGGGAATGTCATGTGCATACTATATGTGAGAGGGCGCCCCTTATCGTATATGTATTTATCTTTAGTAATAGTGGTATTTAGTATAGTTAAAAGTGCTAGTTAGTAGTGGGCGGTTGAGATGTAACCACATGGGGGCTATTTAGCCGTTGGATGCTAGGTAGGTAGTGAGGGCTTTATAAGCTATTGAACCTGTAATGAAACCTTAATCCAATTTTAATCAAAAAAACCAATCGTTTAATCGATTTTTAGGCTGTTCGCAAGAGCAGGGAAACTTGATTCTCTGAATCAAGTATTTATCCTGTCATTGTACATCCTTGTACATGACAGAGACGTCATGTTTTTAACACGTGATACGTTAGATTTTTATTTTTTATACCCATGAGAAATGTTTTGACAATTTAGCTAGTATTAATGTGCATAGTAAATACCTAAATTAAGATAAGATAACTAGATTATCGAGTTTTGTTATTATTTTTTAAACTACTTCTTTCTGTAATATTTATATATCAAATACACAAATACTACTAGCAAAAAGAACTTTTAGAAATTATAAAAGTTAATCATATGCAAATATACGTGTTTGTATGGTAAAATTACTTCTACCCCAAACACGAATTTGATGATGATTTTCGCTGAAGATCGATCCGCTGTTTATCCTCTAATTGAATTGAGTAATGGGGAAGGGTGTGCACCTCACAGATAATTGTATGGGGAAGATTGCATACCTTTTGGGTTGTGAACCCTTGTTTTTATATGGTGCGAATTTCAGTTTTTCTCAAGCGAAACGTCTTCACATGCCTGCATGCCTCATGGCATAAAGTGCTTTTATTCTCCCTACATGCCTCCCCTATCATAAATAATATTGATTTTTCCCTGCATGCCTCATGGAATATTCCAGGTCATAATTTGTATCTTTCCAGAACATTCCTCTGGGTTGTGGAACTAGCTAAGCAAAAATGGGTGTAAGAGATCAATCCCAAGAGATAGTGTAAAATTCCAATGCCAAGCCCAAGAGGAGAATTTTGCTTAAGCCCACAGTTGGGCGTAAAAATCCGCAAGGCTTAATGGCTTGGGCTGAATTATTAGTGAGCCAAAGACTTGACTTGGCTGGAACTCAGTGAGTCGGCTCGGCTCAACAAGTGGGCGAAAATAACCCTTAGTGTACAAGAGTGGGGTGTAAATAGACTGGGGGTATGTTAATTGAGTGCACGGAGATGCACATAATCGGGGCCACGAGATTATCTCACGACCCATTTCACTGAATCACTG
Source organism: Papaver bracteatum (assembly GCA_023529315.1). Lineage (NCBI taxonomy): Eukaryota > Viridiplantae > Streptophyta > Magnoliopsida > Ranunculales > Papaveraceae > Papaver > Papaver bracteatum. The sequence goes on from JAJJWX010002610.1 coordinate 345,905, forward strand.
CCGACTACAAGACGGAAAGGCCGCCGGGGTAGGCCGCCGGCTATGGACGAAATTGTTGCCGGAGAAGAAGAAAATCGCCGGAGAAAAAGTCAGGTTGATGAGGTCATGTTTGCGTCACCATGATGGCGTCATCGATGACGTCATGCCGACTTCTTGACGGTGCAGATAACGACGTTATGACGATGTTAACTTTGGTCGATGTAACTGGATAATGCTCTAACGGTGTCATAACGGCTTTGACGGCGTTAAGGGTGCTGACGGTACGCTGACATCACTTGCCAGCTGACTGTGCCTATCTCGCTGCTATGGCAGCCTATTATTGGTCTATACTGCTGACGTGGCATCTTCGGCTGACGTGGCATCTTCTCAAATGATATATTATTGATGTGTCAATAACATGTCATCATTATTGCTGGCGTGGCGCCTGACACATCACCATGGTTGGTGACATGGCACACCAATTTGATAACAACAATGATGACGTGGCGTCCACCAATTGGCCCACTTTGATGACGTGTTGAAGTATAAAGGCAGTGTTGACGTGGCTCTTTCTTGTCTTGACTTGGATATTTGCCCATGGGATTCTATGTATAGTGTATATGAGGCCTAGTTAGCCATACTTGGCTAACTATAGGAGCCTAATAGGCCCAATGAGCCATATTTAGCTACAGAGAATAGCATTTTAGGCCTAAGTAAACTCATTTCTTGGTGTAAATGTAATTGGGTACAAACAATACGAATTGATGAAATAAAATTGTTACATAAGTTTCATATATAACTAAAATTTAAAGTATAACATTTTTTCTACAAATTTAAAAGCAAAAAAATAAAAAATCCTTAAATATATAAAAAATATATCAATAACTGAGAAAATATCTTTTGATTGTATTTATATCTTTTTGTTGCCTTATATTTTTACCTGGACGTCTCTTCTCCGGGTGTTCCCACATCTGAGGCACAACAAGACATCATTTTCTACCTTGGGTAGGTACAAACACTTTGTAATCCTACTTCATGTTATTCCCCTTCACAATGTGGGCACCTATCCTCCTCCATGATTCGCATGTGAGTTGGATGGAAAGAATCACCATCTTCATCATCATTCCCTCCTCCACCATTCCCCTCATGTCGTCCACCATTCCCATCCTTCCCTACACCACCATTACCAGCATCGATTTTGGCATTAAAATCTGATCTATATTAAGATAAGATAAATATATTATCGAGTTTTGTTATTATTTTTTAAACCACTTCTTTTTGTAATATTTATATACTAATACACAAATACTATTAGCAAAAATAACTTCTAGAAATTATAAAAGTTATTCATATGCAAATATACGAATTCATGAAGAAAAAAATGCGACATAAGTTTCATATACTAAAATTTAAAGTATAACATGTTTTTTCTACAAATATGAAAGCAACAAAATCCTTATAGATATATAAATAAATGTCATAGTTTATAAATACTTTTTTTTCTTTGGCCTTTTTTGTGGGTATGGATGCTAGATTTTGTTAGTTATTTTTGTAGATGTGTACATGTCTGTACATCGAAATGCTCCGTGATAAATATATGACCTGTCATATGGGTAAATACCTTATTTGACAACACTACTTTTAGGGACATCCTATATATCATAGTTCCTTTCAGAGGTATAGAGAAACTTAGATGGTTATCTAGCCGCAATGAAAAGTTTACTATTAATTAAGAATGTTTATAATGTAATTCAGATGGACATGTGAGACATTTAGTAATAGTGATAGTCAAGATTCATTACTTAAACACTTTTGGAAGCTTAAAATTCTTCCTAGAATCCATTATTTTTTGTGAAACTGTTTGTGAGCGGTTGTGTTTCCATTAATGATCAAATGTTTAGATATATTTGTAATATTAATATTGTTTGTTTTTGTGTAAGAATTGAATTGAGGGAATGTAACATTTTGTTTGTATTGTGAACGATATCTGCTAATACGTCTAGTGATTAGAATCAATTCCCAACCCTTCTGAAAATAAAAATACTCTTTGGCATATTTAGAAAAATGTATATTATGATTTTGTATGGGGATGTGCAAGTGAATGAGGTTGAGAATGTAAGAACAAAAAATTCTTTTTATATTGATCGATGAAACTCAAGAAGAGGGAATAATTCCATGGGGCGTAACAATTTAGCAACTACTCCTGAATATTTGATGATGCCATGCAACGACACCATATCTGAAATTAAACTTTGATGTTGCTCCTATAAAAAAAATGGTGAAGGAGGTATGAAAAGATACCTCTTGATTGTGCAGGTACATATAATGGAGTTATGCGCTGCCTAGCTCAAGCACTAGATGCAGATTAATGTGAGGCTAAAGCAGTTTTGTATTGAAATAACGAGGATACCGAGTACACATGATCGTTTGGTATCAACCAATATAGAGACATCATGTGTAATTCTACCAAAACAATAATGGCCAAAGAATTACTTCAACAAGATGTAACTTGGTAAATAGTCTAAGTTCAAAAATGAATACTATGTGATCGATTACCAAGTGGATTAACGTACAAGTGCAATGGATCCAAATTTGTGAACCCCCTCAAAACCGGGGTGCACTTTCCGGCCCCAATCATTCTTCTGTTTTAATCTTATCTGGTTTTCTAAAACCAGTTTTGCTTTTTATTTTTTTATATAAATAATCATAAGAAACATGCAAAAATAAAGGCACTCTCGGTTTTTTAGGTTAATTGCTCGTTCCTTCTTCTCTACCACTACCTGAAACAAGCTAACATAACTCATACTCATTCTTTTTCTAAAATTTTAAGTCAAATATTTCTCCTCAACTTAACGAAGACTTACTGCCGACAAAGCCATGGTTTGATGGGTTATATACGAAGAGCTTAAGGAGATATTTTCAAAGTAAATGGAGTAGGAAGTTGTAAAGAAGTTTTTTTATTTTTTATTGGTAGAAGTTGTAAAGAAGTTGGGTTATAGGTTGTAATGAACTCGGTTATAGTTAGAGCGAATAGGTGGAAGAAGAATAGTTATTATCATGGATTATGTACCCGGGTTGAGAGTGATTTTCGAAGTCAAAGAAAAAAAGGAATGTTGTATATGAAGGAACAATTTTACTGCTAGTTCGTACCAGCTGGGGTGCCCACCATTTGTTTGTAAAAAACTCACCATTAGCTTGGAATAATTGTCTAGATTTTACATTGTAACGTAAGTGTTAATTATTTCAATTTAATTGTGTTAGCATCAACTCTAGTAATTGACTGGCTAATATATGGGGATTTTGATGTGTAATCAGATGCTCGAGTGGGTGTTCTTTTGTTTTCTTGTGAATGTTGGTCATTATAACCAAGTATAAAGAACAATGTGAAACTGAACATAAACAAAATCCATGTTCACATCCAATTAGCCTAATATTATCTTGAAATTTTCTGACAAGGTTTTCATCACAAACTGTATGATTGAACTTGTGCTTAAGTACCTTTAACAATAAAGGCTTCAATAAGTGTCGTAATGTCATGTAGTCATTACCACTTTTTCTTACCAACTTTGTTTTGTTTTTCTTATACATTTCTGGCGAAATACAACAAATCTTATGTACTTTTATAGAGGGGTGGTGGAGAATGGGGAAACCCATCTCATATCTGCACTTGATCATCTTTATTTTCCAAAAAAGAAGTCTTGCCAACAGATGGCTAAACTGAGACGAAAACTAGACAAAGATTTATTTATTTTTATTTTTTATTTTATTTTTTGCAATAATAGGTTTCAATGAAACCTAACAAGTGTTGGCAGCAAATGCAGAGACAAAATAATCCTTAATTGAGCAAAAAAAGGCCTTTGAACAAAATTAAACAAAAATGTGGCCTTTATTAAAACTGAAAAAAAAAAAAAAACGCGGCTGCATGCATTCCTTTAACCATCATCGGTGTCTACATAAAATTTCTCCTTGCTGACCTTCTTTTGTAGAAATGAAATTTTTTATTTGCCCGTTTCTAGTCGTCATGGGAAAGAAAGGCAGAAAGAAGAAAAAGATTATTCCCCTAGAGCGTGGAGATCCTAGCGATCAGGAGCATACAGTATGCAACAATGTCATCATGCACTTATACAAAACAAAATATCATATCATAATGGGCTAACAAAGTAATGCTTACAAAGTACAAAAACCATTTCATATGTTATATGAATCAAAGTACAAGATCCCATAAACTCATGACAATGAATTTCATATAACTTGTAAGATCTTACCAGGAAAAAAAAGAGAGGAAGGAAAACAAACATAATTTTTTTACCTCAATTGTAAAATTTTCACGATCTCGATCACCAACATCAGAATATTTGTTTTGATCCTCCAATATGTTGTTGTTGCTAGGGTTACTCTTTTTTGAGTTTATAAAAGAAGAATTCATCCCTGCCTGAGTCAACTTTTCATATTCTTTTTTATTCATAGGGAAGACTTTAAGAAGAAGGAGAAAGATAAGTTAACGGATCCTAAAAAAAAAAAGCGCAGACTTTATTTTCCTATATTTCCAACGATATTCTTAACAAGAAATAAAAAGTAAATTAAGATTAAAACAAAAGAATGATTAGGGACAATGTGCACCCCGGTTTTGAAGGGGTGAAAAAATTTGGACTCAAGTTCAATTACTTAATTGTAACTATAACAATAATTATAATGTGGAAAAAGTGCCACAACACACAATATATTTTTAACGAGGAAAAATTCCGGGCAGGAAAAACCTAGTCCAGTTTTGAATAATATCAAAATTAATCCTTTACACAAAATGACTACCGCAGTGTCGTATAATTGAGACCAAGTAAACACTATTTAGTTACTCAGTTCCTTCAGTATCCCTATGCGTACAACCAATCTAGCATATGCACTTGAATTCCAAGACAAAGTCCACTATCTTGAGTTGCTTCACTGTTGTGAAGACTTCTTCTCTCAACTCCTTTGGGATATCATAACCCAAAACAACAACGGACTAAATCTATTTCAGTAACCAACTCATTTATCAATCCTTCAAATCAATATTTCGATCAGAGATAAAGTAGAGTAAGGATCTTTCGTTTAATCGCTAAAAACTCGTTTGGTCAAAGATCAAACCAAGATGATAATAATCAATCTCAGTAAACAAACTCTGTCAAAGAAACTAGAAAGTTTGTTCGATCTTTGTACAAGTCTTATGTCTATCTGAATAGATTTCTTGTTAGATCCAAGAGAATCAAGTGTGCAAGAAGAATCACAAAGATAAGAAACCAAAAGGAAGATCTTCAATCTTCAAAGTAGCGGATGCACAAACAACTTGATTCCAATGTTGATCAACACACACAGAATGAATTTTGTTAATGTTGATTGATCGACGGTTTCATCTACATATATGATATCACTAGATCTCTAGTAGTTAAATCTTCAAACAAACTTGAGTGGCCTGCAGTGCTACTTTTAGGTTGATCTCTAATAATGAAGGTGTAGTTTGCAGCATCATACTCAGTGCTTAGCTTGAATCCAGTTGGGTTTTTACCAACATCACAATCAGCACAGGTTCTTGTGACCACTAGTAGATCCACATTTTCCACACTTCCTTTTCTTCACCACATTTTCAGGTTCATCATAACATATCTTCCTATTCTTTGCTGGTCTTCCATCTTTTCTTTGATAAGAAGGAGTTTTAATGTTGATGTCCATGGGTGACTGCCAGAAGAAGAGAAAAAATGAGAAAGTTACTTAAAGTAATGAAACCTTGTTTCTTAAATAGGTAATAGAGAAAATAAGGATGCAATAACCTAAAAAGTAAATGCACCACATTCAATAAAGTTTATAAATGCACCTTATCTTCCCATACCAATTCAGATATGTCTTCTAGTGGAATGACAACATCTGCATATGTGGTCCTATAATATTCCACAGAAGAGTAAGGAACACAATAACTGTTCAACCAATAAAATAAATGTGTCAGTGTACTATGAACAATAAATGTGTCGGAGTGCTCAATAATGTATGCCCAGAAGTTAATGAATACTACAAAAGAGTAAATAATACAAACCACTTACTCTTTTCATATTGTCCTTTGCAGTTTCAATGCACATACAACATGTTGACAAGGGAATCCCCTTATGTGCTACAGCAAACAAGTGCATTGTTTGTCTACAATATTCACTGTGAATATTTTCTTGGTGCTCACATTAGTTACCAGATAAACCTTTCCAACCACACTGCCTTCTGTACCAAACTTTCCAACTAAGTCAAGCATCCTATTTATCAATTTAGTAGCAGCAGGGACCAAACTATTTTGATCCCACTTAGCAGATTCTTCCTTTCTCTTAAATAACAAACCCATACTAACTGACCATACATCATGCCTAGTTGGATTATAGGTTTATCTATCATATTAGAAATGATAGAATTAAAATATTCTGAGAAATTGTTATTCATAAGCTCACAACAACTGAGGGGATCTTAATAGGACCTAGACTAAGTTGTTGTATCTTCATTCCTAAGATATTCACCAGCAATTTTTTTTTTTTGAACATTGCGTATAAAATAACAATTTTATCTATAACCTACATACTAACAACTAAAAAATTATACAAAAGAGGCACAAACATGAAAATGCTTTACTTTGTAAGATTTGCATGCATTCCACGATGAGGTGCAAAAGGTTGGTGCCTTGTATGATGGTTTAGTTGATATGGATGGATTCTTATCCTTTGTGACTTACGCCAGTTATAATCAACTCGATGTTTGGATTTTGGAGGATTTAGATGCAAGTAAGTGGATCCTGAAACACAGAATTATTATTGCTGGATTGACTTTGTGTATGGATCCTGTTGGTTACTGCTCAAACAAGTTGATTTAAAGAGAGGTATAAATAAAATGTTGTTTACTTATGATTTTGAGCAGAAAGAGATGAAGGAGATTGAAATGAATGAAGGTTGTTCTCCATATGTGTGGGATCCTACGTTCCTCATTTTAACAGCATAGTCTCTTGGACAAATCGTATAGGTCAGCAACTAGAAGATGTCTGATGTTAAATGTGCTCTTCCTTGTGTGGTAGTTAATTTCTTTTTTTGTATGGCTAGGATATGTGTGTTTTGAGCCCTTCCTTTATACTAGTTGGTCTCTTTTGTGTGTGGTTATGTCTGTTCTCCAGCACGTATGTTTGAGATAAATTCCATGATATGCGAACATTTTGTAACCGTGGGTAGGCAGTAGGCTGGTTGATCTTGATGTAGACCACATATGTTTTACCGTTTACATTTTTCTTGATATCGAGTACATTATGGGCCTGTTTTTCTTGCTGTCAGTGTCAATGGTGTTAGGTGATTTCCTTTATGTCTGTCTTGCAGTTCCCTTTTGTAAGTTTAGGTAGGCTGGTTGAGCTTCATGTGGAACATGTATGTCTTACCTTTACATTTTCTGTGGTGTAAATTAGTTCTTCTTTTGTACTGTCATTTGTTTTTTTTCCTTGCCATTTTCTCAGATTTCCCAGTAAGTTATCTGACCTTGATTCCCAATATCTGTTTTGCAGTTTCACTGAAAGCCAATAAAACAGCTTCTCTGATGTGATCTAGCACCTCAATCACCTCAAGCTGTAATTTGTATATTCCTTGGTCGGATGCTTAGAATGTAAGAAAAATTTACCTTTATATTTCTGTGGTTGTGGTAGTTGAAAGGGAGTCCAAGAGTCCTACACTCCAACTACCCATATGTTACACCTCTCTGTCTCTTGCTCTCTCCTCTACTGTGTGTTATTTACAGAGAGTTGCTGAAAAAATGTCTACAAGCAGCAGCAAAGAAAATGTGATCTTATTTCCATTCATGGCACAAGGTCATATAATCCCATACTTAGCTCTAGCTTTGAAAATCCAATCAAAATTTGGTTACACTGTGACCATTCTCAATACTCCACTCAACATAAAAAAACTTCAAAAATCACTTCCACCCAACACTTCAGGAATCAACCTGGTTTCATTACCTTTCTGCAGCTCAGATCATAATCTTCCACCAAACTCTGAAAACACTGATGTTCTTCCATACCCAATGTTCATAACCCTCTTTGAATCAGCATATTTTCTAAAACCCCATTTCAACAAATTCATCTCAGATTTAGCAAGTGCAAATACTCCTCCTGTTTGTATCATCTCTGATATGTTCCTTGGATGGACAGTTGAAGTTGCTAAAGAGTTTGAGATTTTTCATTCAGTTTTTGTTATTGGTGGTGCTTATGGTGCGGCTGTTTTTTATTCAATCTGGTTGAACCAACCCCAGCTTCAAAATAAGTATGAGGAGGAATTTTTAGTTCCTGATTTCCCCCAAGATCTGAGAATCCACAGATCTCAATTATCTAATAGTGCATTGCAAGCAACTGGTGATGATTCTTGGTCCTTGTTCTTCAAAAGGACATTATCTCCAACATTGAGCTCTGATGGGTTCTTGATTAATACAGTTGAGGAGTTTGATCAGGTTGGCTTGACTTATTTCAGGTCAAAGTTAAGTCGAGATTCAGTTTGGGCAGTTGGACCTGTTGGTGATTATTCACTGTCTCTCAAATCTGGAGCTAGTAGTGCTGATTTGAGCATTCAATGGCTTGATAATCGTGAAGAGAATTCAGTCTTGTATATTTCATTTGGGTCCCAGTGTACAATTTCTAGCTCGGAAATGATGGAGTTAGCAACTGGATTAGAGATGAGTGGGAAGAATTTCATTTGGGTTATTAGACCACCATTAGAATATGACATAAATGAAGCGTTTCGGTCCGAATGGTTACCGGACGGGTTCGAAGAAAGGATGAAAGTGAACAACAATGGGTTACTAGTGAAAAAATGGGCACCTCAGTTGGAGATTTTATCACATAAATCTATATCAGTGTTTTTGAGTCACTGTGGATGGAATTCAGTTTTGGAGAGTTTGAGTTTTGGGGTTCCAATTATTGGATGGCCAATTTCAGCTGATCATTTTTACATTTCAAAGCTGTTGGAAGAGGAAATGAAGGTTTGTGTTGAACTGGCTAGAGGGAATAGAAATGAGGTTAGACATGAAGATGTAGTGAAAGTGATTGATTTGGTTATGAACCATGAGAGTAAGAAAGGAGTTGAGATTAGAGGTAAAGCTTGTCAAGTTAAGGAGATGATTGAAAATGCAATTAGAGATGAGCAAGGGTTTAGGGGTTCTTCTGCAAAGGGTTTGGAGGAGTTTCTTGCAATGGCATTGTTGAGAAAGAAGGTGAAGATGGATCGCCGTCACAACTAAGGATTCATATTTTGACCGCATTACATTTGTGTAATGCATTATCTGCTTCAACTATTTTTCATGGTTTCTAATAAATGCTGCAAATGTACTTGGGTGGTGTCCTATCCCACTTAGATTAGAGTTCATTTGCAATTTCTCAGTCAGTAAAATTGAAGGTCTGGACTGGAGGACCAATTTATTTCTTGAAGGAAAACGTGCTTCCGGATTCGATTCCGCTAGCTCTTTGTGGACTTGCACTAGCCAGAGGTTTTTTAGATCAACTTCTCTTAAAAACACACTCTCTCACCTAAAAAACTTAACGAAAACTCTCAGAACCTAAATCTTGAGCTTTTCCTTCTCAAATCGGCTCCTATGGAGTAGGTTTGGGAAGGAGAACCTCAATCCATCTTCGATCTCTGCTTTTTCCTTTAGTTTCCCTATTTTTTCTTTGGTTTTAGTCTTTTTTTTTTTTTTTTTTTTAAGATCTGAGTTTCGATTTGGGTTTTTGTTCTTGAGCAATCTCCTTTCTTCAACCTCTTTTCTGGATTAGAGCTAGCGTTTTCTTAATTCTACAATTGTTTTTGTTTAGTTTGTATTTTCAGATCTATTTACATAGTTTGTTGTTTGGGTATTAATCTTCAGCTCTTGTGCTTTTATTCTTGATTGAGTTGGTTGATTGAAGGTGTTCTACACAAGGTTCATGATCTGGCCGATGTTTCAATCCAGCAACAAAAGATATTCAAATCATAAAAATCAACTTCATTTTCAAGAAGTTTCTGCAGCAATCATTCCATCAGCAATATTTTCTGAAGGCACCATGAGTTTGTTACAAGTTCTATTATCAGCAACTACAAGATCTCTAAAGACATAGAAACAACCAGTTACAAAGAAACCTAAGACACCAAGACCGATTTTGAGGAAGTACCGATCCGATTCAAACCGATTCAACAATTTGATAACCCAGTTAGGTTATGTATGTTACTTGTATTACTGTTACTTAAGAAAAATCATTGACAGATGGTTGGGTCTTTGGATCCTCTCCCACCTATGTCACCTGCTCTACCATGATTTTGAAAAAAACCCAGAGAAATGGTTGGATTTTTGGATCCTAACAACTCTATTATTTGTAGTTTTGTTATGTGGTTCGGGTGTGCTACTTTCAACCCGACCAAGATCATTTAAACTTGTCTTGTTACCTTGGAATCAGTTAGAAACGGTAGGAATTTTTTTCCAAATTAAGTCTTGGGACTATGATGTTAAGTGCTCTTGTTGTCTTTTTAAATTTGTTGAAATTCCTGTAGCTGCTGGATGCTCTCTAGTTACTCTTTTAATCATTCCCGACTTTGAATAGTAAGTTTATGATCAATATATATGAGGCTCGCCTCTTTTCGAAAAAAAAAAAAGCCAATGGGTTCTCCTTTATAAGGCGTCAGACGGGACTCAAGTTGTAACACATAAATTTAAAATATTGGGAAATGTATTGGTAACAAATTACTTTATTAAGTAACCTGGCTTGATTGGGGTATACCCAGATTAATTGGGGTATACCCATTTTGTTCCCATCCAAAGTAGAGTGCTAAGGGGTGTCTAAAAGATGCTAAAATACCAAATTATCCTTACTATTATACTCTGCCGGCTGATTGATGAACCAAATGATTTTCAAAAATCAATCAAAACCAAATCAACACATTTTTGTTGCATTCAATCAAAAATCAATCAAAAAATAAAATAAAATTGGCCACGGGATTTGAACTTGGGTATGATTTCATACCCAATCTCAAACCGTTTAAAAATTTATAAACAGTTTGAGATTGGGTATGAAATTATACCTAATTTCAAACCCTGTGTGATTCATACGTCGGCAGGGTATTTGTTTGTGGAACTTGCCGGCTAGTTTTAGCCGGCATGGTGTTTTTTTGGAGAACTTGCCGACTTTTCATTTCTGAAATTAACATTTTACAGGGTCGGCATGGTATTCATCCTTGTACCTTGCCGGCTATATTTCGGTCGGTAGGTTATAAAATTAAAACCTTGCCGACCAATCATGCATTTGCTGCTCAAGATAGCCGGCATGTTCTTCATCCAAGGACAATGCCGGCTGAAATAGGGTCGGCATCTTATTCAAAGTCCACCTTGTCGGCGCACTGTGGTCGGCAGATTAGCCGGCACCTTATTCAAACCAATACCTTGCTGGCTTTTCACATTTTCAAAACTAAATTTTTTTGATCCAAATTAAACTCATAAGATGGGTTAAAGGTTTAATCCATTGAATTCATAAAATCGAATTTTTAATCTAAACTCAATTAATGAACCTAATCAGAATTTTAGTGTTAATTAATCAAGGGCATATTAGCCATTTAGAAAGTATAAGGTTAAGAGGTGACTTGGCTTTACTTCAAAATGACCCTATTTTGTCTTATTGGGTATACCCCAATTAATCTGGGTATACCCCAATCTCGGCAGGTTAAATAAGAGCAATCGTTGCCACATGTTTGCAGTTCAAAATTCTCAATCATGTGTTCACTTCCCTATACCCAAAAAAAAAAAGGAAAAAAAAATTAATTAAGGGTCAAGTAATGATAGGAAGAAAACAGAAAATTAAAATTTGTTACTCTTTCTTCTTCTTTTTTTGCTGAAATAATTTGCGACTTAAACGTGTAATAATAGTACACAGTACACACTACGCATACCATACCTTCGTGTAATTTCTGTTTAATTTAATATAATACATGCTTTAGTTGAAGAAGAATCCCACTCCCTCCATTTTGTTTTAGACGATGGTTTGAAAATTTTCACATAAATTAAGGAAAAGGAAAGAAATTACACTTACCTTTTCCATTTATGTTCATGAAAGAAATCTTGAAATACTCAAGGGTGTTGTTGCTAGTTTTGTGAAAAAATATGAAAATTTCCAAAATTTTGGAACTAGAAAAAAATCCTAAACCCAAGTCTAAAGGGCGAACGCAAACAGTATTTTGAGGCATGCCTAAAAATTTTGAGATATAAAAAAGGATTAAATTAGTTAGAGTGGGGAGATAAAGGTATCTTAAAATAGTTAAATTACTTAGTTACCTTCATTAATTGTTCAAATAATTCCTTGATGCTCAAGGTGATCCCAAACCGAAGTATTGAAAAACATTTAATTATGATTTTCGATTTTATATATGTTTTAATTACCAGCAAACAAAGCAAAGATTATTAGTTAATGTGCTAAACTAATAATATAATTTTTCTATGTGAGATTTCGAAAATATTGTTTGACATTAGGAAAACTGAAATTAGGTACTTTAATGCATATGTTGAGAATATTTTCAGTTTTGGAATTTCTTTGTTGTCCAAACAACCTTGATCTATAGATACTTGAGTTTACATTTCTTGCAAACTATCGTAAGAGCCAGGCAAAATTCATTCGTGTTGTTTCTGCTGGAGTTTTCCATCCGAAGAGGAAAGTAACCTAATTAGGATAAATCTCTTACGACCGCTCGTTTAAAGACTTTTGTGGGATCAAGAAGCTCTACAAGTACCTTTGGTGGGAAACTATAAAATTACATTGTTATTTTAGTTTTCGATTATTGATTTGATTGACTAACAGTTGTTGAAACTTTGAATGCACCTAGTTTGATTATTCTTGAGAGCCTTCTCTTCTGACATAAGGGTCACTCAAACAAGATCAAAGTATCGACGGGATCTTTAGTCTAAAGATATCTTATGATAATCCATTGTTAACAGACTCCGTTCTGTGCATGATTGATCACAAGAGGGTTCAAGTTTTTGTGTGCAGGTGCTTTAAAGATAATTGAAGATTTTATCTAATTAGTTTTCATATCTTATGAATTTTGTGCACATATCTTGATAGTCTGGGTTCCAACTAGATCTTTTTTCACCTTTGATAGACTTGTGATTATCTAGTTAATAAGATCAACATCACTGTATAATTACTCTTTGAGTTCTATATTGTGTGATTTCAAATCCGGAAATTGATTATTTCAGTAATTAAGTTTTGGATTGATCTAACCAGACAAAGAAGTTTATTATATTAAACATAAGATCCTTTGTCAACCACTGAAACATATGTTTTACCAAAGATTTAATAGAGTGGTTATCAAACAAATTTAGTTCCTTTATTGTTTGGAATACGACCAAAAGGAGTAAAGAAACTTAAGATAGTGATTTTTGTCTTCAGATTCACGTGCGTGACCAAAAGGTGGAAGATGCATGGATACTGAAGAAACTAATTAACTAGGGGGAGTTTACTTTTCTCAACTATACGAAGTTGGATTTTGTTCTTTGTATATCGACTTAATTCTGAGAGTATTCAAAACTGGACTAGGTCCCGAAGTTTTTTCTGCATTTATGGTTTTCTCGTTAACAAAATATTGTTTGTGTCATTTACTTTACTTCATCATTATAATTTTATTATAATAAAGTAAATACACTAGTATGTTAATCCAACAAGCTTGATAAGTGATCCTATCAATCGGTTTTACACCATAACTATTTATCAAGTGTATACCTTGTTGTTGTATTGTCTCGAATATCATCCATAGATGATCACACTTGGTATTAGAATTATAGGTTGAAATTAAAAAATTGTTGTGTATTTGGTTACGCTCGTCTTTTCATAAATTACTATTTTTATTTGAACATCATCCACTTAGGTATGCATACGGGGACGCGTACCTAAGTAGCCGGACTAAGTTTTGGGTTTCACCAGTACGCGAACTGGTACGCATACCATCCGAACTCGGCAGAAAATCCTGGACCTGAACCTTACGCCAGTACGCGTACCGATACGTATGCAAGGTTCCCGGACTTCACAAAACCAACAAGTACACATATGTGTATGCATACCATGGTACATGGATTACATATATGCAAGTACGCATACTATGCTTATATCCAATTGTTCTAAACTCTCATTTCAACCTTGAAACATTCTTGGAAGATGGGAATAGATGTCTCACAAAAAATATTAGCTTCAAAGCAATTTTCAAGTGATAGAATGATCAATACGAAACATTCTGAGTCTACATTAAATGACTATCTCACACAAATCATGTAAGATGTTACCAGGCGATTTTTACATGATCATCTTTTGACTTTCGTCAAGAATATAAGATGAACTTGGTTAAAGCGATAGCTTACCAACATATATTTTGAGAAATATGTTAGCGAGTTAAACTCAGATCAAAATATCAAATGTGCATAATTGAAGTCTATATAGATATACGACTTTTGTCTCAAATAGGAGCTAGAGTAGATAGACTTTTGAGTGATAAATGAGTTCGAGTCTCCACATACCTTTTGTTGATGAATTTCCACAAGATCCCCTTAGTAGATCTTCGTCTTCAATCGATGAACGTCGTGAAGTCTAATGCTCAACTAAACTTTCTATCCTAATCCGATACTTAGCTATAAGTAGACTAGAAATCAAGACTTACAGTTTTGGCAACTAAACTTGACAAACAAGCTTGAGATAGCAACACTTGCGAGTTTGACCTAGCAGTGCTCTAATAGATATATTACTAGCTAGCAATGATATTCATTTTTTAGTTGATACTAAGCGTTTTCAATCATAGACTTTTGATACGAAGGATATGAGAGAAGTGTTGATATTGTGGAAATTAAAATTCAAAAAGATATGAAGGTTGGAGTACTTGGTTTATCTCAGAGTGCTCACATTGGTAAGGTTCTTAAGAGGTTTAAAATACTGGATTTTGAATCTGGATATGCACCAACAGTAAAAGGAGATGTATTCAACAAGAATTGATACCCGAAATGTTAATTCATAAAACGAAGCTTCATTCACAAAAAAAATTACTTAGAGCATCAGATACCTCATGCAATGACTAGAAGCCATAATCAAATAATCTATTAGAGGAAAAAAATTAATTAAACTAACAAAATAACTAAGTGAGATGTCCAGCCTCAGTCGAAAGATGGTGATATCTATTTAATAGTCAATTATATCTCAAGAAATAGGAAAATAATTTATCACATATCACAAACTAGAAATTTGAAGTATACAAAAAATTGAATCCCTGAGAACTCAAACCAGATTAATATATAAAAAACCGGACTAACATAAAATGCAATAGAGATCAGATGGTAGTGCATTTAAAATGATTATCATTCTGTTTTACGAAAAAAATGGGTATACAAATACCCACTTACCTATTGTGAAACGGCGTCGCGAGCAACCAATGTAATAATATACGAGTAGGAGACTGTCCAGGAAATAGACTTTCGAATGCATCTTTAACTTCATATGCAACTTCATACCCGAGATGAAGCTTTCAAATTCATGATCTTTCTCCGTTCCCCCAGTTGGAGAGTCGAGAAGGATCGATGTATCACAACCTGAAATGTTAACTTCGATTGTGATAGAAATATTACTTCACAAAACAAAGTATAAAAATGCACGTTCCTTCCTTTTCTCCCCTTTGAGAGATCCTTTTTTTTCACTTTGAGAGATGGCAATGAAATTTCTCTTCTTTGTTTCTTTAACAACGGTATTTATGATGAGCATTCATGCATCCCTAGAGGCAGACCCAATATGTAAGTTTTCTTTAAACTAATTATTATTGCACTATGTATTTCATGATTTTCACCATACAGTCAATTTTTAAGAGTTTTTGTTAGAGCACTGCTCGGTCGAACTCGCATGTGTTGCTATCTTAAGCATGTTTGTCAATATTAGTGATCAAAACTATAAAGTCTTGATTTCTAGTCTACTATACCTAAGGTCTCGGACTATGATAGAAAGTGTAGTTGAGCTCAAGAACTCCATGGAAATCATCATACAAGACGAAGGACTACTCAAGGAACCAGTGGATATTCATCGAATAAAAGGTATCTGGAGACTTGAACTTATCTATCACTCAAAAGTCTATCTACTCTATCTCCTATCTTGAGACAAAATTCGTATTCCTATATAGACTAAGATTATACACATGTGATATTTCGAGCTGAGTATATATCACTTATATATTTCTAGAAATGTGTATTGGTAAAGCTTTCGTTTAAGACAAGTTCATCTTTTCCTAGTGACGAAAGTCATGTTATGTTTCAATCATTTTGGAAATCGCTCTGACGAAAAATAGTTTGTGAATAACAACTATATAATGCCCTCTGAGAATGTTTCAATGATTGAAATGAGAGTTTAGAAAATATAAACATTGAGGGATATAAGCATTGTTGTGGAAACACATATATGTATAAGTCCTTATTGCTTGAACCAAAGTTTGCAAACTTTGTTGATCAAGTGAAACAGGAGTAGTGCGTGAGCTTCAGTCCGCAAACTCAGCATACAAGCTCAGTCCGCGAACTGGCGTAGTTCTCGAAACTGAGAATTTCTGCTGGAGTTTGTGAACTGCATCAGGGAACTTAAGTCCGCGAAGTCTAAAAACGATATTTGTAAACTTATCTTAATAAACTAAGGAATGTTATTGCAAACCGTGGCTTTATAGTTCATGAATCGATTCGAGTGAATCACATCGTTTTTTCTTCGATTGTGTGTTGTGTAGTACATAAAGATCTAACCAATTGAACAACTCTCTAACTAGTTCATTTGAGTCATTTGGACTAGTTATGGTGAAAAACAATATGGTTGATATGAAAGTTATCATATGGATAACCATTTGGTTAACTATTATTGAACCAACTAATGTACAAGTTTGGTTATGGTTTTCACAAGCCTACAAACGTGTATTTCAAGTGTGTGTAACAAGCTATGTTTTTAATCTAACGGTTGATAAATATTAGCTTGAATCTAATCAGGTTTTCATCTAATGGTGAATATTGAATGCTTTGTTATTAAGCTAACATTGATTGCAAACCCTGATTTGAGAGACTATATAAGGGAGAACTCTAGCAACTGGGAAACCTAATCCCCACACATTCTGTGTTATACTAGTTTGGTAAGCTAGAGTTGTTTCTCCTTTAACCTTTGGTTTTATTCTTCTAAAACCAGGTGAACGACTTAAAGGCTTCATTGGGATTATGAAGCCATACCGATACTACTTTTCTTGTAGTTGTGTGATATGATCTTGCTGTTTCTATCGTACGAGTATAATTGTAATAATTGTCTTGGGATTTCTATCTCCGATAGGCAAGATATAAAAGTAGTCACAAACACTTCGTCTCATCGTTTGTGATTCCACAATATCTTTTTTCGTTGCGTCGATTAAGACTGTTATAAGGTGATTGATAAAGCTGAGCTATTCTTCGGGAATATAAGTCTGGTTTTATCAATTGGTTTTTGTTTACCTTGATTTATCAAAAGACGGAACAAAACTCATAGGTTTGTTCGTGGGAGTCGAATTTATCTATTACTGTAAAAAAAAATTTGTGTGATACAGATTTGTTTATTAAAGTCTTCGACTTTAGGTCATATAAACTCTTGGTTGTAGGGGAGATCATTTAAGGGAATCAAGTGCACATTATCCTGCTGGGATCAGAGGCGTAGGAGCATAGATGTACCTTGGATCAGTGTGATATTGATTGGGGGTTCAACTATAGTCCAGACCGAAGTTATCTTAGAGTAGGCTAGTATCTGTAGCGGCTTAATACAATGTATGTTTAATATGGACTAGGTCCCGGGGTTTTTCTGCATTTGCAGTTTCCTCGTTAACAAAATTATGGTGTCTGTGTTATTTGTTTTCCGCATTATATTTTGTTATATAGTTGAATAGTACAGGTTGTGCGTTGTTCAATCAATTAGAATACCAATTTTGTTGTTGATTTAAATTGATTGAGACTTGGATATTGGTCTTTGGTACCATCCAAGTTATCTCTCTTGTATTTAATTTGAGACTCGCTGTTTGATTGAGTAAGATTTAAATCAAGAGATTGAGATAATAAACTCTTTGATATCTTTTATATTGATTGATTCTAACTATCTAGTTGATTCTCTTGAAAGGTATATTGGAGTGTTTCCATACAGATTGCTAATAGAAATATTGGGTGTGGTTGTTAGACCCCCGCTTTTTCAATTGTTATCAGAGCAGGCAAACACATTTAAGACCTTACAAGTCCGTGTTTGTGGTGATCTGACTATATGGACAAGAGTAGTATCTCTAATAACGTACCAGTTCAGAAATTACCAGATAAGCCTAAAATCTTGGATTCACCTGAGAAAACTGCCACGTCTAAATCAGTATCTAAACATTCTCTTAATAAAAAAATTGTTGATTGGGAACTCTCCTAGAAGAATAGCTGGATGAACTTTCCGATGAAGGTGATTCAGATATTAATAGAGATGTTGATGAGGAAGTCTCAGAGTATGTCAAGTTTATGGATTCGTGGAATATGAAGAAAATTACAACTTCTCATATCACACCTCTTCTGACTCATCTCTGTCGAGAAAACAAGAAACTTAGAAGATTTTACGCAGGTGTTTACTCTTCAAATCATTCTAACGAATCGATCCTCAAGGATTCTGAAGAAAACCTACGTATGAAATCACTTGAATGTGATAATCTTTATCAAAAGTATTTTTTGTTGGAAGAGAAACTTGCAAAATCTGAAGCAAGGGTTATCTCCCAGCAAACATGTTTTTATGATAGAGAAAGTGCATGTCTTGCTCGAGAAAAATACCTTGAGGTTGACTTAACTGCTTCTCTTGATAAAATCAAGAGGTTGGAAGATGACTTGAATACGTTCAATACTAGTTCAAGCAAGTTAACCACTATGTTAGGATCAAGTAAAAATCACCGTGATACACGAGGATTGGTCTATAAGGGAATAAGTGCTCCAAGTATTAGCAAAGAGGTAAAATTTGTCAAGGCTAGTGATTCTTCTCAACGAAAGGTTTCCACTAATGGAAAAAGTGAAACACTTTCACAGGCAATTAAAGATAAAGTGAGCAGAGTCTATCAACCTCTAAATCCAGTACATGCGAATCGAGGTAAGCACATTCCTTATATTTGCCACTATTGTGGGATCAAGGGATATTTTGAGAATAAATGCCGTCTTCGATTAAGGAATAAAAAACTTCATAACATTCTTGCATGGATGTCTAAAGAAGTTATCAAACCCGTTTCTCATTTCATTGGAGTAAAAGACACAGTTAATATTCGTGGTAAATCAATTTCTAAATGTGTCTTTGAAACAAAAAATGTATTCAGTAGTAGAAGGGTAACTGATTTCCCTAACAACACTAAAAAGAGGAAAAGGTATAGGAGAAAGAAGAAAGGTTCAAGCTACTTATCTCTCTCCGAAGAAGGGTGAAAATTCAACAATTCAGTCCCGGACTCCTTGCGTATTAATAATCGAGTCTCAGAACTTAAGATAAACATAAACAGACTCAAACGGGGCATCAAAAAAACATGGAAAGCAGTTAATTCAGGTACTCCTTGTTCCTCTCCTAGTAAAACTTCTTCAACTCTGTTGAGTGATTCATCTCTATATTCCCATAAAGGATAAAAAGAAGAAGACAATAATGATGAACAAAATGCTCATCCAAATACACCATGACTGCTTCTTGTAGCATCATTCTTTTAGAATAAGAAGGATTCTCTGTGTTCTCAAGAAAGTGTCTTGAGAAAGCTGTCAAAGGTGTATGCCTTTCTCTTGTTGATCTCAATTTTTTTTTTTTTGAGTTTCCTTTTGAAGGCTGTTCTAATGTTTATGGGAGATAATTCCTTGTTGAACTGTCCCTCCATTGGTTGTTTGCTTCTCCATGTTTTGGTCATATATGACTACTTGTGCACGTTCACAAGACCCACACGGAAATCTTGTTGTCTAGGGTTTTATATGACCCCCCTTATATATATGTCATTAATTGACACTTTATTCTATAAGGTTAAAAGGATTCTACTGAATTTTTAGCACAATGGAGAAAAGCAACAAAGATGTGATCAAGGAGGGTAGGATTTTCGAGTTCCATGAAGATCCTGTTTTCATTATTTGTCATCAGGCTATTGATCATGAAAATAATCTACCAGTACATATGTCGTCACAACTGGTAGGAAATCTTCTTCGAGATTTTGAAGTTGTTCGTGAACAACTTGGAATAGCAACAAGGAATCTTGAGTTTCTAAAAAATGAACTGAAGAAAGCATGAACTGAAGAAAGCATCTGATGAACTTTTTCTTGTTCGATCTTTAGTTGCAAACCGGGTTTATTTTGCCTAGTAAATCTTCTGTAAGACCAGAATATCGATACAACGATATTCTCGCAAGATTTATAACATTCCTGCGAGCATCCCCGCGAGCTCTTCAACAACACTTTGCGAGTGTCACAAAAGAATTTAAAAGAGTGACGTAATAGCTGACGATTGAAGAAAACATGAGAAAAACATGTTTGTCCCGCGATGGTTACAAAGCTTGCGAGAATGAACATTATAATTACCGCGATGAGATCGAAGAGTAAATCCGAAATAAGAGGAAAGCTTAGCTGTCATCCACTATGTAATTCCCTATATAAAGGATTCCAATAGATTCAGAGAGGGATGATGTATTTTTGAGAGTTGAGAAAGTCTTGAGGAGAGAGAAATTTTAAGAGAAAAGTTGTATTCTTGAGTTCTTACATTTCCTATAAACATTTCTGAGAATCATATAATAAAGTGTCATTTTTAATCTTCAAATTTGAGTTGGTTATTACAAATTCTTAACAAGGGTGTAGTGTAGGATTTCCTGCAACTATATTTTGGCGCCCGAAACAGGGAGAATCAAGATAAGAAATCTCTAATTACAACTTGAAGATTTGAAGAAATTGTTAGAGTTGAAGAAATGGCTAGAAGAAGAAGAAATACATCAGAACCACCAACAACTGTGAGGAGGAGTAAAGACTTGCAGGTGGAGAAACAAATGAATTAGGAGAATCTTCAAGGATAAGAACAAGAAGAAATAGAACAAGGATTGAAGGAGAAAATCAAATTCCACAACTGAATCAGCAAACACCAATACAAGATAGAAATATGGATTATGATAGAGTAAGTGTGCATACTTGGAGATCAGATTCGATGGAAGATGTAGAAGATCAACAATTAAGAGACGGAAGAAGAGAATAAAGAAATCAAGGAGTGGTTGAAGGATTAATTCATGGAGAAGGCGAAGATGAAACAACAAATGATCTAAGACAAAGAATACAAGAGGAAAGAATATTAGAGGTGGAAGAGCGTGCAAATTTAACAAGACAAAATCACGAGTTGAGAATGGAGAATTTGAGATTACAAAGTAGAAGATCAAGAAGTACTGTTAGATCAAATTTAAGGTCATTAAGAGAAGAACCAAGACGAAATTCCCCAATGAGAAATGCTAGAGGAAATATCCAAGAAGAAATGCAAAATCCAAATGAAGAGCAACGTCATAGAGAAGAAGAGGTAATAGAAAATCGCTATGATCCGCGTGGTGAAGCTTTGGATAATAGACACAACAATAGAAATCAATAGGAAAGAAACAACTAAAATGGTGAAGAAAATCCAGAAGAAGGTAGGAGGATATTACATGGACGAGCGATTCAGAGAAATCGAAGAATAATTGAGGAAGAAATTGAGAGACATTATGCTGAACAAGCATGCCTAGCTTGTGAGAGAGAAAGATTAAGGGCAGAAGTAGAAGAACAAGAGTTTCAAGAGGCAGTACGACAGAATAACCATGAAAATCGAGAAAGGAGACGTACACAAAATCGCTACAATGATAATATTCAGGAGGAGTATGATAGAATACAGAGGAGAATGGAAAGACATCGAAGAGAGATGATGAGAAATGAAGAAATTTGCAGAGAAGAAGATAGACAACATAATCAACTGCGATTCCAAGAAGAAGGTGAAAGAAAAAATCGCAGAGAAAGGCATGATGATGATGAAGAAGAAGATGCACAAAATCTCGCAAGACAAGAAAGACAAGAACGCATAAGAAGGGAAACTGCATTAAAAAGACCAATGAAGCAAAATTCAGCTGAGAATGAGCAAATATTGAGAGAATTAGCAGAAATGCGAGGAATGATAAACAATAGAAGAGAAGGAGGCAGAAGGTAACTTGATGAAGCAATTGAAGAAGCTGCGAGAACCTCTTTCGCTCAGGAAGTACAGCTAAGAGGAATACCTCCTAAATGCAATTTACCAACATTAACCAGTATCTTTTATGGAACTACTTGTGTTGTTCAGCATGTTAAGGCTTATGTCAGGTGTATGCTGCAATGGGAGAATCATGATGCTGTATTATGCAAATATTTTTCATCCATCTTAACTGGCAAGGCACTAAAATGGTTCGAGGGATTTCCAAAAAATACTATAACTTCTTTTGATCATTTGCAAGCTACATTTCTAGGAGCATATATAAGCAACAATTCATCGCGGCCAGGTATTGAAGATGTATTTGGATTAAAACCGAGGATTGGTGAGAGCTTGAAACACTTAACCATAAGATGGAAGTCAATGTGCAGTGAGATGGCTGGGAGAGTGGATGAAAGATATCTCATTTTGTCTTTCATTAATGCAATGTTCGCAATCAATCTGATGTACATACAAATTTTCAGAATCAAAAATACTATCACAATGACTGAGCTACGAGAACTACAAGAAGAATACATTGCTTTGGAGGAGAAACAAAATGAGATGGAATCATATCCAATCGCAAATACCAACTCAGTAGCAGCAAACGTAAGTTTACTTCCTAAAATGATTAATAATGTGGAGAGCACCTCACAAGCACAACAAGAGAAAGTGGTGATTGATAATCAGCAGAAGTTAGTAGCTATGGGCAGCCGAGATCAAGAAGAGTATGAGAGAGAGAAGAATTATTACAATCACGGTGGAAATAGTAAGATTCAAAGGCTTGATCAGCCGCAAGAAACCTATGGTGGACAAAGGCAAAATAACTTTAGAGGGCAAGGTAATCAGAAGATAATATGGGAAGAAATTAAGATGCCACCTCTAAATGCTAGTATAGAAAAAATTTGGGAGGCTATTATTTTGATGGAAAATATACCATCACCATGGAATATGGGAAAAAAGCCACATCCAAATAATCGAAGTCAAGAATTTTGTCCTTACCATCATTTTCATGGTCATTCAATAAATAATTGCAGAAATGTGAAGAGGATAATTTTAAGGATGATTGATCAAGGAAAGTTAAATCATTTTCTAATAGGACATCCACAATCCCAAAAGTTACCTCCAGCACCAGAAATTCACAGGGTGAATACTGTAAAAGGAGCAGAAACATTCGTAATAGAAGTAGGGGCTAAAGTAAAGAATTTGTTTTGTAATTCCATTGTACATTCATACAGAACTATTGAGGATTTCCATGATAATGTTCTAAGAATAGTCTTCGCGAGAGACACAGATGGAAGAGAGATAATGAATATTGCGAGAGCTTCGCCATTAGAAGAATGGAAAAATCAAACTATATCTTTCACTGCACAAGAAGTACCAGAGCCTGTAGAGCAGCATGATAACCCATTGGTGGTAAGGTTAGAGATAAATCCAAAACAAGTAGAAGAAGATGATGAAGAAAATGATGACGAAGATGAAGATTCTTGGGCCATCAATAGAGTTCTAATAGACACAGGCAGTTCAGTCGACATCTTATTCTATCATACCTACAAAACCATGGGTGGAAGATACGAATATCTAACATCATCAACGTATAAAATCTATGGCTTTAATGGAACAGCTAACAAACCAAAAGGGGAAATTACAATACGGATTCCATTAAAGGGGATATCTTCAAAGATCTTGTTCTGTGTTGTGGACATTGAATTACTTTACAATGCCCTGATTGGTCGACCTTGGCTACATGGGATATTTGGTGTAGCATCTACTTTTCACTAGTGTATTAAATTTCCTCATCCTAATGGTGTTGGAGTCATTAAGGGAGATTAGGGAGAAAGCAAGAAATGTTATGAGATTGATATAAAATCTTGCGAGGAAAGAGCTGAGAAGAATAGAAATTAGAAGTACAACATCAAGCAACGACAGAGATGTGAAAGGTTGATGATTGATACAATAGAGCGGCGATAGGAAGTTGATGGCGAGCGTCTCGCGAATAAAGACAAAACAACAAAATGTAACAGAAAAGCAGAACCAGAAAATAGTAAGTAGAAAGGTAAAATGATGAAATTTAGAGAGGCTTACGAATGATTTGTTTAAAGAAAATGTAATTGAAAAGAGTACTCTGCTTGAAAGAATTGCAAAATTTTACAAGAAAAAAGAAGATCAAAGAAATAAAATTTTATCAGAGTTACAATACTCGCGAGAAGCACGAATAAAATTTCGCAGATATTAATAGAATGGGACGAACCTTTATGGCGTGCACCTTAGTTCTCGGATACAATTTCGCAAGAGGAAAATGTAATACCTAATAGTGCGTCATATAAGGGGGTATCTCTTTACATGACTCAGGGATAAGGTTATACCGCTGCTAGAACCTGAGTCATGCAGAGGTTGGGGTTAAAGAAAACCTATCCAGGAGAGAGATCTTGGATTTCCAACTATATAAGGTTATACCCTGGTTGGACGACTGAGAATCTCTTCTAAGAAGTGCAGAGTATAACCAAGGCGCCGAGGTACACGGTTGAGCCAAGGGTTCACGGGACGTACGAAACTACCCTGGACATTCTTGGTAATTCTTGGCTATGATGCACTTCGCCTGAAGAAAACCCCACTTAGGGTGCAGTCTTGTAACTATAAGCCATTTAGGCATAAAGGACAAGAGGCTGCGAAAACAACTGGTTTTTGGTAAATCCGGATGGGAGGAGCTAGTCTTGTATGGCCGATGTTCCCTCCTTGAAGGGGCAACCAGGGGGAAGATAAGGGAGGCACCCTCCATTAGGGAGTTGATAAGTGTCTAAAGACGGCAATGTCATGGGGCTTTATGATCACAAGAACATTTAGGCCTGTCATATTGCGCGTGAAGAAAATTATACAGAGGCAACAAGCTAAAAGAGAAAAGTTAAGATGAGATAAATGTGTTTTTACATGAAAGTGTAAAGACGTCATGCGATTTCATCGCAAGACGGCAATGTCATAAGGTTTAATTCTTGAAAGAGAGTTTATACTTATCATATTGTCGCAGAAATGTTGAAAAAATATGGATAAGACAAGATCAATGGGTCAATACATGCAAATGTAAAGACGTCCTGCGATTTTGTCGCAGAAAGAAAAAATGTGGCGAAATAAGACCTTTAATTAGGAAGGCATAATAAGACCATAAGATTACTGCGATAATGCTCGCAGAATTTATGTGATTTGCGATTTTACGCATAGATCATAAAGTTATGCAATTGTTGCTAGTGATAACATCGCCGATATTGAGGCAAATTTAATTTGATTTACAACTAATATCTAATCTCTATTCAATCTTTTCATATTGCAGATGAATAATAGAGGCAAGTATGGGAATGCATAGAATGATGAAATTATTATTCATCCATCATATGATAAAATTGCATAGATATTATTAAATGATACATTTATACAGATAATTAAAGGGTAATAATTATGTTGATTGATTATGTTGCAGAAACAGAATTGTTTTCTAATTTATACAGATGAAAGCAAAAGAAATTTATACAGGAAGAAGCTCGCAGGAATATTACAGGAAGAAGGAAATAAGTATTCAAAAACTACAAGGAATATAAAAAGAAGAAACATAACTAATTAGATCCATCACCGTCT
This sequence comes from Papaver bracteatum, assembly GCA_023529315.1. Lineage (NCBI taxonomy): Eukaryota > Viridiplantae > Streptophyta > Magnoliopsida > Ranunculales > Papaveraceae > Papaver > Papaver bracteatum. The sequence goes on from JAJJWX010002610.1 coordinate 371,757, forward strand.
TCTTCATCAGATTTCTCTTCCTCGCCAGATTTTCCTTCTTCATTGTTATCTTCATCATATTTTTTCTTCCTCTCCAGATTTTCCTTCATTATCATTATTATCTTCATCTTCACCAGATTCCTCAGCTTCACTATCAGATTTAATAAGAGTTGGAGTTTTTGCTGGAATTTCCTTTGCAAGATCAGGGTATGTAGAATGAGGAATATTATGATCATCGCAAACCAATTTAAATGAGTTATTGCGAACTTCAACAAGGGTAGTACTATAATTCGCAGCGGTAATCTTAAATTTTTCCTTCAATCGTGAATACTTCTCATTGCGAGCAACAAGACTACTCGCGAGTTGATTCTTGTCATTTTCAAGTTCCATAATTCTTTTAAGACACCTATCTTCAATTACTGCAAGTATATAACAAGAAGTTAGAAATTTTGCAAGGAAGAATAATAAAAACAGGAAATTAGCAGAGTAGAACAGTTGACAACCTTCTCTTTCATAAATCATGTCTCTAATTAAAGATGCTTGTTCAACATGAAGACTAACATCTACACCTAAGTTATTTCTGGCATTGTCAAGAACCTTCGCAGCCCAAGCAAACTCATCATCGCTATTAATAAGAAGGCCAAAGCGAACTTGAGTTTCTCTCGCAAGAAGATCTTTATTCTCGCAGATAAGTCTATCTCTTTCCATTTGAGTATTAAGAAGAGTTTTATGAAAATATGCTAGGGCCTTGGTACTATTTTTAACTGCACGATATTTCTCATCGATAAGATCACTAATATTTTTTCTTAATCTATTGACTTCTTCCTTTGAATTAAGATAAAGGTGCTTAAACTTGTTGGATAAAATTAAATTGAATCTGTGCTCGATCTTTAAGAGATCAAATTTGGATTTAAGTTCATCTAAAGAGACAGATCTAATCTGATCGTCTGAGAAATTACTTAAAGAACTATTAAGGCGAGCAAGAAGGGTATTCTCATCTACGGGATCAGGAAAAGAGTGGAGGAATGTAGCCTCATCAGTAAGACCATAAACATCTGCAAAAATGGTTTCTTGAATAAGCTGCGATGGGGTGTAAAGAATTAAAATAGAAAAGAAATAAATCATACCGTAGAGTTGTTGATTAGCTTTATCAAGATCAGAGATTTTTTGCTTATCAACTGAAGCTTCAGTCTCTAACTGATTATTTTTCCTACGAAGATCAGCAGCTTCAACTTCTAGTTTTCTTTATCCTGGCGAAGATTAGCAGCTTTCTTTTCATAAATAATATGTCTATTATCCAAATCAGAAGAAACAACAAAAGAATCTCTTCCAACCTATAATAGAACTATATAAGTCAAGATCTGGCAAAAATATCGATAGATACATAAAAAGGATGAACAAGTAGAAACATACCAAGATACCAAGTGAATTTAAGATACTTGGAGTCAGCGATCTTGAAACCCCGCGAAGGGAATCATTATCAGGTAATATGGAAGTATCGCAGACTTTGGCGAGAGACTGGGATTTTCCATTAATAGATTCATCTCCATACTCATTTGGGATACCAAATGTAGCATCGCCAATTTTTTTGGATAGTTGAGTAATTGCAGACTCAGAAGAGGAAGAATCCTTTATGGAAGGAACGTCATTATCAACACCAATATTATCATCATTATTATTGTCCTTGTCGAAACCAACACTTAAATTTTCTGGAAAAGGTTGAGGAGTTGACGAAGAAGAGAGTTGGGTTTTTCTTCTCTTCAAGGGAGGATCGTCAGATTCCTCACTGCGAGGAGCAGTAGGATTCCCTTTGGGAGGAGCAGTAGATTTCCCCTTGCGATCAACTGAAGATTTCACAGATTTCACCTTGGTTCTCGTGGGTTTTATTGGTTCTAATTCTTCGATTTCCTGCGAACACAGATGAAGATAAGAAACAAGGGAAATAATATATTGTTAAAATTCATGAAAAGATATTTCTTACTTCATCTGTGAAAGATTTAAGAGCTAAGAGAGTGCTGGGTTTCCTAAAGTTCTGGTAATTGAGTTTCATCCTGTCAATCTGGAAAAGATCGAAGTCATTTAGCGAGAATATGAAAACATAAGGAAGACGATGGATAATAATTATGCAAAAATTAGAGAGAACATACCTCTTTAGTTCTTTCAGGCCAGTAGAAGACCCATGGTTGATACTCTGTAGCACTCGCAGGTAGTGCATGGGAAACAGAGATATATGGACCCTGTAAAGTTAGAGGGAAGATGAACCATTTGTCATCGCTGGAGTGGCGAGGACCTTGATTATTATTTGTATGCCAATCTATATCTAGCATAAGAACTTTATCATCAACGATCTTCTCTTTCTTCTGCAAGAGAACACCCCAGCAAGTGCTATCCCTCTTCATAGGAATTATCTTGTAGTTTTCAAAGAAGTTATCCACAGTATAATTTGCAGAGACAATTGGAACATATTTAAATTGAGGATTCTTCGCAGATTCAGGGTAGCGAGATCCTTTATCAGCACCGCGAGAAGCATATTCAAGAAGTAATCGAATACAATCTCCACCCAGTTGATATACTGCTCGCGAGAACTTCTCGTGAGAGATTATTTGATAGAATAATGGAAGTTCCGGGTCGTAGAGAGGAATGGGAAGACCAACTTCAAGTTGACCTAGCGATACTATAATTTTATCGCGAGAACATTGATAATCAGTAAATAATTTGAGAGAAAGTTCGGATTTAGGGTTCTGATCTGGAATTGTGGACAAAGTAAAACCTTTGATTTTAAGTTTATCTCGCATCTCACCAAAAGCAACCAAATTTTTAGCACCAGCAGCAACCATTTTTAAGTATGGGAATGAAGGAAAAGGTTGAAAAACAAGAAAGAAATCACTGCGATAGCAGATGCGCAATTTGCGGAAGAAAAGTAAACTTGCAGAGAAGTTACGCAGAGAAAGAAGAAGAAAGTAAAAATAGGAAAAGGGAAGAATGAAAGGAGTATTTATAGAAGAAGAAATTTTTTGAGAAGATAAATGCAATTAATGCAACGAGAGGACGTGGGCGGTTAGATCTCAACGGTTTAAAAGGACGTGTCAAAGATTGAATGGAAGAAAAAATACGAGAAGACAGCTGGCGAAGGATACAGAAACGTGTCAAAGCAAAAGAATGCAAAAAGGTAAACAATTGCGGCATTATAAAAGATACAGTTCTCATATCTTCTCTTCTTCGCAGAAAGCACATGAGAAGAGGCAAGATGTAAGACTAGAATATCGATACAACGATATTCTCGCAAGATTTATAACATTCATGCGAGCATCCCCGCGATCTCTTCAACAACACTTTGCGAGTGTCACAAAAGCAGTCAAAAGAGTGACGTAATAGCTGACGATTGAAGAAAACATGAGAAAAGCATGTTTGTCCCGCGATGGTTACAAATCTTGCGAGAATGAACATTATAATTACCGCGATGAGATCGCAGCGTAAATCCGAAATAAGAGGAAAGCTTAGCTGTCATCCACTATGTAATTCCCTATATAAAGGATACCAATAGATTCAGATAGGGATGATGTATTTTTGAGAGTTGAGAAAGTCTTGAGGAGAGAGAAATTTTAAGAGAAAAGTTGTATTCTTGAGTTCTTACATTTCCTGTAAACATTTCTGAGAATCATATAATAAATTGTCATTTTTAATCTTCAAATTTGAGTTGGTTATTACAAATTCTTAACAAGGGTGTAGTGTAGGATTTCCTGCAACTACATCTTCTATTTTTCTTGTTTTGATTAGAAGAATAACTAGTGTTTGGAATAGCCATTATTGTGATTACACATAGCTATGTCCAAAGTTTTCATCTTCTTGTTTTTAGATTTATTGGTTTAAATTCTAAACTTGTTTGGAAGATGATTTTTGCAGTATTAATATTTATGGTTTTATATATTGCAATATTTTTATGGGACATGTATGTTTACGTCCGTGAACTTGATTGTCCCATACTTTGTCAAAAGTAAAGTCGTTCAAGAATTGATATGCAAGTATTGATAAAAGAATGAATAGACTTTTGACAAACACAAAAGTTAAGCCTATATTGTCAATTTTTGATATAAGATAGGTTAAAATATTTTGTGATTCAAGGATTATGTCTATTGTATGTCATTGTGCAATGTGATGGGAAATAAAATAAATCCTTGTTTATTCCATGGTATAAGGTCGATCTCCGATCCACAATTTTTGTGTAAATACTGTGTTGTTCCATGAAGTGTCTTATGTTGAGCACTAAAACAACACAAGTTGATTACTTGTGTGATTAGCTTAGTTGTTGTTCCGTAAGGTACTTTATGTTGAACATGTTGAACTAAATTAATCATCTTGTGTGATTATTTAGTTATGACTCCATAAGTTTTCTCATGTTCGAGCATGATTGACTGGGTTGGTTGTTTTTATGATTAACTTAGTCATCACTCCATAGATTTTCTTATGTGAGTATAGACGATTAAATTGATTACTTTTGTGATTAGTTTAATTGTGTATTCCGGTTAGATTAGTTATGGGTTCTCTTGTGATTAATTTAATTGAGTTATTAAATCTCCATAAGTTTACTTGTGTTGAGCATATTTGGTCAAATTAATCTTAGGTTCGCTTACAGTTAGTTTGATTGAATATTCTTGGATTCCAAATTCATACTTGTATGTGATTTGTTGAGCCCAAAGAAATCATTCTTTTCTTTTGAAATTAAGGACGCTCTTGTTGTTCCTTTGGGAATGGAATTTTATGGGGGAGAGATTTAATTTTGAACTTGTGCTTAATTGCCAAATCTTTGTGGAGAGTGCGGCTGTGGAATATTATAGGGGTTATATTGTAACTTTATAAACTCCTTGATGAATGAATTTAGCTTCGGCTTCATGATTGCATATAAACAAGATGATATACATTTACCTTTGGTCATAAACCGTCTCTTACGGAAATTTCATTAGGATCCCATTCTTGTACCTTTGCCAATTTTATTGACAAAAATGGGGAGAATTAATATGTAGTTCACACTACAAATACATATGGTTTTCAGATCATTATGTAAGGGGGAGTGGTTTCCATGTGAGATGGAGTATTGACTAAGGAGGAGTGAAGTATCACCATAGTATTGCTGTTAAAGTTGTGATGAAATTGGACTTTGACGCTGTGTAATGATACTATGACACTGTATAAAAATGATTGAGAACTCTTGTTTTCTCTTTGTTATAGCTAAGGATTTTCAACAACGATGATGCTAAACTTACAACCTTTGGGATCATTGGAGTACTTGGAAGTGACGAAGATTTCGAGTAATGTTGAAGATTAGACATATGGAATAGGAGCTACAAAGTTTATTTATATAATTTTTGTATTCCATATGTATTAATAGTTTTTCCACTAAAATTGACAAAGGGGGAGATTGTTAGAGCACTGCTCGGTCGAAATCGCATGCGTTGCTATCTCAAGCATGTTTGTCAATATTAGTGACCAAAACTATAAAGTCTTGATTTCTAGTCTACTATAGCTAAGGTCTCAGACTAGGATATAAAGTGTAGTTGAGCTCAAGAAGTCCATGGCAATTATCATACAAGACGAAGGACTACTCAAGGAACCAGTGGATCTCCATATACTAAAAGGTATGTGGAGACTTGAACTTATATATCACTCAAAAGTCTATCTACTTTATCTCCTATCTTGAGACAAAAATCGTATTACTATATAGACTAATATTATACACATGTGATATTTCGAGATGAGTATATCTCGCTTATATATTTCTCGAAATGTGTATTGGTAAAGCTTTCGATTTAGACAAGTTCATCTTTTCCTAGTGACGAAAGTCATGTTATGTTTCAATCATTTTGGAAATCGCTCTGACGAAAAATAGTTTGTGAATAACAACTATATAACGCCCTCTGAGAATGTTTCAATGAGTGAAATGAGAGTTTAGACAATATATCCATTAGGGGATATAAGCATTGTTGTGGAAACACATATATGTATAAGTACTTATTGCTTGAACCAAAGTTTGTGAACTTTGTGGATCAAGTGAAACCGGAGTAGTGCGTGATCTTCAGTCCACAAACTCAGCATACAAGCTCAGTCCACGAACTTGCGTAGTTCTCGAACCCGAGAATTTCTGCTGGAGTTTGTGAACTCCGTCCGGGAACTTAAGTCCGTGAACTTAGTCCGCGAAGTCTAAAAACGATGTTTGTGAACTTATCTTAATAAACTAAGGAATGTTATTGCAAACTGTGGCTTTATAGTTCATGAATTGATTCGAGTGAATAACATCGTTTTTGCTTCGATTGTGTTTTGTGTAGTACATAAAGATCTAACCAATTGAACAACTCTCTAACTAGTTCATTTGGACTAGTTTTGGTGAAGAAGAATATGGTTGATATGAAAGGTATCATATGGCTAACTATTTGGTTAACTATTGTTGAACCAACTAATGTACAAGTTTGGGTACGGTTTTCACAAGCCTACAAACGTGCATTTCATGTGTGTGTAACAAGCTATGTTTTCGATCTAACGGTTGGTAAATATTAGCTTGAATCTAATCAGGTTTTCATCTAACGGTGAATATTGAATGCTTTGTTAGTAAGCTAACATTGATTGCAAACCCTGATTTGAGAGACTATATAAGGGAGAACTCTAGTAACTGGGAAACCTAATCCCCATACATTCTGTGTGATACTAGTTTTCTAAGCTAGAGTCGTTTCTCATTTAACCTTTGGTTTTCTTATTCTAAAACCATGTTAACGACTTAAAGACTTTATTGGGATTGTGAAGCCAGACCGATACTACTTTTGTTGCAGTTGTGTGATCTGATCTTGCTGTTTATATCATACGAGTACAATTGTAATAATTGGCTTGAGATTTCTATATCCGATAAGAAATATATAAAAGTAGTCACAAACACTTCGTCTCATCGTTTGTGATACCACAATATCTGTTTTCGCTGCGTCGATTAAGACTATTGCGAGGTGATTGATAAAGATGAGCTGTTCTTCGGGAATATAAGTCTGGTTTTATCAATTGGTTCCTGGTCACCTTGATTTATCAAAAGACAGAACAAAACTCATAGGTTTGTTCGTGGGAGACGAATTTATCTATTACTGTAGACTTTTCTGTGTGATACAGATTTGTTTATTAAAGTCTTCGAATTTGGGTCGTATCAACTCTTGGTTGTAGGTGAGATCATCTAAGAGAATCAAATGCGCAGTATCCTGCTGGGATCAGAGGCGTATGAGCATAATTGTACCTTGGATCAGTGTGAGATTCATTGGGGTTCAACTACAGTCCAGACCGAAGTTATCTTGGAGTAGGCTAGTGTCTGTAGCGGATTAATACAGTGTATGTTTAATCTATACTAGGTCCCGGGGTTTTTCTGCATTTGCGGTTTCCTCGTTAACAAAATTCTAGTGTCTGTGTTATTTCTTTTCCGCATTATATTTTGTTATATAATTGATATAGTGAAGGTTGTGCGTTGTTCAATCAATTAGAATACCATTTTGGTTGTTGATTTAAATTGATTGAGACTTGGATAATGGTCTTTGGTACCATCCAAGTTATCTCTCTTGTATTTAAATTGAGACTCGTTGTTTGCTTAAGTAAGATTTAAATCGAGAGATTGAGATAATAAACTCTTTGATATCTTTTCTGTTGATTGAGTCTAACTGTCTAGTTGATTCTCTAGAAAAGTATATTGGAGTTTGTCCATACAGATTGCTAATCGAAATGTTGGGTGTGGCTGTTAGACCACCGCTTTTTCAGTTTTGACACAATATATTTTAAAAAATAAAACATTTATTCTCTTGTAAAATTGGCCCATGAAAATAAAAAATTTGAAGCTTAGACAATAATTATGTATAATATAAATTTACAACTCTGCTCATAACATGATGTGAGTTATACAAAATATTGCATGTGATACATGAGATTCACATATATCACAAATTAAAATTTTCTTTGTCGTTAGATAATAGCATCAAATGATATATATTAGAACAAATCGACTAAATCAGAAATATTAACTTTTACAAAAAAAAAAAAAAAAACATAATACTTAAAACAAACAAATTGATACAAGAAACATTATTTTTACCTATGCAAATTTTATTTTTATCTATTAGAACAAATAGCTTCTAATATGTTTTAGTTATGTCAATTTTTTTCAATTCAATGATAAAAGAATATACTTTTAGATCCCCATTTTTGGTGTTTCTCCTAGAGCCACTACAAGAAAATGGTGATTTATTGTCAAAAACATTTGTTAGAAAATCCATTCTTTTTGTCTCGAAATGCTTTATGAGATAAAAAAAATTTTGTCACGAAGTTGTCTCAAATAACACATATGGGAAAGTATATCACGACAAAGCTACAAGCGGTCACGAGAAAAAATAATTAACAACTAAAAATTTATTGTTGATAAAAGTGTCTTTCACCAACAAAATAAAATTGTTTGTGAAAATTATTTTAATGATGAAAACATTCATCACTGAATTCTTTTATTATTGACAAATGCTTTTGTCCCAAAAATACAAATTCTATGTCAATCTAATTTGTCTTTAATCATAACTACCAGAAACAAAAAAATTGTCTCAAAACAGCGATTTCAATGTCTATCTAACTAGTGGATTGCCCGTGCCATAATGGCACGAGTGACTTTGGGAATAACACAAATTGTATCCAAAGCTTAATGTAAGCCGTGGAAGATGAATTTCATTAGTGATTTTTTTTATGAAACTACATTACATTGTAATCCAAATCTTGTTTACAAAACCATTTTGCACATAAAACATAATCATGCTTGATAAGGATTTTTACAGTTACATGAAAGGTCTATAAGAAAAAATATGTGTCCAACATTTTCCGCAAGGCTCATTCACGGAAATTGCTTTCTTTTAAAATTGGTGATGGAAGCTGAACTTATACAGTGAAGACCGTCTCAGCTGTCAACATTTCAGCTGTATTTGGAAAGTGTGCTCACACCTTTGGATAACATACCTTTGATGTTAATCTAGTGATCTCTGCAGATATTGGAAGTTCACAATTCCTCTTTTATAGAAATGTGAATAGCTCGTAAAAATGTGAAATTGTGTAAGTTCACCATATTGTTACATGGTTAGCCCAAAATTCATTAGCAGCACAAATGCAAGTAGTTTGAAAACTAAGTTGCAGTGAAAAGTAAAACAACAGTGACAACAGTAAATTCATGCTAGCACTACTCCCATCTTGTTTTTTGCAATGAGGCAAGCAACATCAACACACTTTCTTCCATTTAACATGACCAAGATTTTACTCAATTGACTGTTAGATTATACAGATTTTACGCCAAGCTTAGAACAGAGTCCCATTTGTATCCGCTGAAGAGCCGTTGTGTAGCAATGTATCAGGTCAAATAGTTTAGTCGTAAGTAAGTATGCAAAAAAATATGCACAAACTGATATGGTTAATCGCAAACATGTATGCACAAAATCTACAACCAAAATACATGAACGACATATGACATTAATATGTCCAACTATCCACTTAAGTGTTTGAAAGTGCCAAGACTTAGTGTCATGTATGTCCTGTCAGAATTGTGAAATATGTGCAATTGGATAAAAATAAACACCCATCATTGAACACTATCCTGTGCAAATACCAACTGAAGTGCCTAGAAAAAAATAGTTTGTCCCTAGTTTGTAACAGTAAACTAAAAATAGTCATAGATTGCACATCTTACCTGCGATGATTCATCGATCTTGATTATAATTTATACATCTTACTTGAGCGTTTAATGTAAAATTAATGTTGATCAGTAGTATAAGAGGGTGGACATCTGTAATTATTAATTCAAATCATTTCCATAAGAGAGTCCACCTTTGTCATTTCTGTTAGGCATTTCTACAAATACTTTAATGTAAACCTAATCCCAATACGTAATAATAAGATTACCGCAACCCTGAAATTCTCAGATGCATACCCAATCTCATAAAACTAACAATTAAACTTTAATCATTCATTTCATACATGCAGAGAGTCGAACGTTCCTAGAGCACGTCATGAAATCTGTTGGAGAAATCGAAAATTGTTTAAAATAGAAATCGAAAATTGTTTGATGTCGAAATTGTTTCTCTGCAAACTACTCACCGTTTCTCCTGCGTAGCAATAACAATTGGATTTGAAATCGAAATTGTGTTTGTTTTCAAAATCCAATTTAATAGGGAGAGATGCAACATTTAATTTAGAATTCAAATCCAAGAATCACAGTGGCAGTGATGGTGTTGTACGGTAGTGGGGGTGTTAATGGTGATAAAGATGAGGGAAGAAGAGATCTGATGGTGAAGAAGGAACCGAGAAAATATGGAGGAGAAAATTGTTGTTATGAAAGAAAGGGAAGCAAATTTAGGGATTTAGAATTATATTTGCAAAATAAAATAAAACTGAGTCAAATGGGTCATTAATTGTGATGATGATAGTGATGGTAATGTACTAGTTTGTCATGAAGGTGGTGATAAAGATGAAGGAGAAGAAGGAACGGAGAAAAGATCGAGGAGAGAATTGTTTCTCTGAAAGTGATTACTAAAGGAGTGGTGTTGTGTTTCGAAATTACACCTTGGGTTGTCATACATTACGACAATTTAGGAGAAAATTGATGGGAAACGCGGAAGGGTAAGTTAGTCTTTTCCGGGTCCGTCCGGACCAAACTCATGGTCGTACCAAACAAATCATTTTCTGTTATATTATAGATTTTTCTTCAATTGTAACTATTTGAAACAAAGAAAAATATCTCAAAAAAGAGATTTCAATGTCAATCCAATTTGTCTTCAATTATAACTATTTGAAACAAAAAAGACATTGATACCACATTTATACACCTTCCATAGGTAACTTCGTCCGGTAGTTATTGTTGCACTGCATTGATGTTAGTGGCTTCTGTAAAAGCAGTAATCTCGTCTGGGTTCTAAACAGACTCTTTTTTTTTTTTTGAGAATACAGGGTTAAACTGGGAGTATAGACTGACCCTACTCCCAGAAGATTCTAACATTCTAATTGTGTGCTTTCCAAATGAATGTGTGCGTTGAAAATTTTCGGATCCATATAACTTATTAGTCTGTTAGCTGGTTTGAAAAGATTAATTCAAGGAAAGCCAAAACATCTATTCCAAGTTTCTAACATCCCACCATGGAGTGTCTTTAATATCTATACCCAACAAAAATAAATTTAATTTCTCATTTCATGGAAAAGAAATAAAGAAGAAACTGTTGGATGTTAACATCAATAACATAAAAACAAAATTTTTTCCATCATTTCTACCCAAGTATACAAGTCTAACAAGCCGATGATCATGGCAAGAATATAGATAAAACGATAAACAACCTAACAAAAAAAATGTAACCCACTTATTGACATAAAATAAATACACAAATATTGATCCTTTCTCAAATAATAGCACGTTTGATAGACACTCAATCTTTGCCTTGATTGACACAAATTTGTCTTCAATAATAACTATTTGAAACAAAATAATTTGTCTCTGCTTTCGTTTAACAGTGAGACAAATATTGTTCTACAAAATTAAGATTTTGGTACTAACTTTTTCATCTTTAAATAATTTTATTAATAAACAAATTATTTTCCTAAGAAAGAATTTTTGGAGGAAAATTCTTACTCTTCTAAAGTTGATTTATGTTGCCTGCAAATATTTTTATTGAAAATTGCTTTTATCTTAAAAGTCCCTGATAGAATATCGGAGGATTAAACTAAATTAGATATTGAGAATAAAAGAATTCAAATTTTACTAAATCCAGTATATCCGACTAACATTCATAATACAACAAGTCTAAGAATATAAACTCAAAAACTAAAATTATATGAACCGACAAACTAAAATTCACACAAAAATGGACGACTACTCACCCAGACCCATTTGATACAATATCTCTTGCCGAAATTTTCATCTTATAACCTTTGATTAGTTTTTGATTATCAATATGATTGACTAACAGTTGTTGAAACTTTGATTGCACATAGTTTCATTAATCTTGAGAGCCTTCTCTTCTGACATAAGGGTCACTCAAACTAGATCAAAGTATCGACGACATCTTTAGAACTATTGTTAGATCTAAAGACATCTTATGATAATTCATTGTTAACAGACTCCGTTCTGTGCGTGATTGATCACATGAGGAATCAAGTTTTTGTGTGCATGTACTTTAAAGATAATCGAAGATTTGAAAACAAAGAAGATTTATCTAATTAGCTTTCGTATCTTGTAAATTTTGTGCACACATCTTGATTATCTGGGATCCAACTAGATATTTTTTTTTATCTTTGATAGAATTGTGATTATCTAGTTCATAAGATTGGCATCACTTTATAGTTTCTCTATTGTTTGATTGTAAATTCGGAAATTGATTATTTTGGTAATTAAGATTCATATTGATCTAACCAGCCAAAGGAGTTTATTAGATTAAACATAAGAGCCTTTGTCAACAACTCAAAACATATCTTTTATCAAAGATCGATTAGAGTGGTTACCAAACAGATTTAATTTCTTTATTGTTAGAATATGATCAAAATGAGTAAAACAACTTGAGATAATAATTTTTGTCTTGATTTTCACGTGCGCGACCAAAAGGTCGAAGACACAAGGATACTAAGAAAACTAATTAACTAGAGTTAGTTTACTTGGTCTGAACTATACGAAGTTGGCTTTTGTTCTTTGTATAACGACTGAATTCTGAGAGTATTCAAAATTGGACCAGGTCTCGAGGTTTTTCTGCATTTGCGGTTTTTTCGTTAACAAAATCTTGTTTGTGTTATTTAATTTACTTCCGTATTATAATTTTATTAATATAATTAAGTAAATACACTTGTACTAATCCAAGACACTGGATAAGTGATCCAATAGTCAATTGGTTTTATACCGTAACTATTTATCAAGTGTTTACCTTGTTGTCGTATTGTCTCGACTACTGTCCAAAGACGATTACACTTGGTATCAGACTTATAGGTTGAAATTAAAATATTTTGGTGTATTTGGATACCCTCGTCTTTTCAGAGGCATATAGATTTCTGTATCCAACCAATTGAGAAGGATAAGGGGTGTTCAAATTTGCTGAAATTACCAATTTACCCTATATTAAATATTAATCCTACCAATTTACCCCCATCAAATCCTAATTATAAAATCTAAAATTATAATTAAATTAATTCATTTCTATTTCCTTTATCAACCGATTTTTTTCCCATTTCTAAATGAAAACATCGTCAATTATCGACGAACCAAAAAATGATTAATCGTTTTTATGTTCTATATAATGTCGAAATGACCAAGATTCAAACATGCCACTAGACTTACTTATCCTATTGAGAATAATCATAGAATTGTTCAAGCATTCGCAACAAGCCGAAGAAGAAAACGGTTGAGGAAGACGAATCAAGTTTGATTGCACTACAAGAGGAAAATATGGCTCAAATCAGATACTTTTCTATCAAAATTAGGTTTTAATAAAACGCAATTGCTCAAAATTTGAATTTTTCGAAATCAAAGTTTTATGGGTTTACCAGAACCGTCTTACTTCAATGTACTTGTGAAACAATTGCGTTTAGAAATGGTTGTTGTTCATGCCCACAAAGGTCGATTATCCTGTATGTGTATTGTGTTTGGCGAAAAATTAACCCGAATCGGTTTATGTTTATACCCACATAGCCCGATTTTATGGTCAGGATAACCGTTTATCGGTAAGTTATTTTTGTTGGAATCATATTACATAAGTGTCCACTTAAACCGATTATAGCTTTTGATTCTTAGCTGCTTAGCCCATAATCGGTTTTTTATGTGTCCACATAAGCCGTTTCTTTATGGAAAAAATGCCCAATTTTAAGTATGTTTTTTTTTTGTTAGAATCGGATTACATGAGCACTTATATAAACCGATTGTCAATATGCAATATTAGGAATCGGTTTTTTATGTGTGTATCTTGTAAACCTATTATTTACCTGGAATTCATAAATATACTTTGAATTCCATTGTTGTTTATCGTTTATCCCGATACTCTCCAGGGACAACAAGGGCAACCAAAGGCAAGATGAAAAGAAACATAAATAAAAGAAATAATTTTGCTTCTCCTCAGAGTCTAGAACCTCGTTGAGTGGGAGGTAAAAAGTTGGATGCTAAACACCATAGGGGATCAACGAGTAAACTAAAAGGGATCCATTTCAATAAACCACCACCTCAAGTGAAGCAACAAACACACAAAGAATCTGATTATGCTATAACTACTGAAGAACAAAGTTGTGACGAAGATATTTATGAAGAAGAAAGTGACAAGGAAGTTTATAAAGAAGAAAATGGGAAGGAATTTGATGAAGAAAAAAGTGGGAAGGAAGTTGAAGAAGAAGGTGGAGAAGTTCAAGATCAAGGTCAGAAAAATGATAAGAATGATGGTCCAAAGAAAAATAAAGGGGACCACATGCCCGAACCAGCTGAAGATGTTTCCTCGTGGACCTACTGATCCCATTTACGGGGTACCCGGTGATGGAGGACGGTTGCTATACATATGGGCATCTGTCATCGGCCATACCATAGTAAATACCTCAACCTTATGTTATTTAAGATAAAACTTATTATACATCTAGTGTTTTGATTATTGTTTAGCGATTTTGTTTTGTTTTATAGGAGCACGCCAGTGTCGTTCATCGTATGAAGCCAGGAACATCAATATGTATGATGACCTTATGGACACTGTAAGCAATAGAATCAAATATATAAGAAGTATATGAAGTAATCGATCTAGTCTATTTTACAGGGTTGTTGGTTGTGGTCGACAATTTGGTTGTTAGTTAAGATAAATCTCCTATTTCCACTTTCACTAAGAGATTTTACGGGGAAACAAATAATTTCCATCATCCGGTTAGAAAAATGGCGATAACTTCAAATGACGTTAAATGGATTACCGGGCTAAGCATAAGAGGTAAAACCTTGAGGCACAAAGACTACGTGAATGAGCTTGAGTGGAACAGGATTTAAGAGTTCACGCACAGTTGGGATGAGGATATTACCAAGTTAGAGATGCGAGTAGGTGATAAAAAGCATAGGATATTCCATCTCGCGGGTTTGAGGTACCACTTCATAGGAACAAAGAAGATTCGTTCAATGGGAAAAGAGGTGAGCAAAGAACGTATTTTCGCTATGGCCAATGCATATGTCCTCTACATCTTGGGAGTTGTTATCATCCCCTACAGTTCCGGTTCCCGTGTGAATGCCAACTTTATTCAGCTGTTGCAACCATTTGACAAGATGTTCGACTACTCTTGGGGCTTTTCCATCCTTACACACTCGTTGAGAAAATCTTTTAGGGTTGGAACGAACCAAATCGGAGGAAATATGATTTTTCTGCAGGTGTGGATATATTTTCACTTACTAATGTTTGCTGAAAGGGATTTTCTGAACAAGCACTAGGACGGTCAGTGTTATGGAGATGGGTACACCTTCAACGGTAAGTCGAAGTACCAAGATGAGGAATATGTGGAGTTGAGACGCCAATTGGACAACTTGACGGCGAAAGATGTTGTATTTGACCCTTATAAGAGGGATTTGGCTAAAAGAAAGATGGTCGGATCTGAAAAACAACATCATTATTTTGGCCCCTTATTTCCCCTAAGAGGATATGTAATATGCAACCCGACGAGAGTCGCAAGACAATGCGTATACGTACAATAAATCCCAGAGGAACACAAGAAGTTTAAAATTGATGAGACCAAAATCAAGTCTTTTGATAATGGTATTGATGTTGTTCACAAACCTTTACCACCATATGGTATTGGGAAGATAGAAGGTACAACAAACATGAGATGAATGGATGTTCGAAAACAGATGACGAGGAAATTTCAGGATACATGTCATGGTACCTCAATGTTTCGCATACAGGAGTGGTACAACTATATCAGAGCCCCAAATCAAGGATAAAGATACAAATCTCGAACAAATGGTGCATATTGTTTTTCAATTATGGTTCTATTAATTGTTTTAACATGATTTGTTGAATATTTGTTGTTTAAAATGGAAACAGAGAAGACGAATCGGGCATTTGATAAACTAATCACGATTATGTTTAGGAAACTTTGAACAGTCTGGAGGATATAGATGCGGGTGCAAAGTTTGGGGAAGCGGTGGTAGAGAACACAAATAAAAGGAGGAAGAAAGTCCTTCCATAAAGGTACTCTCAAGGTGAATCGAGCAGCACCCAACATGATGCCGATGAAGAAAAACCTACTAAACAAGGACGAGGTTCTCGTGTACTAGACGTGGACGTAGTAGAGATGTTGATGGTGATGAAGATCAATGAACTTTATGTGTCTTTAATTATGGATAAATACGGAGTCAAAAATATGTATTGAAGTTATGTTTATTGGTCGAATTATATTAGGTTATGGCCGTTAGTTTATGAATGAATGAATCCCGTTAGTTTTGAAATTGTTGTGTTTTCCTTAGATACGAAAAAATATCTACAATTTGTGTGCAAAAATTGTACGATTCTGACAGTTTATTCAGTCAGAATCGGTATGCGTTTACTTATATAAAAACCGATTCTACCATTTCTCCAGGGTTATAGTTCCAGAATCGGTTATGGGAATTTCATTTCATTTCATTTCATTTCATTTCATTTCATTCCTTTTTTTTTTTTTTTTTTTTTTTAAGTGTTCAGAATCTATATTTATATATATAGATATAGTTAAAGACAAATTCTGAAAAAACATAAAAACTCCGAATTTTGACAACCTACAAAACCGTTCTATGTACTGAAACATGTAGTCTGATTCTTGTAAGGAAAAATGACACTTTTCCTTTATATTTTTATGACAAGAATCGGACTACATGTGCAATGTTATGAACCGATTGTGGCGAAGCGGAATTTATATGATTTTGCAAAGCCAAAATCGGTCTATGTGAACATTTCTAAAAACCAATTGTGTGCATTGATTTCGATAAAAATAGCCAGTGAGTCTTTATATGTATAAGGAGTTAACCTCTTTGAGCCACTCCTACATCATCCACTACTCAAATAGAGCTTCGAAAATGGAATGAGATTCAGAATAAGATATGCATCTAGTGAAATCGTTCATCCCTGCCTTCCACGAATGTCTCAATGAACTATATTCAATGTTTTGGAAAAGGGTGAAAAGTTCTATTATGAGCGCACCACGAATCCAAAAAACCGTAAATGGAGAGACTTAGAATTTCGATTTGCATACATAAAAAGTGCAATGAGAGAGTATTTAAAAGTTAGAAGAATGGTGTATGACCATTATCCACAAGCTCCTCTAAGTGGAAAGTGAGTGATCCGATATTTTAATACTCATGTCATCGTTTAATGTTTGCATACTAACGTGTAATTCATTTAATTGAAGCTGGAACGATTCAACGGCCTATGGAGAATTTGTAATGGGGAAAAGAAGTTCATTCACCACAAGGAATATGTGGTGTTGTACCGCCGTGATCGCAGGTTCATTGACGATGTATTGATGTGCGAGATTTAAGAATTTGCATACTAAATTGTCCTATGTAATGCGCTAATTTCATAAACTATGTAATAAATATTTTGTTTATGAAAGTATGATATGATTGGTCTATGTGTGCATTTATAACAATCGTTTCTGATTATCAGTTTATACGTACATTAGTAAGAACCAATTCTTGGTGTTCTTCGTTAATTGAAAAAACTCAACCCAAAATCGGTTTACTAGTGCATGAACATATACCGATTCTGGGTTAAGAATTTTTTTTAAAAAATCAATTTTTTTACATATTTTATTAATGATTAAAGATTAATTGATTTCTAGGTGAACATGATTAAACATCAATTAATCATTCAATTTAACCTAATTAATCAGGATGTTTGATAAAATTTCCTAGAGAAACAGTCACTCAAGACTCGTGTCGGAGTAGAAATATGAGAATTTTTTTTGAGCATAGAAGCAAATATGAACAAAGCGATATTTAAAACATCAAAAATAAAATAAAAAAAATAACAAGCTTTGGTGATATTGTTCGTTGTGTTAACGAAATAAATGTATGCCTTCACTACTATTTCTCGTTAGTAGTTACCATTCTACAAACTGCCTATGCCCCCATTACGGAAGAAAGAACCTTGTCATATAATTGAGGCAGATGTAGTCTCCCACACGTCAAACACATTCTCCTCACCGTGAAGAGCAAAAAGCCGATCACCACCAATTGAGAAGTCCTGAATTGAACCACCTTTACATTTTCCAAGACTGTTTGTTAAAAGCCATTGACTGAGACCACCGGAATACACAGATATACTATCACCCATGGAACAAAAAATCTGTCCTCCATGGAAAGTTAACTTAGGATGATGAAAATTATTGATGTCTCCCTCGGCCTCACGATCATTCGAATTCCATCTAACGTTTTGTTTATTCATACTTCTGAAATCTAGAAATCCCAAGTCTTCATTATTACTAACCACACAAATAGAATTGCTTTCTTCCATTGGTATTGCATCAGCAACATGATGAGAATAATTACTACTATCATCAGACCAAGACCAAACCACACTTTTATCTCTACAATCCAAAAGATTGATGCAACGTTTCGAATTGATGCAACTCTTGACAAACAAACAATTACTACCATTTAGCCATTGAATCTTCTCAACTTTACCGAAACGATAACCGGTCATGGAATCAAACAAATCAATATGTTTTCCGGTACCTTGATCCCACACTCCGATTCCGTAATTATACGTTCCAACACAATTAGCAAATATCTTACTTTCAGAGTTGACACATAAAGCATCAGCACTGAAGCCTTTGACCGGATCCATTTCATAGTTTAACTGAAATCTGTGCCTCAATTCCCCTGTTGATGAACTAAAAACACCCATTCCTCCAACTCCCCTAACTCTTGATATTAAGTTTTGGTAAACACTAATCACTACATTCTCTGAATCAATCCACTCAACATCATTAACTATTTGGTTATCAAGATGTAATGGTGGATGCTCTTCAAGCATCCAGTCATAGACGCGAACCATGCCTCCATGAACAACAGCACAGCCTCCATCAGGACTTGCTCTAATTGCGCTACAATTACCAAAAGCCTGACCCCTAACTGAACTCGTTGATCTTAACCGGTTACTATCAAATTTTCCCCACTTTGCAGTTCTAACATGGTCAAGAAGGCCATAATAGTGAGCTTCCCTGTAAAGTAATTTTTCAGGTACGTTAGAAGGGACATGTAGCTCACCTGTTCCTAAAAGATCAAGGAGAACAGAAAAACAATCCGGGTTTCTATCAATGAAGTATTCTTCTTTTGGTTGAAGGTTCCATTCATCATCAAACATAGCTCCAAACATTGAATTTCGGCTCACGCTTGCAAGAGTTGTTGCAGTTGTTTCAAAGATTTTACCTCTGACATTGAATCTCACCCTGTCTGTTTGCATTCCCATATTTCCAGATAGTAAGCTTTCTTCCCTTGCATTCCCATATCTCAAGTGTCCCATCGTGTGTGTGTATATATATATGCTTGGTACCATCTCAGATTAGGAAACTTGTTTACAGAAGTTCTTGTCCATTAAAGGAAAGCTAGATGACTAGGCATACTATAATGGAAATCAGTCAAATTTACTTCCCGTCTATGGCAACCAAATTTCAGAGATTCGTGGGTTTTACCGGAGCAAATATAGCGCATTTATTGAAGCTTGTTGGAAAAGACACTCTCAGATTTACAGAAACACGAACCATGGATGCCGTTCAATATTTTATTATTATTATTCAGAGCCGTTCATTCTTATGGTGGGTCCAGGAGAAGTAATTTTTTTTCTTCTTACCACTTATGACGAATATGTTAAATGGCACGTGCTCATGGATGTGCGGTCCAATATCTAGGGAGTGATGGTTAATGGTTAATTATAGTCATATGTCAAGCTAAGTTTATTTTCTCCTGTTTTTCTTTTTATGGGTTGATTGTATTTATCATAGCTATTAAATCTATGATTATTGATTCTATTGTACTATACAGACACTAATCTGTCCATATCTCCCTTAACCTGTGAAGCAAAATCTCCTCATGAGATCCCGTCTGTTCTTGATGGAAAATCTCGATCCTGTCTGTGTGCGTTACGAAACTGAAGAGAAGGCAATTAAAATCTCGAGATTCTTGTCTATCAAACGGTTCCCCAGTATTGGGTACTGAGCATGATGACATTGGAGGCCTGGTTGATAAGAAGGGTGGTCCAGAAGATCTATATGATTTTGCCCAGGAGGCCGACATAGTTGTGACTTGCTTGCTTATGAACAATGAAACAACAGGCATAGTGGACAAGAAATTCGTCTCCGCAATGAAAAAGGGTGCTCTGTTGGTTAATATTGCTCGAGGTGGTCTCTTGGATTATGATGCTGTTAAGTCCCACCTTGAGTTAGGTCACTTGGGTGGCCTTGGCATTGATGTTGCATGGACTGAGCCCTTCGATCCAGATGATCCTATTTTGAAGCTTCAAAATGTTCTAATCACCCCCCCATGTTGCTGGAGTAACGGAATATTCATACAGATCTATGGCTAAGCAGGTTGTTGGCGATACTGCACTTGAACTTCATGCGGGAACTCCATTGACAGGAGTGGAGTTTGTGAACTGAATGATTAACAAGCAGACCAATGGACCCTGAATACAACCCTATTTAAACTTGGGTGCGGATCTGGATTTACGTCCGTGGGTTAATGTTCGTGTGAAAGAGATGAAGAAAAGACGAACAATCCTGTCCGGTCAGGTGTCCCGGTCTTGTCCGGTCCTACCCAACTCATACCGATCCAGTTCCGTTCCAACTCAGACCGATTCAGTACTGTTCCAACTCGGTCAATTCCTATGAAGCACGGATACTTCAAAATTGGTGACGTATCCGTATCGGCGCCGTATCAGTATCGGATACTTGGGATACCTGGGGATACGTATCAGATACTCCATTTAAAGTGTCACCTTTTTTTAATTACACAAAGGGTAGGGGATACTCTGTGATACCTCTGAGATACTCTATGAGGGGATACTTCCTATAATCTAACATTTATTTGTTTTATACAAAATCTATATATTTATAAATTTATACATAAAATCTAAATATTGATAGATATTTGTACTCATTGAACATATCGAATAATTATATCTAAACCTAATAACTCGTTGATTATAAAGAAAAAAGACTTGGTGTTTATTTTAACGGTCCCTCAAAACAAAAAAAAAAAACAAACGGTGTTAGAAAAATCTAGCTTTAAGGCTTATTGGGTGTTAGAAAAGTCATGTTCTTGATGTTTTTTAGAGAGAAATCGGAGTACATATCACTTTAATATTCAAAATAGTATCTATCGGAATTTTTAATTTTATGATTTTTTAGTAGAATGAACTATTATTATATTAATTTTTTTTTTAATAAATACATGTATCCCACCGTATCCCGTATCTCAATTTTATGAAAATTGATGAATCCCCGTATCAGTGTCACCGTATCAGTATCCCCGTATCAGTATCGGTGCATCATAGGTCAATTCCAGTCCCGTTTCAACTCGGTCTGATCCTGCCCCGTTCCGACTCGGTGATCCAACTCGTACCGGTTCACCTGATCCAAGTTGTACCGGTTCCAGCCAGTGTGACTGCATCCTGTACTGACTCTAACCCGGTTCTGGGGTGTGCGGAACCAAGCGTGCTCTAGTTTTCTGTAAATGCAATGGGAAACAAAGTTTGAGGTATGTGACAATACTTTTTGGGCTTTATTTGTTTGTCCATTTTTTCAAAAAATGCCTAGTTCTTTTTTTCTTCTTAAGATAGGTCCATAGGCGGTCAATTTAAACTATGATTGTTGATCTCGACCATTAAGAATTTTGGTTTTATTATTATTTTGTTCTCTTGAATATGATATTGACTATTTTTGAATGATGTTTATTTTTGTTCAATTGGTTGTACCAACTCAATTCCAATGTATTCATTTGGGGCTTAGAAGTACTTGAGCACCATTATTGGATACTTGATATTTTCCCAAAATTTTTGAATGTTCTGTGGAATGTATCCACTTGCTCGACTATTAATCTGTCAATAGTTTCAAAACATATGTTCAAATAAAACCACATGTATTCCAATTTTTGTGGAAGAACACACAAAAGATGATATGAGTCATAAAATTTTCATTTCTCTACTTCATCCATAATACTAACGAACCGGTATCTGTTGAAGTATCACAACAAGAGAATTATCTTTAGTAATATATTCAACCTAAAGTAAGTGGTTGAAATGTGTAGTGAGATTCTCTCGGCCTATTGAGATAAAGAAATTTCTCAAATTAAGCTAAATGTAGCAAAATTGAAAATGGAAAGAACCCTAAAGTAATGAGGGTTAGACGTACCGACTCATATAAAGCATGTGAAAAGGGACATATATATCATGAGATTATTTTTTTCCCAACAGTAATGATACCAAAGTATAGGTACCAATTGAACATGGGATCAACTAAAATGTAATTCTAGCTCCCATCATAAATAAAAGAGCTGGAAATGCACCTTGGTCGTAGGTGTTGGTATATACAATACAATATAATGTGTATGTGTATCATAGTAACAACCAATTTTCACATCAACTTTAATGGCAACAAGAAATTTTCCTGGCCAATTGACTATCTTATCGAGCGCAGCACTGCTCATTTTTTTTCCAAGATAGAACAAAGACGTCGCAAAATCTCTAGATGTACTAAGAGATAATCACACCTTGTTAAATTCCCAAGTAACCCGTGCAAATGGATATCATGTGGAACATCAAAATGATGAGAATGTAATTGATTGCATCTTTTATAGTCTCTAATATATTTGGATGGAAATATATTTTGGAGAAACTAATGAGTCAATCTAGTGCAATGTAATTCACTATAATATTTGGATTATTGAATCATATTGACTCCGACGATGAAGTGTTGGAAATTGACTCATACAGACTTTGGGCATAACCATAAAGAAACTTTGGTTGTGACATGATGATTGTTTTGAAAGAACTCATACAAATATCACTTTATTTGAGTGAACGAAAATGAGGAAAAGATTGACAGAATACAAAGTGACGACATATCTCTCAATAAGTGTTTTCCCATTATGCTTTTAGGTAAGAAAGCATATCACTCATTTTTACAAAGTATACAGTAAAATAGGATCGATACCATCCTAAGATTCAAATGGTAATACAAAGAAAACAAGGTGAACTTTAGAAAAATATTCATGCAGAATGCAGACCATTAAAGTGACTTATGGCTCTGGTGAATGTTTTGACATTTTTGGACTAGTTATAGTTCCCAAGAAATTTGCGTTTGAAAACTACTAGCACATACTGTAGTTGCTGGAAATCCTACACTACACCCTTGATTAGATCTTACAGTAATTAACACATATTTGATGATTAAAACAACACTTTATTATTTGATTTTCAGAAATGTTTACAGGTAATGGAAGAAGATCAAGAATACAATTGTTCTCTTGAATTTTCTCTCTCCTCAAGACTTTCTCAACATTAAAAAAATACCTTTCCTCTTTTCTGAACCTACTGGGTCTCTTTATATAGGGTAATTACATAGTGGATGACATCTAAACTGTCATTTAATTTCGGACCTGGCTCGCGGTATTCTCGCGGTAGTTGTAATGCTAACTCTCGCAGGTGTTGTGTCTATCACAGGACAATCACGCTTTTCCCGTGTTTCTTCATTTGTCAGCTATTACGTCATTCTTTTAATTATTCTGTGACTCTTACGAAGTGTTGTTGAAGAGCTCGCAAAGTTGTCGCTGTCAATCTCGCAAGGGTGTTGTTAATACCTCAAAAATAATACCATAGCGGTATTCTGGTCCTACATCTTGCCTCTTCTCATGTCTTCACCGCGAAGTTGAGAGGATATGAGAATTTTTCATCTCTTCATCATGCTCGCAACTTCCTATCTTGCCATATTTTCTCCTCGACAAAACTCCGTGAATTTAGCTTAACCGCCTACACGTGTCGTAAATTCTTCTTTTTACTGGCACGTCTCTCCTCAACAGGCCATCTCCTTTTTCCTATAAAAGGTAGAATTTGGTTACATAATCTAATTTTCTTCTTTTATTTTTCTATCTTCTTCGTCTCTTTATTCTCTGCAAAATTTTCTTTTCGATCTTCAACTTTTTATTCTCTTCGTCTCCTTCATATCCACCTGCTACTGCTTTAATGGAATCTTCAAGGTATATGTTTTTCTGATGTTACTAAATTCCGTTTTGCTTACTTGAATCATGTTTATTAATCCTTTCTATTTGATTCTTCATAATTACCTACTATATCTTCTCTTCAGCGGAACTACCCCTAACACCCAGTCTGCAACTCAAAACCCTAATCTTCTCAAAAAATTAGCTCACAAGAGAAGGAATCCTGCGGATCATAAGGTAGTAAGAAATATTTACTCCTTCTTAATAACAATATTGTTACCTCTGTTTCTTATCTAAGTTATTATTCGCAGGATGATGACAGTATTTCTAATCCTCGTAAAAGATCTCGCCAAGTTAAAACTCTTGAAGCCAACATTACTATTCCCAAAATAACATATGCGAGAATTATTCCCACAACCTTGCAAATGGAACCTCCTTCTTCTATTTGCGAGACTATCGCCACTAATATCCCCAACGCTGCTGTCAATGAAACTCATTCTATCCCTTTATTACCTTCAACTGTTACCTTTCCAAACACTCCTCCTTCTGACGATGCAATCATTGCAAACAATCAAAACCTCCAGCTTTCCACTGTCATTATTTCACCATCTGCACCTTTTTCTTCTTCTAAGGAAACTTCGATAGGAGTGGATGTTGCTTTTAAAGTCTTATCTGATGTTTTGGATGGGGCTAAGAGGTCTTCTACTGACCCTGTCAAGAAGGACGTCTGCGAGGTTTTATGTAAGTATTTTGGTTCTAACCAAATGGCTTCACAAGCAGCTTTAGAGAATGAATTTGAATCGCTTAAAAGAAATCCAGCTCCACTAACATTTGATGACCTATCAATAAATACAATACATAAAGGTTTTGGTGTATCAACCTCCATTGTGGACTCTCCCCCAGTCTGATCAATGATTGACTCTATGGGTTTGAACAACTCCTCTTCTTCTCCACCAACCGTTTCTATATCGTCCACAGGAAAATCTGCTTGCAGTGCAGCCAGGGCGTGTCCTTTTTATGCAGTTCTGGTTTCGTACTTGATTTCATACGTCCCAGAAAATTGGACCATGTGGCTAGTCAGATGGAATCATCAGCACGTTCCAGGATTCTCTTCAGCGGGTATGCTGAGTATACTATGATCCACCTCCCTTGGAAATAAGGCTTGAGGCGATGAGATGCATGCAACAGTGCAAGTGCTATCTTCTCAATTTTCTTGTACCGTGTTTCCGCCCTTGTCAAGGATTTACTAACGAAGTAAACAGGTTTTTCAGGTGGATCCGTTACAAACAGCACTACACTCACAGTGTTCTCCGTTACAGCCAGATAAACTCTGATAGGTTGTCCAGTTATTGGACTCACCAAAACTCGGGGAGTTGACAGATACTGCTTAATCTCATCAAAAGCCTTTTCACACTCATCCGTCCAACCAAAATTCACAGCTTTCTACAGAACATCAAAGAATGGCTTGAATCGATCCGACGAGCGTGAAATGAAACGATTTAAAGATGCTAATCGTCCCGCTAGCTTATGGACTTCCTTCTTCGTTCTTGGGGATGAAATTTCTCCGATGGCTCTGATTTGTTCCAGATTCGCCTCGATTCCTCTGTGCGTCATCAGGTATCCAAGGAATTTTCCCGAGGATAGCCCGAACGAACAGTTTCATGGATTGTGCTTCATTCGATATTTCCTCAAGATATCAAACGTATTTTGCAGATCAAGAAAATGCGACTCCTTTTGTTCAGATTTCACTACCATATCATCGATATATACCTCCATCGTCTTCCCAATCAGATCCTTGAACATATGGTCTACCAAATGCTAGTAGGTCTCCCCTGCGTTCTTTATCCCGAATGAAATTACAGTATAGCGGTAGACTCCTCTGTTAGTCACGAACGCAGTATGCTCTTGATCATCCTCTAACAAAGGTATTTGGTTATACCCTGAAAAACCGTCCATGAATGATAGTCTCCCATGCCCTGAGGTTGTATCCACCAAATCTCTTATCTGTGGCAGCGGGTACAGATCACTCAGACATGCTTTATTTAAATCAGTAAAATCAATACAGACACGAATTTTACCATTCTTCTTTGGAACGGTTACGACATTAGACAGCCAGCGAGGATACTGCCACTACACCATTTTTAGGGATTAGCAACTGATCCTGGACGTTGCTGACTGGGGTCGCAACGGCGTATTGTCGTTGCAAAACATAGTGTTGCATTTTTTCACAACGACATAGACTCCGTTGCGACTCTTGGTCAGCAACGGCGATTCGCAACGGACTGTGCCGTTGCGACACTGTTTATTCGCAACCAAGTTCTGCCATTGCTAAGATGTTTGTAATTACAGGAATACCCCTACCCGAAACTAAAATGTTACTGGTTCTAGTTCTAATTTACTGGTTCTGGTTTTAATTTAGCAACCGATCAAAGACGTTGTTAATATTTTGCAACATAAAAAAAAGGGTTAAGTCTCAAAATCCACTTCCCCCCACATTTCCCCCTGCAGTACCCAGTTCCCCATATTCATCATTTCTACATATATACATTCATTCATTCATTTATTCAACATACAAAACTGTATCATATTATGAAAAATGGATTCTTCAATTGATTTTAACAAAAAGTATGAATATTTGATACAAATGTATGCTAAGTATCACGGAAAACTAGTGTACACATAAAAACATACCTAGTTCCTAAATTCAGTTCATGGAAAGTTACGAAATTCCTAAGTTCTTCAAACTTAAATCACTATAAGGAGATACTACATAAACTTACAAATCTTGCAGCTGCTAAGGGACCTAACGACTGCTGCTTTATTCTCCAACCTTAATTTATGATCTCATAACAGAGCATCATTAAAAAAACCTGCAAACAAAGCATCACAAATTCTTCCAATCAGATAACCAGTATATAAAGAAATAATAGGCTGCATAAGCAAATCAAAAGAACCCACATACTTCACACTAACACGTAGCTCATGCAAGAGATTGATAGTATCAAATTACACTCAATGAAGCATGTATGTCCAGTTTTCCTAAAACCTACAAAAATCCCTCTCATGAATATGTATGTATAAGTACAAGCAGGGCAAAAAAAGTGACCAAATGATACAGGGCAAAAATAGTTGTGTAGGAAACAGTGCTCCCAAGAGGCGTTACTGGTGAAGTGGGAAAGTCGGTGTTGAGGGGGAGTGTTGAATATTCACCACCGACTTGGTTAGGTGTTCACACCTATCTTGGTAAACCTAGAAATATCTAGTCAGTTCTAGAGTACGGTCAATACTCTAGATGATAACTTAAAATATCTACCTAAGGGAACGGTACATTGGCAGGATCTCCAATCACATCTTTGAAGTATTTCTCAAGAAGGGAACAATTTTATTTTAAGTAAAATCCGCATCTCATTTCAAATTCCTGCAATTTATACCATCACCAACTCTAAAAACCACAGTTATCATAAGTAATGTCAGCCACATACGCTATGTAGTCAACAAAATCAAAACAGAAACGAAATGAGCCTCTATTTCATTTTTCACCTTGTCATTCTTTATGCAGGATAACCTTCCAACGTGGGATTCTCATTCTATTTGGGGATAATAATCCTCACCCAAAAGATTTGAGTACAATGAGACATTAACATCTAGAAAATCATTAATGGTTCAAAAATATTTAGAAAATCATTAATCAAAAACTTAAAAAAAAAAAAAACAACCTAGTTCGAAATCAATATTATGCCCATTCATTTGTATTTTCTTTGAATTGATCTAGAACTTTACCATGTCGTGAATCTGTAGAAGCGGAAGAAAACATGATCATTCATTGAGGTTGAGAAGCAAATCTGCAGAGAGATTTGAAATTTCAAATCAACTTCTCTTCCCGATAGGAGATCCGAAATTTGAAACCTGAAATCCCTTATCTTCTTGAAAGTGGGTCAGGCAAATTCAAGTATTAAACAAAAAGGTGCTAAATTCAAGCACATAACCACGTGACTCCATGGGAACTTAATCAATTAACCAAAAGCAAAAAAAAAAACAAAAAAAAAAAAATCATATATCAACTTAATTGAACTACACAGCAGAATCAAACACAAGTATTAAACAAAAATTGAGGTTACTTATGTGAATACTCCGGACTGGGATCAGCAAAGGGCACAAAATCCTTGCTCTGTGGAGCCTTCCATAGCTTGTAAATATATATCCCCATTCCAATTTGCAGCATTCAGCTGTCAAATACGTGAACTATCGATATCCCATGATGCCCAATTTCATGTTGCTGCACAGTAAAAAATCGATTAAATCTCAGTCAATAAGATAAAGTAGTGATTAAGATAAAAAATGAGGGGTTTTTTTGAAATCAAAAATGAAAAAAAAAATGAAATCTCAAAATAAAAACCTATAAAAAGGATAGAAATGAGAGATTCAAAGAAGGATTCTTATCGATGGGAGCTTGTAAGCAGTAGGATCAGAGAAGACGGGAACTTTAGAATATAGAAAGATATGAAGATGAACAAAAAGAAGAGTTGCAATTGAAATCACAAAGATTGTACATGATATCACTGCCCTTATCAAACTCATACTCTTCTTATTATTATTTCTCTTCAACAACTCTTTCCTTCAATCTAATCTAATCTAATCTATGAAACCTTAAAACTGAAAGAGAAATAAGAAATTGAAAACCTGAAATTGGAAAGAAAAAAAAACAAATTCACAAATGAAATTAAACTGAAATCAAAGATTAAACCCTAAAATCTATAAACTTAAATGTAACCCTAGGATTCGATAAACTTAAATCTCTAACCTAGAAGAATAGAATAAGATGAAACCCTATATACATGCATGTTGGTTTTAGTGCTGAAAGAGAGATGACGTTCTTCACGATGAAAGAGCTCAGAGATTGAGAAGAAAGGAAAGAGTTTTACAGGAGGAGATGGAGATCGGAGATAGGAGAGGAGGGGGGAAGAAAGAGTATGGCGGAGATAAAATGAGAAGAAGTTTCTCGTAAGGAAAGATATAGGTTAGATTGGTCCGAAAGGGTGGAAAAAGAAGAGGAATGGTTGACCAAAGTTTGACTTGGGTGTAATTATCAGACCTAGTGTTCCCGACCACACACATGCTTCACACGCTTGAATCCAGAGTAGTTGCTATTCCCAACCTTGGTCGCGCGGCTGCTGAATTCGTAACAGATATTTACCGTTGCGAAAAATTAGCAACGGCGATTAGCAACAGAAATTTCGCAATGGAACTAGTGTCATTGCAAAACTGGGTTGCAAATACCTTAAAATGGTGTAGTGTGCACTGGTCGAATAAAGCTTGCCTCCAACAATTTTTCGACTTCTGCAGTGACTCCATATTTTTTGCTTTGCGCCATATTCATGATTTTCTGATGAACTGGATGGAACTTCTCATCGATATTTAGTCTGTGGAAGGCTATATTCAGATCTATCCCAGGTATTTCAACAAAACTCCATGCAAAAACGTCGGTGTTTGCCCTTAATAATGTAATCAAACCATCTCGTTCATGTACAAGAAGATCCTCCCCTACGAATGTTGTTTTGTTCTCCTCATCTCTAATCTGGACCTCGATCAGTTTATCGACCGTTGGGGGTTCAGCTGCGTCATCTCCCCTATATGATTCTGGAGGGAGAGGATTCTGTAATTTCTATTTTTTCTCGACGCGCATGATTTGGTTCCCGCTAAAATCTGACTTCTTGTACTCATCCATAGCACTCTCGTGACACTTGTGGGAGGCCATCTGGTCGCTTATAACTTTCATGACTCCTTCAGGAGTAATAAACTTCAAACATTGATGATATGAGGATGTGACTGCACCATCTCATGCAGCCAGTCTCGTACTACAATTGCGTTGTAGGGGGCTCAACAATCGAGCAACAAGAAATTGCCTAAAATGGACTTGTCATCCACTGTTATAAGTATCTTCACTTTTCCAATTTCCTTTGTAACTTCGCCACTGAATCCGATAATTGGATTTTCATCCTCCTCGATCAAGTCATGTGGGAGATTCATAAAGGAATAAGCTCCTGAATACAGCACGCTCACTGAGCTTCATGTATCCACTAGAATCATGTGTACACGAAATATGCCAATCCAAGCAGTTATAACGATAACATCATTGTGTAGAGCATACACACCTATTATGTCTGCTTCAGAGAACTCGATCTTTGTGCACCTAGGCTCCCTAATTTCTGGTCTATTGCCACTGAAAAGATCGGTATGATTTGTCAAGTATTATTCTTTTAACTGCCTGATCTTTCTCCTGGTTTCATCTTCCGATGCCCGCCTGGTCATTGAATGGATCCTGGCGTGACTGACATTTATTACATGTGCGTTAATCACGTGTGTTGTGCCAAAATTTCCAGGACTTTTCCCAAAATCATTTTTCACGAACTCTTGCAGCTTTCCAGCATCGATCATTCGTTGGAGCTCGATCTGTAAAGAGCGGTAATTCTCAGTCTAGTGAACATGGTCTTTATGGAACTTTCAGTATTTGCTCATATCGCGTTTATCACATGTCTCTGCTGGAAAATGACGAGGGGGGATTTAATCCTTGCTGATTTACTCATACAACTCTGCAAGCTGTATGTTTAACGGTGTCAGCTTCATATCATGATATTTCTGGAATCCAGTTTCCACTCATTCACCTTGGTTCTTCTCTCAGACTTCACCTCGATCATTGTGTTGGACGCTCGAACGGTTCTTCGACTTGTCCTCCTCCCATCATTTGGATGATTGGATGATCTGTTAACCTATATCGTCTCCCGAGCTTTGGAATCATCCTCCACTCGAGCATATTCTTCCACTCGATCATACAGTCCTTCCAGTGTCTTTGGTGGTCTCTTGACCAAGGAACCATACACACCTCTTTGATCGTACTGGTATGCCTGTTTGTAAGATTCGATGATAATTTGATCGTTGGCACCATCTACGCCTGCTAACTCTTGCTTGAAGCGTCGAGTAAACTATTTGATGCTTTCCTCCTTCCGAATTCCTACAAGGAAAAAATCATGGCATCCCTTCCGATCACGTCTGTTGTACTTATAGTGGGAGAAGTATTCTATGACCAATACATGGTAAGTACCGATCGACTGTGCCGGGAGTTTATTAAACCAATTTATTGCTCCTCCATCCAATGACCGTGGAAATATTTTGCACATCAACTTATCATTGTGCTGCCATAGAGTCATGGTTGTTTCATAGTATAAAACATGCTGACCAGGATCACTTATTTTTTTCGTCGAACTCTGGCAGTTTCGGAACTTGAAATTCATTGGCAATCGGAATTCTCTGATATTCAGCTTAAAAGGGGCTCCTGCAGATCGATGCAACTTGTCTATCTTTTCTTCTTTGGAGTGCTTTTTCGACATTACTTTCTCGATCATCTTGAAAAGGCGAGCTTCTGTTATTGCGTCCACATCGCCATCCGAGGAACTGTCTTCCTGCTCATAATCTTGGTCCTCTGGAATATGTGTTTTAGATCTCATTCTTTTCCTCTTCTTTTCCATCTCTGCCTTGCTCCGA
This sequence comes from Papaver bracteatum, assembly GCA_023529315.1. Classification (NCBI taxonomy): domain Eukaryota; kingdom Viridiplantae; phylum Streptophyta; class Magnoliopsida; order Ranunculales; family Papaveraceae; genus Papaver; species Papaver bracteatum. Next base: position 403,483 of record JAJJWX010002610.1, read on the forward strand.
ACGGGAATTCTAATCATGCGAAAATTCTCCATCATTGTGCCAATCTCGAACCTCATCCTTATCATTCCTGAGGCATTTTGAACTGGTGTTAGTTTTGGCAGCACTCTTTTGAGTTGCAGCTGGCCGGGTCCTTGCTTTGCGGGGTAGTAAATGCCTTCGTTTAGGTCTCCAGTGACCAACAGATTTTTCCTTGGCCGATCAAGATCGATCACTTCTATGTTTCGGTCTGCATCTTGCGGGCTAATTCGACTTCCAAGACGATTCCATACAGAACGACCCCTCTATTTGTTCATATTACCAGTCCTAGGTCGAGACTGGTTCTCACGTTCCAATCTCATGAGAGCATTTTCCTTCTCCAACTCGTTCAACCGATTGCGCAATAATTCTTCCTCTGTACTAGGAGTCGCGGTGTGTCCATCTCACATGTACCGTCCTTCATCATTCCTCCTAGACGGGCTGCCGAATACATGCCCTCTGTTTCCTCGAACTTGTGGGTTTTCCCCATCAATATTCATTCCTTCGTTATCGATCACTGGTTATTTCTCCCTTCTCCGATTTAGATCTGGAGTTCTGTCACGGAAATAATCGCGATCTCGTCCTCGATCCAGGGATTTGTTATGAGCATGATCTAGATCTTGATCACGATCTAGGGCTCTGTAATGAATACTATTTTGACCCTGCCTGTTTCAAGTGGGTACTGTTGGGGATGACTGAACCTCAATTTCGTGTCTTTCATCCTCGCTCCTGCGCTGTTAAGAATTGTTAACAGAATCGACCCTTCGTGAAGTTTGTTTGATTACTGCCATAACTCGTTTTGGTAAAACACAATCATCTTTTCTCTAAAACCTTGGTTGGTGCCACTGTTTGTATGGTAAAATTTCTTCTACCTCAAACACAAATTTGATGATGGTTTTGTCGAAGATCGATCCGCTGCATTAATCTCCAATTGAAAAAATTAGGGGGTACCTACAAAAAACCCTCTGATGCTAAAGTTAGACAGTTTTTCACAGGAGATTTTGTGTGGAAGATCGCTTACCTTTTTGGGTTATGGAGCCCTGTATTTATATGGTCCGAATTAGGCCCTCAATCCCAATTTCGAAATGAATATGATCTATCTTAATTCCCTTGCATGCCTCCATGCATTGATATTCTGCATGACTGCGTAGCTTGGAATAACTGGCCCTTGCATGTCTCTAGTCATGAATTGCATTGACTGGCCCCTGCATGCTTCATGTAATAACTTGCCTGCATTGATATTCTGCATGACTGCATGGCTTTGGCATAACTGGCCCTTACATGTCTATTGGAATGTCCCAGAAACTTCCTCTAGGGTTAAGAAATTAAGCCACCATTGAGAGTAATTGACCAAGCCCATGAAAAAATAGATGAAATAGTCTAAGCCCACTAGTGGGGTGGAGAAATCCGTAGGCCAAATGAGCATGGGATGAAATATCACTGAGCCAACGACTCAACTCGGATGGACTAACTGAGCTGGCTCGGTTCAACTAGGTGGGTGTAAATAACCACATGTATACTAGACCAGGGTGCAGAAACCCGGGGGCTACATAGCTAAGTTGCTTCGCAAAGCGCTGAATCAGGAGTATTTTAATCTGGTGTGTCGCAAAGCGCTGAATCAGGAGTATTTTAATCTAGTGCATTGTAAAGCATGAAATAAGAACAATGTTGCCGGTCAGTAATGGCGGTCGCCGGCTATTGCTGCCGTTAACTACGTGACGGAATATTCCTATCTAACGGAATATGCTGTTTCCGTTAGTTAGCCATGTCAGATGCTGACTGTATATTTTTTTCTGACATGACGCTCATCCTGCTGACGTGGCTCTTGCCACGTAATCGACCATGCTGATGTGACACTATGAAACACTGATAACTATGCTGACGTGGCATCCATGCTGAGTGGCGCACACTTTGCTGATGTGGCACCTACCACGTCATCACCCTTGCAAACGTGGCACTATGGAACACCTATAAGTATGCTGACGTGGCACGCGTTGACGTGGTATCCATGCTGATGTGGCACCTTCCATGTCATCACCCCTACTGACGTGGCACTATGAAACACCTATAAGTATGCTAAGGTGACACGTACTGACGTGGTAGTTGCCTATTGGCTAGGAGTGGAGCGCTTATGTGGAACTTTTTAGCCCAACTTTGAGTTCTTGCTCATGGGCTTGTGAGTTGAGTGTTTGGTAGTGAGGCCTAGCTTAGTTTGTTTCACATGGGCTTGCACATGGAGTCTTGGCAAGTCCTAGTTATCCATACTTGGTTAATCAATGGAAGCTAATATGAGGATCTTTGTTGGCCTAAGTTTTCCCATTTTTTGTGTAGAATATTAAGGGTACAAACAAATACTCTTAATTTTATATATGGTTGCCTTATTTCAAAAAATAAAAAAATCAAGATACAATAATATCAAAAAATCAAGATACAGTAATATCAAAAAATCATCAAACTTGTCATCGGATTAACATTATAACCTCCTGCTGGCCATTTCAGGTGTATGAATTGTACCTAACCAAATTTTCAATTTTATATATGGCTGCCTTATTTCACATACCCAGCTTCCTTCTTTCTTTTCGCTTACTCCTCTATAAATTGGGTGCCACGTTTCTTTGAAATTTTTTTCCCACTGTTTATACATAAAATTACTTTTGGGCACGAAATATGATTGAATCGATGATTTGATTGTGCAACTAGGGTTAGGAAACCAATTGAAGAACAAATAAATAAGACACAAATTTAACGTGGTTCAACAAGATGTTCCTTCGTCCACGGATGAATCCCTTGGGGAGTGATGTTTTATTGATATCTGAATCACAATGAACTTTTTTTCCCTTTGCCTCCCCCTGTCCCCTCTATCAGGCGTCCCTATTTATACAGTTGAACACCTAATTTCGAGATAAACTTAATTGGCATTAACTTTAGTTGCATGCCTCCTGACATTAATCTTGCATGAAACTGCCCTGCATGCCTCCTGGTATTAATCCTGCATGAAACTGCCCCGCATGCCTTCCTGCATGAAACTTCCATGCATGCCTCCCTGTATTAATTCTCTCTGCTGGAAGACTGGATTGACTAGATGATAGCACAACTAGCAGCAAGGATGGAAACTAGTTGGCAACACTTTTGGCGATCTAGATGGAAGGTTGGGTGCACTGCTGGAAATCTGGATGAATGACTTCGCATGTGCATAAGGCTCGATAACATGGCTGACGGACTTGGCCGGGGGACATGGCCGGAGATCATGGTCGGGCACATGCTTGAGAACTGGTTGACATCATCGATGGCAACATGACTGGAAATTGGCTAGAGGCACGACTTGCAACTTGACTTCGACAGTTGACCGGTGGTTGACTTTAACCATTGCCAGGGTGTTGACTTCATGGATCACTGGATTAGCTGGTAGCTAATTCTGTCAGTAGGATGGTGGCAGGCTTGGATGAGGGAAAAAAGGTAATTTAAGTAGCAATTTGGCCCATTATATGGCCCATTATATGAATATTATTTTTTCCTTGTTCGTTGATAAAACTCGCCCCCAAGTGTGGAATATTGATGCTAAGGTGATTGGAAACGTTCCCTTGTTGTTTGCGAAAATCATAATCAAGACGCTCCCAAAAGCGGCTATTGTGACTGGAAGATGGCGGACAACAGTTGAGTATGAACCGTTGTTGTATGCAAAAACTGAACTAAGGACTGAAATGTTCTGCAATGGAAGCGTGATACTGGAGCAGAGTAGCTGCATGGAATTTAAGTGTGATGAATGCGAGCGAGAGATGACCCGAACAGTCACTGGTGACACTGGATTGCAATGATTGATGCGAAACAATTACACTGTTGAAAGTGGGTTGTAGCTATTGATGTGAAACTGAACTGTGGCAGTTGTGGGGAACTAGACTGATAACAGTTTAGTGGAAAAGACGTGTAGTTGCGGATTATCTCACAACTACACCCTCATAAGAATCCATTAAAATGATTCCTAAATCTAATTAATTTGATATGAAACTAAGAATTAAGGTACTAAAATTATAAAGAGACACAAAGATTTTTACGTGGTTCGATCAATGTGATCTACGTCCACGATGCTTCACTAGTGATTGTATGTGATTACATGATTTTACAATTGAGACTCCATTAATGAATATTTGGAGCTCTAGAATTTTGGGGAAGAAGATGATAAAGAAAATACATCTCTCTCTAAAAATTTCTCTCTCCTCCTAAAATTATCCCCTCTCTCAAAATGTGTCTCTTCCTTTCCTCTCATGCCTAAATGGCTATTTATATGATTTTACACATTGGATAACAACTAATCTTTCCCTTAATTTCGGATCAAAGAATCATCATACGAACCTTCGCAAATTTACTTCACGAACTTCCTTTACTCGTAAAACGTTCTTCGTGATTTCTTTATCTTCGCAAAATATTCTATACTCGCAAAATGTATTTTCTCTCCATAATTTCGTAAGTTATCATTTGCTGTGATATTCCTCTCCTACATTTTGCCTCTTTTTTCTTGAATATTGCTTGAAGAGCGATCTTTAAGAAAAAATCCGTTGTTGTAGTAATCTTTGATCTTTGTTGGTGAAGGAACAAGCGAAAGAATATCAAACTCAAAAAGTATATACTTGACTCTATTCTTTTGCGAAGTTCTGAAGCTTTAAGAAGTAATTAGAAGTATCATCTTGCGAAGTATGAAGTATGTGAAGTATCTTGAAGAAGTATGAAGTATAAGAAATATAAAATATCCTTGAAGAAGTATAAGAAGTACTTAATCCTCGAAATATATAAGAAGTATGAAGTATCCTTAAGAGAGTGATAAATATTGCCTCTGTTCATGTGAAATTATTATTCCACTTTTGGTGAGGATTCTTCTTTGAGAAGATAAAGAACATCAAATATTTTCTTGGGTATCCATAGTTGCCTCTGTTCTTTATCTTCGAAAGAGAATTCTTGAGAAAATGTTGAATAATTAAATTGCATCTCTATTGTTATGTTGCCTCTGCCTCAAGTGGTAGCCCTGTTATCTTCTGAATATTTCTACGAATTCCTGAGTTTTTCTGCGCATTTCTGAACTTCTAAATAGTGCTGCGAATAGTGCTGTGAATAGTGCTGCGAATATACTGTTGCGAATATACTGTTTCGAATAGTCCTGTGAATTATGTAATGTTTCTGCGAAGTTTCGCGATATTATCTTGTAAAACTTTGTAAAATACTTGTGCGAATATAGTATTTATGTAATGATTATGTTATGAAATGTGTATGCGATGTTTATGCCATGAAATGCTTATGCAATGCTTTTATGATGCGAATAAGATGTTTGAATGATGCGAGTATGATGCTTGTATGATGCGAGTATGATGCTTGTATGATTCGAATACTTATCTATTACAATGTATATTTCAAGTTTCTGTTACTTAGCTCATTTTGCCGTAGTAAAATTGATATATCTTTGAGTTGCCTTCATTCATATGATTATCTTCGCAAGTTTATTTGTGTATTTTCTTATATAAATTCGTCTTTGATCGCGAATGAAATCGCCTCTTTTGCTATGACTTCATGATATATATTCTTGTAAAAATTATTTAATGATATTGATGGAATTGTCTTCTTTGATATATATTGTCTTCAAAATTCTTCAATGATCTTGATGGAATTGTCTTCTTTGATATATATTCTCTTCAAAATTCTTCAATGATCTTGTGAAGTTGTCTTCTCTTCAAAACTTCATGATGTATATTCTTGTATAATTTCTTCAATGATTGTAATGAATTTCATTAATTTCTGTGGTCTTATCATGCCTTCCTAAGTAAAGGTCTTATTTTGCCACCTATTTTGTAGTAAACTTTTGTATTTGCGATAATATGACAAGTCTGAACATTCTTGCGAACATACAACCTCGTGACATTATCGTCTTGCGATGAAATCGCAGGACGTCTTTACACTTTCATGCAAAAACCCATTGATCTCATCTTATCTTCATTGTTATGTTCTTCGAGTTCTTCGAGTTCTTTTCTTTCTTTCTTTTCTTTTTTTTTTTTTTTTAGAAGGCTCGCAGAAGTTCAATTGTTTCACAAATATGACAAGCCTTTGTGTTTTCTCAAACAAGAAGCCTCGTGACATTTGCGTCTTATAGCACGTATCATCTCCCTAATGGAGGGTGCTTCCCTTTATCTTACCCCTGGTTGCCCCTTAAAGGAAGCGTACATCGACCATACAAGGTTAGCTCTTCCCATCCGGTTCTGCCAACAACCAGCTTTTGATCGCAACCTCTTATCCTTTTTGCCTATAAGGCTTATAGTTACGAGGTTGCACCCTATGGGGTATCTTTGGGCCAAGTGCATCATTTTCCAAGACTTGTCAAAAATGGCAGATGTGGTTCAACCTCACCCGGCACTCTTGACTCAACCGTCTACCTCGGCGCCTTGATCGTTTTCTGCACTTCTTGGGAAAGACAGTATGCCTTAGTCGCCCAACCTAAATCTTCTTACACCGCATTTTATATTGCGTAATGTCGCTAGATTAGGTGAGAATCCAAGGTGTCTAACCCGGATAGGTACCCCATTATTGGGTTGTACCCCTAAATAGAATAACCTACAACTACACCCTCAATAGAATTAGTAAAAACTCAAGAAGTTCTTGATGGTGAATGATAACTTTTTTATTAATTCTCTTAGTTGATTACATAGAATTATCAAAATGGAACTAGAATAGTTACAACTTTTTCTATTCTCTCTCCTAAGATAATTTCATACACTCATTAAAAGAACCTCCTGAATTTTACATTTGAACTCCTATTTTCCCTGTTTCTAGCGCCAATTATGTAGTTGCGGATTATCTCACAACTACACCCTCATAAGAATCCATTAAAATGATTCCTAAATCTAATTAATTTGATATGAAACTAAGAATTAAGGTACTAAAATTATAAAGAGACACAAAGATTTTTACGTGGTTCGATCAATGTGATCTACGTCCACGATGCTTCACTAGTGATTGTATGTGATTACATGATTTTACAATTGAGACTCCATTAATGAATATTTGGAGCTCTAGAATTTTGGGGAAGAAGATGATAAGGAAAATACATCTCTCTCTAAAAATTTCTCTCTCCTCCTAAAATTATCCCCTCTCTCAAAATGTGTCTCTTCCTTTCCTCTCATGCCTAAATGGCTATTTATATGATTTTACACATTGGATAACAAATAATCTTTCCCTTAATTTCGGATCAAAGAATCATCATACGAACCTTCTCAAATTTACTTCACGAACTTCCTTTACTCGTAAAACGTTCTTCGTGATTTCTTTCTCTTCGCAAAATATTCTATACTCGCAAAATGTATTTTCTCTCCATAATTTCGTAAGTTATCATTTGCTGTGATATTCCGCTCCTACAAGACGATCTATATTCGAAGTCACTCAGCTGGAACCTGTGTTGGATATTGTTGTAAGTGAAACTTGTATTTGCTGACTGATAGTAATTTCTGCCAGACTGGGTAGCAGTAGATGTCAGTACTGAACTGCTATAAATTTTAGGATGAGATTCGAAACTATTATCGAAAAGGAGACAACCATATAAAGATGCCATTCAGCGGTAATGGGGAAAATTGGATTGCAACAGCTTCGGGCAAAGTTGGACTGCAGTGGCTTCAATCAGCTAGGTTGCAGCAGTGACTAACAGAGCTGGACTGCAGCAGCTTCGATCAGTTGGACTGCAAGAGTTACGAACAAAGATGGACAGCAGCAGCTGCGATCATCTGGGATGAAATAACGATGAGCAGAGTTGCACTGCAGCAGCTGCGATCAGCTGTATTACAGTAAATACGAACAGAGCAGGACTACAACATCTTCGATCAGCTGGACTGCAGCAGCGATGAGAAGAGCAGCATTGCAGTAGTTGTGATCAGCTTGACCGCAGGAAATGCGAACAGAGCAAGACTGCAGCAGCTTCGATCAGCTGGATTGCAGTTACGACTATCAGAGCTGCACTGCAGCAGCTGCGATCAACTGGACTATAGGAAATACAAATAGAGAAGGACTGCAGCAGCTTCGATCAGCTGGACTGCAGCATCTAGATCAACCGGACTATAAGATTTTCGAGTAAAGATATAATGCATCAGTTGTGTCCAACTGAGTACAGCAGTTGCTTAGGAACTGGACTATAATAATCCGATCAACCAGACTATAGAAGTTGTTAATCTTTCTGTTTGTGATAATTTCATCAAAATATGAGGGTGTATGCTCACCCCCTCTTAATCCTATAACTCCTGTAATTCGTTGGAGGATTGATCGTTTGTCAGACGACACAAATATAATTACACTTTCTTACTACTCAAAATATAAATATAGCAAGGGAAAGAAAGGATCGATCCCACAGAGAGGTCTAGGTTGTCAATATATTTTCGGTTTCTTATATAAAACACCGGGTATTTTTCTGATTTTTATGAAAATAATAAAAGTAAAAGCAAACAAAGAAATAAGCAAACAAATCGAATAGAAGAGATATTGGTTAAGGATTCATCTTCATTCACTAACATGCTTTCAAAACAATAAGTAGAATTGATATTTTAATTTCAACTTTTATCAAAAGCCCTAGAATATCTTGATCGCAAGAATATCCCGCTAATCTCCTTTTGTCATCAACAAACACATTAAAAGATGCGAATACGAGTTCTATCTTAAAGAACAACCTAACGTGTAAAAGCACTAATCAAGTTTAATTCCCTAGATGAATTAAGTTCTATGAAATCAGGCCAATCAAAGCAAATGAACGTGGAAAGCGCACTAATTCAATTTAACAAAGGTTACGATTCACATATGATCATAAGAATATATCACTACAAACTATAATCAGATTTATGCTACTTGTATTCAAGGAATATCACTTTTACGTATAATAAACCCTAAACTAGCAATAGATGTGATTAGAAGTTCTACCAATTTGCAACTTGACAAAATAATCAATCAAATCATGTAACTATATTTTCAGAGAATCATAAACGATAAATATGAGACAAAACTAATATATTGAATCAAAGAATCATGCTTTGTGAAATCCAACTATTCCATAACCAATAATAAAATTTAAGTACTCATGTTAATGGAGTTCATAACAAGAAGAAAGAAAAACCCTATCATGTTCCTAAACCCTAGAACAAAGTAGTAGAAGAGATATTCCAAAGATCTATTTTTAGAGAAAAGTCTTCTCTTTTATAAGTTTATCAATTTCCATAAAGGATACTCCTTCCAAAATTAGGTCTAGTCTTCTCAAAGTCCATCTCCAAGTAGTCCACCAAGCCCATGTGTGAAAACCCGTGTAGAAAATATGTCCAAAAACTCGTCGCCGGAAAACTGGGTTTTTTGCCGGAATCCGGTAGCCGGTCGCCGGAATTTGTTGCCGGAAAATTGTCTCAGGCCACTTGAATCATTGGAAGATGTCACCAGGCAAATGTATAATTTCAGGAGCTCAACTCTACTTCTCTGCAGTTCAAACATTCACAAACATCATTTTAGCCAATTCCTTGTTTCTTGCGAAAACGTACCCAAAAGCGTGACGCGTAGCTCATATATCCAGCTGCCAAATCTTGCATTCGACTCATACCCATTTCATGATTCATTGAATCTTTACGATCCCCACTTTCTATTCCGAAATCCGGCAACCAGAACTATGCTCACCGGCTCGCCATTTATTCTCACTTTCGCACAATTTCTGCAGCCTTATTCATGCATTCTGTAACTTCCCTGGCTATATCTTCAGCACATACACTGTCACTGCTCAAAACCCTGTAACAATCATAGGTAAACTACAGTACACCTCATTTAAACTTGCATCAGCTATCTGCATCCCTTCTCAGCGTCTTACACTTCAGTTCTGCCCATCTCTCAATCACCTGCAGTCTCAGATTCATAAGCCATGCTCATTTTAGGTGGAACGCCATTGCTTGCAGCAATAAACTATTTTCATCTGACGCTAATTGCAACTGCTAGCTCCACTTTATCTCCCCTATAACTGACCACCAGAACCACGACTAACTCCATTGCCGTATCCACTGTTGTAGCTTCTCTGCAACATAACTTTAACAGAACTAACCTTCACCTGAACTCTTGAATCCAGCACCACTGCTATTCAACATAACCACCAATCCATGTAATGAACACATTCCATCCTACACGTCTTTTCCCATTGCAACTCAGCTTGTAATCTTCGACCATCGTTTCCCTGTTTATCTCAACTCCTAAATCTGCTCCTAGCCACTGCCATACGACCCTCATAAAGACATCGAACCATGGTTGCAGCACTAGTTCCTTTGCCTGATCTTAACTTGACCAAAACTTCATATACTGGAGTCATACTGCTGTTAATAAGCATCCAGTTCGAATCCCTTCTAGGCTGTAGACTTGGACCATCTCTTACTTCTACAACTCAACTTCAAAATAAACTTCTACCTGCTGTCTAGGAACTCTCGTGTACTGCACTCATTGCTTTAAAATATCCAGTATCTTCCCTGCCTCTCGATCTCAAAACCCATCTCTTAAATCTTCACAAACAGACCACAGAAACATCACAGACCCAAGATTGAGATGCTGTTATAACCTGGTTGCAAAACATGCCACTCAGGACTTTTCCCAAACATCTAGTGTGCGTTATACTGTTGATACAGAATTGAGCTCGTCATTTATTCCCAAGCTCTTTCAATCTCCTTCCCTGCAAATTAATACACACACCATAACATTTTTAATTACTCACAGTCTCTGATACACCTATCAATCTCTTTAATTTCTCCTCCATTCATTTTCTATTTTAATGGCAGCAACATTAACTTCTATTCCAGCCTCGAGCTCAAGTTCATTGCTGTTAACTTGAATTCCAGACAGAACCCATCTTTCCTTGCTGATTTCTGTACTTAAATCTCTTCATGAATGTCTTCGTTCATTTCCTATTTTCAATGGTAACAACTGCCACTCTTACCTGCATTCTTTCCCAAATGTGTAATCATACCTATTCCTCTTTGTTGTAAGCTTCGAACAGCTCCTAACCCATCGAACACACATACCAGGGCTCTGACATCACATCTAACCCCTTCAATTCATTGATAATTTGAACGGCAATAGTTTCAGTTTCTTCCTTGGCTTTTCTCGGTTGGAATCGGCTTCAGAATTATGTTGCCATCCCATCTTCTAAATAAACTCGTAGAGACCCACGACTTGCCTGCTATGACTTGGTACAGATACGAGAAGTTCATGTTGAGTTCTGGAGGAAAAGAACTGAAGCTGGTGTTTGTTGTTCTGATATATGCCTATGAAGCAGGTGGCACCGAGTAAAAGTAGTGGCTTCCTTGAGCATAATATGTGACTACTTCAGTTCTTGTATCTGACACTTTGTAACCTGGTATCCTTGCCACGCTTCGAGTCCATCAACTCTTAGGATCGCCAAATAGTGCATTATACTTCAATTTTCATTGTTTCTCATCACATGACTCCAAAGTACCTAATAAATCAAAAACAAACATAAGAGAAATAATTTCCATGAAAACTCGCAAAGAAAGCATAAATACTAGATATAAAATTAGGTGTTTATCACACCTATCAAGGATTAAGAAGTTCGGGTTACCTTTCGTTTTTTATTTTCAACGGCTGAATTTCGCATCGCATTTTGGTCCTACGTAACTCGCCCCTAGGCGTGTTAAGTGTTATGCAACTCTCCCCAAAAAGGGTTACTTTAGACCATGAGGTGTTACATATCTCGCCCCCAAGTGATGGTGATCCACGTTGAAGTGATATGCAACTCACCCCCAGAAGATAATGATTGCCATGATGCTCAATGATCGCACAAGGGTGCACAACCTTGATGCATCTTTCTCGCGCATGAGATAAAGTTGGAGGTGTCTGCTATATGAAATCCGCATAGGGGGCAAATCCTACTATTCCAGATGCGCGCAGAATTGAAATGTGTGTATCTCAATATGCTTTGCATGCGAAAATGCTTGTCATATTGTAGATGTCTCACTGAACAAAAGTATGCATGATTTGATTAAAAAAAATGAAAATATTGAAATTGTATACGCACCATATTAAAAGTGTTATTGTGTGAGATATAATGTCATGCCGGAGAAGACAGTTTGAGCATCTCGGCTCTGTAACAGTGGCTAAGCTAGTTGAATCAAAACTGGATTGCATATGGTTATCACAGAATTGGATATAAGTAGCTGCGATCATCCGGACTATAACTATTGTGAAAAACGCTGGGTTGCAATAGTTGCGATCAACTGCACTGCAGCGGTTGTTGAGAAACAGTTTGATCAACTGGACTGTAGTATTCCTTTGGCGATTGAATGCGACCGTTTTCGATGTTGCCATTTTAAATTCAAAAATCAAATTTTATCCAAAAATCATAATGTTGGAAACTAACATGCGATCGCAACGAGCCAAAAATCACCCAATTCGGATGTGGGATGAAGAAGATATCAAGGAAGCAAAATTGAAGACCAAGACCAAGAAATATTGTGATTGGCTTAGCCCACGAAGTGGGGCGGAAAAATCGTACAACCAACAAAATTTGGGTTGAAAAATCCTCCGAGTCAGTAGCTCGGCTCGACTGGCGACTCAGTTGGCTCAGCCAACTCGGCTAGGTTATGAGGGTGCAAATATCCCTCAATGCAACTGAGACGGGTGGAAATATCTCGGGACTATGGAAACAAGTTGAGCTGCGAAATATTGAAGCATTACTACAGTGGCCGAGAAAATCCGCCGACAAAGCCCACAGGGAAACGTCGTCGGTAAAGGCTTCCGGGCAAGGCCGCCGGTTATAGACGTTGCCGGGGAGGACGACTATGCCAGAGAAGACAACGTCGTAGATGACGGAGTTATAACGGCGTTTTAACATGGATGATGGAGTCACGGCATGCTGACATCACCGACTACTGGATTGCTGACTGTGTTCCTACGCTGACATAGCACTGCCTGAATGGCCCTGGTTGTTGACACAACACCTTTTGATTGACCATGGTTTCTCACGCGTCACTGCTTACTGGACCACTTTATTGACATGGCAATGTTGACATGGACCAACTTGTTAATGTGACAATGCTGATGTGGCGGTGCTGTCGTAGACCACTTTGTTGATATGGCGCTTCTGACTGGTGAAGGAGATTCGTTGACGTGGATGGTCTGTGATGATGTGGCTAACACTGTGCGCTGGTGTGGCAAGTGTCGTGGGTGAAGAAGACCCTAAAGTAGGTAACAGGACCCTAACGAGGGTGATAGAAACGCTAACAAGGGTGATAGTTGCATGATTTGGGTGAACAACGAGGTAACGTGGGTGAACAGATACTTTGACATGGGTGAACAACAATGCTACCGAATTCCGCCGCCGGGCGTGTCTGCCGGCTTCTGCAGCTGCAACTTTTTTTTTTAAATTATTTGAAACCTTTTGCCACGATCATCTAGATCTGTCATCTATAATTTCGAACCTTTTGTAATAGTTTTCTTAACTGTCGTTTTTTACTTCTTGCAACGGTTGGTGTAATAATTTTGGGAACTGTTGTATTTTCTCTTTGACCTTTCTGCAATAGTTTTCTGTAACGATCATTTGAGGTGCCTTTGTGGACCTTTTCAGGAAACTTTTGATATGCTTCTATGGAGGCTTTTCCTAGGGTTTCCTAGCGCCTATAGATGTAGCCAACTTAAAGACCCTGCGAACATGACAATAGATATTTTGACACACAAACTCGAATATGTTGACGCTGCGTTATCTTGGAAGTAAATTCTTTGAACTTTAAACTTGAACATGTTGCGGATCGAACATCCAACCAACAATTTTAATATTTTTACAACGATATAGTTCTGGTGGCTTCCGAAGGAGATAGTTTCAGCAAATCTCAAACTGTGAATATGGATTGCAGCAGTTGTGATCAACTGGACTGCAGCATCTGCGATTATATGGTCTGCAACAACTGCGATCAGCTAAACTACATTAGTTGTGATTAAACTGTCCTGCAGCAGTTACGATCAACTGGACTGCAGTAGTGGTTTTTGACGGCATCCGAACTGATTTCTCATGAACATAATTTTAAAGCTTTCTGTACCACTTTTCTCAACGCGAAAAACACGATTCTTTTTCTCATAGTCCCCTTAGTCGGCGCTAATGTTTGTACCCAAAATTACTTTTGGGAACGAAAAATGATTGCGATGATTTTATTGTGTAGCTAGGGTTAAGAAATGAATTGAAGAACAAATAAATGAGACACAAATTTAACGTGGTTCGGCAAGATGTGCCTACGTCCACGGATGAATCCCCTTGGGGAGTGATATTTTATTGATATCTGAATTACAGTGGATTTTTTTTTCCCTTCGCCTTCACATGTCCCCTCTATCAGGCGTCCCTATTTATACGGTTGAACACCTTATTTCGAGATAAACTTAAATGACATTAACTTTCCCTGTATGCCTCTAGAAATTAATCTTGCATGAAACTGCCTTGCATGCCTCCTGGTATTAATCCTGCATGAAACTGCCATGTATGCCTCCCTATATTAATTCACTATGCTGGAAGACTGGATTGACTAGATGATATCACGACTAGAAACAAGGCTGGAAACCAGTTGGCAGCATTGCTGACGATCTGGATGGAAACTGGCTGGGTGCACTGCTGGAAATATGGATGGAGGACTTTGCATGTGCACAAGGCTCGGTAACATGGATGGAGGACTTGGCTAGGGGACATGGACGAAGAGCATGGTCGAGGGAGATGGTCGGGGGACATGGCCGGGGGACATGCCTGGGAACTGGTTGACATCATCGCTGGAAACATGACTGGAAATTGACTAGAGGCGCGACTTGCAACTTGACTTCGACAGTTGACCGTTGATTGACTTTTACCATTGACCGGGCGTTGGCTTCATGGATCACTGGATTAGTTGGTAGCTACTTCTGTCAGTAGGATGGTGGAAGGCTTGGATGAGGGCCAAAAGGTGATTTAAGTAGCAATTTGGCCCATTATGTGGCATTTTTACTCATGGTATAAACACATGCCTTCCTCTTATGTATGTTTGATGTTGTTGTTGACGCCAGAGGCGAGGATTGTTGTTTATTCGATGTACAAAAGGCAGCAAAACATTTGGCCTCTTCATCGAAGTGTCCCATTAAGAAAAAGAGAAAGAAATGGGGAAATTTTAGTTAGAGAAGAAGTGGTACGTACACACGGAAATCACATATTTGCAAAATTTGAAAGAATTTCATCAAACTTACGCTAACTTTTCAGAAGTGTGTTGGAAATGGTAGCCAAGGTTAAATTGGGCTAAGTACAAAAATCATTGAATTGTGTATACACTTTTTTTGGGGCTATATTTAGGGACGGGCTATATCCCGGGTTAACCCCTTCATATGCCCGTCCCTAGCCTTGCTTAATCACATAGATGGTCTCCATAAATAACCAAACATCATACTTCCGATGAATCACTCATCTCTCACCGTTCCCATAATGACTAGGTATATTCACAATGTTTAATCTTGCCACCCAATGACCCCATCAAGTTATGTTTAAAATTATCAGATGACTATGAACTACAATACAAACTTTGTAAATTAATGTTGTTGGGACCACCAGAATTTATTAATTAAGCGAGATATTAATTAATCGATAAATTGATAACTATTAATTTATATATTAATTAATATCTTATTAACTTTATAGATAAATTTAACTTTAATCAACAAATAACATAGGTTTCAGTGGTAAAGTCGTTGTGTGATGATACCAGCAACCTGAGTTCGAAACTCGTCATCATCGGGGTGGGGGATTTTTCTCGGTATTTTCCTAGCTACATGGGCTTGTAGATAATAGACATCTTTGAGGTTTAAACTTTAATATAACCTTTGGGTTTAAACCCAATTTTTTTTTTTTTTTTAAAACATAGGTTTAGACAATTCGGATAAACAGTTAGACGGTGATATCGGTCAAGACTTGAAAAATTTGATCCAAAAGTTGGGTTATCGCAATCCAGTGAATTTCAAGATGTCGTGAATAACTTGAATAAAAAAGAAGTTACGCAACTGATGAAATAATTGAGAGCGTTATGGGATCCGATGAAGATAGGAAAAAAACGATGAAAGTTCTACAATAGACCCCCTTCACAAAACGAGGTTGTTAAAGCGACTATCACATTAAATAATTTCTCACTGGGCTATGAGAAACAACATTAGAAATTCTTACGATAATAAGAAAATTTAGTTCAGTGTGATATTGATTTTAATAAAACACAGAAGATAACTGATTTAATCTTCTTAAAAAATTAGTGTATTAAATATATATATATATATATTGGATTATTAATTTATATTCCATATGGGGTCTACATAAGTAATCAAAATGTGTTAATTTATAATTTTAGAGAATTATTAATTTGGCACGTTATCCCCGACTCGGGACTGGATAAATATTATTTAAGAGAGTTTATTAAATGATCAAGTATTAATTAATGGAGTTTCTACTGTATTATTGTATTCTGATTACAATCCTCTAAGGTGGAATGGGAGATTTTCTAAAACACTTTGAAACTTTTTTTTTCAGGAAGGGGGCCACTAATGGATTTTGTTACTCCTATCATTGTCTTAGACTAAAATCCAAGTAAAACGTTGTGCATACCTTTTTGAATTCGAAAACTCAAGTATAACCTATGCTAGAGCATATAATCCTAACAAACTCTCTCACTCTACCTCTCTGGCACTTAACCTCTTTGCCTCTCCCATTCATTCTTTTTCTATGTGTTTAAAGCTTGGAAGAATTCCATTTTTTCTTGTTTACAAATTCATGGGATTAAACAAATTCAAAGTTATACCACCATTTATTGGATTCTTTCCAAAACATCCAAGGTAAATTTATTCACAAAAATTCTTGTTTGGTTCTTTGTATTGATGATCATGATTAAATGATCTATTTTCTCTTGATAATATGTGTTTGATTTTAATTTTGTCAACATCTTGCTCTCACAATGTATGTATCCATTGTAGTTAGAATATCTCTATGTTGATTATGCTACAACTCATGCTTTATTGATCTTTAGATTAAATCAATTAATGCTTTGGGAATGAAGACCAAAGTTGGGAATTTGAATGATCATAGCTTATTGGTGGGAAAAGTATCCATATTATCATTGTTTACATATCTTTCTATTTGAAGAGGGAGACATCGAGAAACTTGAAATCAGTGAAGGTGTAGAAGTGGATCATTATTTGATCAAGTTGGTTAAGAAAACTCTAAATGAGATGGATTCTGAAACTACAAATCTATTTGCAGAGAATGAGGGATTGTCGAGAGAGATAGCAGAGAAGAAGAAGGAAAATAGAATTCTGGAATTATTCAATAAAAAAGCTAACAAGTTAGATAATAAGAGCAATATTTTCAAGAATTTTATGTATGGATATGTTCACGAATTCATATGGGAAGATGAGAATGAAGAGAAGGAATTTGATTGGGTGGGTGAGATTGCGAAATTGAATAAGGCGTTGAGTTCTATGATTTGATCTGCTGAGTTTAAAAGATCTTTGTTACACTTTAACAATCTAGTAGTAGGAGTCCAGTTATGGAATGAGTAGTGCAATTTATGGTCATGACTCAGGAAATCCAGTGATTTAGCTCAAGAACAATGAGGAGTTTTACTCAATGTTTTTCACAAAAGAAATCCGTATTTTTTTATAATTAACCGTATACTACTTCTAAAGGTAAACTATTGCTGAAACATGAAAATTCTTATTGTTTATTTCATTATATTGGATAGATATATTTTTTCCTTTAACGATTTAATATGATGCTTGGAGTTTTGGGCTACTTGATACCTAAAACTGAATTTTGATGTCTGATGTAGTAAAGCAGAATCATATCATGGTTAATATTTTCCTAATTAATATTTAGCATGTAAAAACGTTATTAGTGATAAACAAGTGTTTTTAACATGTTGTGGAGTTTTCTATATGTCTCATATATATAAAATTGAATTTGGTCTAGATATTTTTATTGAATATATAATAGACATCATATGTTAAATTTCACAGTTTTTGACACCAGAAAATATTTTAAAGTAATCTTTAAAAAATTACATAACGCAGCTAGAAAAATTATGATGAACATTTTTATTTTTTTTGATATGGTGTTGAGATATTGAGTTTCTGTATACCATGAAACGTATGGATCATGATTTATCATCAAAAACCATATGAATTTTTCCATTTGGAATTACAATTTTAGAGATATGATGATTTCAAAATTATTGTGCATGTCTATCCAAATAATGTGATTGGCATTAAAACTTGTATTATTTTAAGGTGATATAGTTATAATTATAAGTATGTTATATTTCATGTAAATTTTCAAGAGTACCTTTTAGTAACATGTATTTAATCTTACCAACTTACCAAATTTAATCTTACCAACTTACAAAAGCGTGTAGGCTCCCGGATGTTGGTAACTTGCAAAAATATCAAAGAAAATAAAATATTTAAGAATGTTATAAGATATTTTGACCCTCGCATATTGTGTTTGGAAATCAAAATCGAATCATTTAAGTAGTGAATGTTGTCTTTATGAGAAGTGTTTGCCTTCTTGTCCTCTATACTTGGACGAAAGGGTTTTAATTTGAATATTTACTTCATGAGTATGACTAAGAACACATAGCACTTCAAATATGAATTTCGGGAGCTTTCCAAAACTTCACGTGGATGTTCCTCACATTGTTTGTACTTAAAAAAGTTATTTCTAATTTTGTTTGAAAGATGATATTTTATGATTCTGAATTGATATTAAACACCAAATTCCGGCTTCGTATGAAGTCTGTAGAATTTTTTAAATGAAAGTAGGCAGAAATGCAATTTACGTAAGTATCTTCATAATTTTAAATCTTTTGATGTTGATTTGAATTTTTTTTTGAACCAAGGAATAGTAAGGATTCCGTACCATACATTGTACCAAGTATGAACATTGAACTTAGATTGAAAGAACTAAAAAATGAAGATGACAAGTTCATCAAGAATGAACAAATCAAAAAACAAAAAACAAACACCAATGAAACTTACTTCCCCTCTGTTGCAACCAATTGGAAGAGGTGATATAAGATTGGTCGTGACTCTTAAATGGATACTACCAGATTTACTGAAACGACATCTATCATTCCCACACTATGTTTTATTTCGTGCTTGGATTTGGGGATTTAAGTGGTTTTCAATCAATTAGTAAATAATACTAATTATCTTGATATATTTTTCATTCACCATTTTAGTAGTCTTGGAGGAAAAATATTTTTATAAATTACCCACTTGTTATACAATTAAGGAATGTATGTTGCTGGTACTCAACAACCATTTTATATCTGCACACCATTTTTTCATAAAATCCCAACAACCTCTCATAAAATCCCAACAACCTCTCAGGTACTTGTCCTTCTAGTAAATCTTTTATTTCGCCAATAAGCAAATGATACACTAACTGCGGTGGTTGTAGGTACACAAAATAGGCTTGCCACGTGGTCACACAGGAAGACACGAAATAGGACTGAAGAATCTCACTCAAAGATCTTGCGTCGCTCCCTAAGATCACAGTCAGTGACCAGTCAAATCAAGGTTCAGAATCATCTCGTCATCGATTAACCACGCGAAGTAATAAAACCTGTGCGCAACGAGGATGAGAGTACTTACTACATTCACATATGATTGCAATGATGATAACACCACTCTCACAACATCTAATATAAATGTATTATTTAGCTCATCTTCTTTATCTTCTTGGTCTTCGGTCTTCAATTGTTGATGATAAACTCTTGAACTTCGTAAAACTTTGACAATTTGTAACTCTTTTCCTCAAATTCCTTGTTGCTTGAAACTTCTTTATATATTTTTCTTCCCCATGGCCTTATTGAACAAATAACAACCTAAATGCAAATCTTTTTTTTAATTTCTTTCTCAAAAAGATTGCAACTACAAAAATAAAAATGAAATCAAAATTAACATAGCCATGAAAGAAGTACTTTACCACTTTGATCTTCACAACTTGTATTATGTTTGTATCATAAACTTCAATAACTCTCATCTTTTAATTTTCTTCGCTCTTATAAATAAGTCTTCAACATGTATGTAAAAATCTGCTCATTGTATGTTGCTTTACTTGAATATGAAATTTCGCTCTTCCTTGTATTGTTTCTTATAAACCTCAAACGTCTTTAACTTTCCTTGTAGATTTTGATTTCACTCCATTTGTTGATAATGATGGTGTTTCTATGGATCTGTTATTGGTGAGAGAGAGAGAGAATGGTGCTAACTGCAAATCAAACTACAAGAATATGGTTTTCGTCTATAGACGTCACCCTCACGATTGACAAAATTAGCACTCAAGAGATCAAAAATAGTGCTGAAAATGGTGTGAAGTTGGGTAGCTCACCATTCTACCTGTAATTAACGTACGGTGACACACACTCAAAAGAAAGCTCTTTAGTCAGCTACAAAGAAAATTTGGTCTGGTGCTTCAGTTGATTTGAAAATAGGTAGTCTCCACTAATGATTGATCAGCAAATCTAATAATGCATTTTTCTCTGCACCTCATTTGCATCACCGTCATGATTAAATCCATTATTTAACACTCTAACAAGCAAAAAATCCAACGTAGTTCCCTAAAACTTCCAAGTTCAGTTATGTCGGTCAGAATTCTCTATGTAAACATACCTAGAAGTATGCTAGTGACTATAAAATCTCTACAAGTTGGAAGTTTTTATGCAAATATTTACAAATATTTTGAAAAAACTCTATATGCAAAATATCCAAACACTCCCCCACACTTAAACTTTAAAATGTCCTCAATGTAATTGACTCGTCCTAAGTAAAATTAAGGTGGGAAATCCTAATATGATATGCAAAAGAAGAAAACTAAAAACAAAAGGATAGAAAATACAAAACCTATGGTTTTCCTCCCATGCAGTGCTTAGTTTAACGTCCTCAGCCTGACCCCCTAGTTAGCGTCCATACACCAACAATCTGAAAATCTGATAGTCTGCCCAGAAAATAATCTACAATTCTAGTTACAAATTCATAAAAACATTAGCACAAGATATAAATATTGAAGCTATCGCTTTATTGAAGTTTCCTCTACACTTAGTCATTTTTACACTCGAAAGTGGATAGAGAACATAGAATTCTGGAACTTCAAAAGGTTCTTCAGCATGGAGAACCTTCACACTATTAGAATCAAACACATCAAGTGGTGGGTACTTAGAAGAAAAATAATCCGTTAAAACTTTAGAAGCACACAACTCCAATCCTAAGTGAGGTATTTTCTTAAAAGCTAAATTAACAACTCTTTGGAGAACTACTACAATTGGTTGGAAAGTATCAATAGATATAGAATTATGCAAATGATTAGACAAACCTTGTATCAGATCCTCATCTCTCTTAATTAACAGTGAATTATTTACCTCAAGTATTTCCTAGTCCTCTATCAAACTTTTAATTTCCGCTTCAACCGAAATCTCAACATCATTAGAATCTTTGACAAGCTCAATTGGGTCTTCCACGATATCAATAAATTTGGTTTCATTCTCAATCATCTTCTCGTCAACAACCTCGTCATCGGAATCAGAATCCTCTCCCAAAAAGTCTAGTTCATTAGTGAAAATCCTAAAATCTTCACTTTTGTACGTTACACCATTGATAACAACGGTTATGTCATATCTGTTTTCCTCCTTTTGAATAGGCGAGTGATCGTTATTATGATCCGGAGTTGGAATAACTTTACCATTATTGCAAGGATTTTCCAAAGGTTGCTCATCTTCAAGATACTCATGAATCGTATATCCATCATTGATCATGGGAACGTCGAAATTGATTTGATTTTGAGGCCAAACTTCTTCCTATGTTATTTCCTTCTTCATTTGATTCATCTCTCTTCTTAGGTTGTCAATAACCTCTTGAAGTTCTTGAAGTGTATCTTAAGTCTTTTTGTTGTACTCATCCATTGTTTGACGATACTCTTGCATGTGTTGGTTATCTCGATCCAAATTATCCATAAATTGGTGCATCAGATCTGCAAGACTAGAAGAATTATCATTAGAAACATAACTATCCTCCCATCCTTGTGTTTTCTCACTTACATACCCGTCATAAGGTTGTTGATATGTATGAGAATATCCATAAGGCTCCGTGGGATGTTGATCATAGCAAAAAGATTGGTTTTGATTATACCCATAGGATGTTTGGTAGTTGTCATAATATTGAGATCGAAAACCATATTGATTACCACAATTATATGTTTATTGGTTTTGTGCTCCGTACATGTTATTTCCGTAAGGAAACATGACGAATCACAAGATAGAGAAGATAAAAACAAAAAAATAAAATAAAAACAAGCTAAACAAATAACAAATCAATTAGCAACCTCTCCCCGGAAGGGGCACCAAAATTTGATGCGTGTTGTAACCACAAAAAATTAATTAAGATATTTCCCACTAATTAACTGGTAATACAGCGGTGATAAGAGATCGTTCCCACAGAGAGCTGTGTAATTGATATGTTATTTAGATAGCAAAACAAAGTAAAAAGGGGGTTGGTTTATGAAATAAATAAAAAGATAACAAAAAGAATAAGATTAAAGGGATGATCAAGGAATCCTTCGCCGTTACCAAGCGATAACTGGATTATTATACTTATGTATCTTCGTAAGAACCATTCATCATCAACCGTAGGAATGCAGCTGGCGCAGTGCTATCCCAAAAGTCTCTTATGTAACTTGATACTGAAGTGCTCGCATATCAAATTCTATCCAACTGAACCACCAAGTAGTAGCGCACTCAAGGTGTAACCCAACGGAAGCTTTAAGTTATGTGAACTTAGGTTGATCCTAACAGTTAGACTCTTAGCGCAAGGTCCACTTACTAGTTTTGTCTTCACACACGATTGCTCCACAGAATACCTCTGCAAGGTCTCGCGTTCTCTACTTGTGTAAGGATTATTCAACAATTATACGGATATCCTAACCCAACACTAGCAATAGAACAATTAATAGACTAATCTAGTATGCATCCCAAATCAATCTAAGAATCACTCATAAACTTTAGATGTAGTGAAAACAAACAATAAGATGATTAAAACTCCGAACAAACTTGTATAATAATAGAGCTTCATGCTAGAACATTGAATTCATCCTTAACCAACAATAGCTTAGCTTCTCATGTTTACACTGTTTCCCGGTTTCCCCCTAAAGGGATAAACCCTAGAATATTTTATGAAGAATAAAGTGTATTATGAGATGTGAAGATATGATATGAAATATTAGGTTAAGAAGTCTCTTAAATAGTCTCCAAGTTGTAGCTACGCCCATGCCAAAACCCGGTCCAAGAAGTTTCCAAACTCGCCACAATTCCAAATATAATTCACTGCCAAAGTCTGGTCCGTGTAAAGAAGTAGCTTAGGCAGACAAATGGGCATCGCCCATTAACAGTAAAGTCCATCCCAAATATATTTTTGGCTTGTCAGTTTCACAGAACTGACAGCCTATTTTCTCCTTTTCTTCTTACGTCCAGACTTTCTAGCCGTAAGTTCTCCTGTAACTTTTCCTTTTATTTTTCTCTTCAATCACGGCTGAGACTTCCTAGCCCGTATATCCTCCAGTATCTTTTTTCCGTTTCTTTTAGTTTCCAGCGACCCAAACTAATTCCCACTTCAACGGAAACACTCAATCACTATAGCTCCATAACCACCATCAAGAATCAACAACAGCGATCAAAACTGAACTCCATCGTCACTGTCCCGCCTTTCTTAGCTCCTTTGTAAACTGCAGTTACCGAAACATCTCCAACACCACCGATCCAACACTATCTTTCAATATTGACAGCATACCCTCCATTTTCAGCTTAATAGTCTGTAACTTCATCTTCCTTGTGAACTAAAACTCGAACTATACTACGTCAAACCACAGCTATGGCAAACTGGTAATAGCTCCAACTCCATTAACGACTGCATTTACATCATCCAGAGCCATAATGGCAGCAGATACCATCATCCTGCTCGAGTTCTTCTCTGGCCATCCACTGTTAATTATGGCAGTAACTTCCAGGCTCCATCGATCTTGATTCTTCGTTGCAATCACCACTGAAACAATTCCATCGTCGCAGAATGACCATCGCCAGCTCGAGCTCTTCATACATCACTTCCATCACGTAAACACTGCCATGACAGACTCGAGTTCACCAACTGCCATTATCATTTCTTGTTCAAACCCACATACTCGATTCCTCTCTATCGATCCATTTAAACCCGATCTATTCTTCATCACAACACACAACCATTAATCATCTCCTCCTTGCTTGTAAACCATCAATCACCGGCAAAAATCGTGACCATCATCATCTCCCTGATCACCTCCAACCAACGTCAATACAGCCACTCCTCTGCCCAGCTAGTGTTGGCGCAATGCGGAAGTGTGATGAGTTTATAGAATTGGTTTAAGAAAAAGGTTTGGGAAAAGAGGTTGGTTATTTGAAAGGTGAGACTTATATTAATTTGGAAATGAAAATGTTACAAGAAGATTTGGTATAGCAACTTTGGCTTACACGTTTGTTCACAAGAGACTCTTTGGCTCTCACTAACTAGCTCTCACTCTTTAGTAGCTCACACTCTAACTGATTGCTTCACTCACTTGTACTCACACTCACTTGAGTTTGGATTTTTGGATGATCCCAAATGAAATATTCTACAGAATATTTGACCGACTATGCTAAGAATAGTCTAGAACAGAATTTTCTAGACCATGGCCAAGGGACCTAGAGACACAAGAAAATTCTAGAGTCTACAAGTGACTTTGAACCCGCACAATGAGACGAGTCTACATATTTCTAGACTGGGCCAATTCATGGTAAGCTCATAAGTGTTCACCATCACAAATTATTAAGCATTTTTAACAGCTAGGTCTTCATTCAGTCACTGCCAATTCTCCATTTTCTCGATCACAAACACCACCGCCATAACGTCAGCAACATCAGTCTTCATCGTCAACGTTGATCATCACCAGCATCAATGGTAGGCGAAGGTATTATCCATGTACAACAAAACCAAACCCGTACCCATGTTTCTTCTCTACTTTGTTTTCGAAAGAACTCATCATCAGTAAATATCCAGGATACCGGCCCATTGTTAGCAGCGTCACACAGTTGACCAGAAATCTTGTCGAGTACATTTTGTTTAAAGGGAAAGACGGTGGCATCCCTGAGTAATTAGGCCGGGTGTCCTTAACATATTTTGAATTCTGGCTTCCCACAATAAATGACATGACTCCCTCGACCAATTCCTTTGAAACTTGATTTCCCCTTAACAGAATGACTACCCCTTAACGTACAATTGGGGTGTCAATAACACTTTCCTTTTTATGCTTCCAAGTTCTTGTTTTGCTCATAACTTCTTCGTACAAACTCAGAATGACTTCGCTCTTTCGCCGTTGGCTTCGTATTTTCATCCTCTTCACGATGATATAAAGAAATCCGGCCTTTGAGCGAGTTTCACTTGGTCTTTGGCCCTTCTCTAATTGTAAATTTCACTTTGTAGCTCTTTTCACTTCTTTTCGGATGATTCACCTAATGAAAGACAAATACAAGAAAAAAAACGTAATATACAATAATTTGCAAGAATATATAGCAATTACTAGCATGGATTCGACACTAAATATATGCAAAATATGACTTAACACATGGACTCGGAAGGAAACACAAATATTCAGGGGAAGAAGAGCCACGACAGGGGAGATATGCCCGCGAGGACGACGGAGGAAAGAGACGATAGAGGCGACAAAGAGAAAGCAGTGAAGAAAGGGATCTGAGAAGAGCGCTGGAGATGACGAGATGGGAAGATCAAAGATGGAGATATGACGTCAAAAGGAGGAAAGAAGATGAAAGGCAACGCGATGTAAACCAAATATGCGAAGAAGCGATAAGGCAGGGGAAAGGAAGGCTTAGCGTGATGAGGGTCTATCATCACGAAGAAAATGGAGGAAACCTGAGTCAAGAAGTCTTAAACGAACTGGATAAATGAGGAAATTAATCTACAACACTCGAAGAGGAGGCAGGGTGCAGTTGGTAGAGGAAATAGAGGAAGCTGACAAATCTCCATTCACCTACGAGATAATGCATGCAAACATTCCTGAGAAGTGTGTGCTACCAACATTTGCGAGCATATTCAACAGATCAAAGCGTTGTGCAGCACTTGAAACAATACACTCTTTCGTTGATGCAATGAGGACAAAATAATGCGGTACTCTATAAGTATTTTCCCTCCAGCCTAATCGGGGAATCGTTGCCTTGGTTTGATGGGCTACCTGAAAGGTCAATTTCGTCATTTAAAGACCTGTAGAAAATATTCCTGACCACTTATATAAGTAACAATATTTTTTTTGACTTAAAAGGTTAAATTTTATTAAAAAGGAAAAAAGAAAGTAGAGAAAGAAGAGTGCACAGAAAGTGCTACAAAGAGATGGCATATCAACCAAAGACGATCAAAGTGAAAAGCAAAATAAAACTAAGGAAACAGACATCAAGAGACCAAAAACAGCCAACTAAATCACTGTCTATAGGCTCTTAGAACTTTTTCTTTGCAGGGATTCTCTTGCCGCGACCTAACAAATCGTTACTAATCTCCCCATTCAATGATAGTCTTGCTCGTTCTTTATCAGTTCTTGAGGACCTGTAAGTGTCGACGATTCCTTCATAGATGATTTCCTTTCCTCCATGAGGAACACCTAATAAGGTACTGCATCGTAGAAGTTTATCCATGTGTTGCTCTTTAGTCCAAGATTTTCTGCACGATACCTCCTCAATGGGTTTAAAATTCTCCACACATGTCTCTTCATTATCAGTTTCATATTCTGAATCCTCATTTGACTCAACACAATCATCCACCTTTATGGCGTCTTCATTGTGTTGATCAATGTTGTTGCTTTGAGACACAAAAGTCTCTCCAGAAGAAAGGTCTTCATTAACCTCAAGAAGAGATTCAAAAGAATTCTTATTCTTATATGCTAAGGTCGTTGATTGATACTATGTTCAACCTAAGAAGGAGACCGACGGAGAGCCTGCGAAGGTTGGTAACGAGGTGGATAACAGTATGTAGCGAGCTAGCAGGTAGAGTTGATGAGAAGAATTTTATCTTAGACTTCGTGAACGTGTTAATCCCGACCGACCTACTGTACACCCAAATATTCATCATCCAGAACTCCCTGAAAATGAATAAATTAAGGGAGTATCAGGAGGAGTACATAGAGTTGGAGTAAAAGCAGAGGCAAGTCAGCAAAGTAGCATCGATTCCAGCGAAGGAAGGAAATTCAAGGCTATTACCAAGAACAGTGCATGTCGTGGAGGATAATATAAAATACGAAAAATGGGAGCCTTCAACTCCAGTCCCGGCGAAGCTTGTAGCTGTGTCAAGTGGAGATCACAAATGGATCGATCAACAAAGATACGAAGAGTCAAGATGAAGGAATTATGAGCCACGAAGTCATAACATGGGATATCAGCAAAGGAACAATCAAGGGCCCAGGTTTGGAGAACGAAAACCGAATGCACCATCTTTTGAAGACGTAAAGCTTCCTAGACTTAATACAACTTTGGAAAAGGTATGGAAGGCAATAGTATTGACGGAGGAGATCCCACCGCCACCAAATTTTGGAAGAGAACCACCTCCAGGAACTAGGAGTGGAGTTCCGGCGAAGCTTGTAGCTGTGTCAAGTGGAGTTCTGCATGTATCATCGTTTTCACGGGCATCACACGAATAACTATCGAAATATTTTAAGAATTATACTTCGTCTCATAGAACAAGGAAAACTCGCACACTTCATGGAAAATTATGTGCCTCCATCACTCCCACCACGTAATAATCAGAAAGTGTATCGAATTGAAATAGATCGGGAAACACAAAAATTGAATCGTAATTCGGTAATACATTCGGCCAAGAGCATCCAAAATTTCCACGACAACGTACTTAAGAGAGTGCATAAGAGGGACTTCGAGGGAAATGAGATATTCAGCGTCCTGAAAAAAGACTAGGAGAACAAAATGAACGGGAAGATTTAAAGAGAGCCATATAAAATAGCAGGAGGGAGTTCAGAGAGAGGGAATATCGGATGCAACAATTGATGATGACCGGTAGAAAAAGGGTAACGAGTAATGTCCCAGCGACATGAAGAGCATCCGGATTGCAGACAGAAATAATGAACAAATATGCGAAAAACGAGCCATGCAAACCAGAAATAGCGGCACTATTTTCGTTGAAACAAGGGGAAAATGAAAGCTTGTGAAGTGTTGTGGCGAGATGGGATACGATTTGTAGAGAACTAAAAGGAAGGCTATCAGAAGAAGATTTAGTTCGCTCGTTCATCTATGCGTTGTCAACCAGACAACCACTATTCGCGACGTTGTTCAGGATCAAGAACGAAGTAAAGATGAAGGAGTTGAAAAGATATCAGTCTGAGCACATTCGCATAGAAGAAGAATGCTGATAACCGAGGAAGGGACGTAGAAATAAGATGGATGTACTTATTATAATGAATCTATCATTTAACGGTGTATCGAATTTACAAAGGGATAGAAATGAAATTTATAAATTTTGATGAATTGTTTCACGAATATGAATTTTCATACTTACGAAATAATCAAAGCGAAGTGAACCGCAGCCCAGGACAAATAAGACCTCAGATTAGGAGGCAAATAAGATTCACAAAATAAGCAGTTGTTAGAGCACTGCTCGGTCGAACTCGCATGCGTTTCTATCTCAAGCATTTTTGTCAATGTTAGTGATCAAAACTATAAAGTATTGATTTCTAGTTTACTATAGCTAAGGACTCGGACTAGGGTAGAACGTGTAGTTGGGCTCAAGAACTCCATGGCGACCATCGTACAAGAAGAAATACTACTCAAGGAACCAGTGGATCTTATTCGACTAAAAGGTATGTGGAGACTTGAACTTATCTATCACTCAAAAGTCTATCTACTCTATCTCCTATGTTGAGACAAAAGTCGTATTACTATATAGACTAAGATTATACCACATGAGGTATTTCGAGCTGAGTATATCTCGCTTATCTATTTCTCGAAATATGTGTTGGTAAAGCTTTCGCTTTAGCCAAGTTCATCTTTACCTGGTGACTAAAGTCATGTTATGTTTTAATCACTTTGAAAATCGCTCTGACGAAAAATAATTTGCGAATAACAACTATATAACTCCCTCTGAGAATGTTTCAATGATTGAAATGAGAGTTTAGATAGTATAATCATTGGAGGATATAAGCATTGTTGTGGAAATACATATATGTATAAGTCCTTATTGCTTGAAACGAAGTTTGCGAACTTTGTTGATTAAGTGAAACCGGAGTAGTACGTGAACTTCAGTCCGCGAACCCAGTCCACGAATTGGCGTAGTTATCGAACTCGAGAATTTCTGCTGGAGTTTGTAAACTCCGTCCGCGAACCCAGTCCGCGAACTTGAGTAGGTTATGTTTAAAAACGATGTTTGTGAACTTATCTTAATAAACTAATGAATGCTATTGCAAACCGTGGCTTTATAATTCATGAATCGATTCAAGTGAATCACATAGTTTTTGCTTCGATTGTGTCTTGTGTAGTACATAAAGATCTAAGCAATTGAACAACTCTCTAACTAGTTCATTTGAGTCATTTGGACTAGTTATGGTGAAGAAGAATATGGTTAATTTGAAAGTTATCATATGGCTAACCATTTGGTTAACTATTGTTGAACCAACTAATGTACAAGTTTGGGTACGTTTATCACAAGCCTACAAACGTGCATTTCATTTGTGTGTAACAAGCTATGTTTTTGATCTAATGGTTGATAAATATTAGCTTGAATCTAATCAGGTTTTCATCTAACGATGAATATTGAATGCTTTGTTACTAAGCTAACATTGATTGCAAACCCTGATTTGAGAGACTATATAAGGGAGAACTCTAGAAACTGGGAAACTTAATCCCCACACATTCTATGTGATACTAGTTTGCTAAGCAAGAGTCGATTCTCCTTTAACCTTTGGTTTTCTTCTTATAAAACCAGGTTAACGACTTAAAGACTTCATTGAAATTGTGATGCCATACCGATACTACTTTTCTTGTAGTTATGTGATCTGATCTTGTTATTTATATCATACGAGTACAATTGTAATAATTGGCTTGATATTTCTATCTCCGATAGGCAAGATATAATAAAAGTAGTCACAAACACTTCGTCTCATCGTTTGTGATTCCACAATATCTTTTTTCACTGCATCGATTAATACTATTGTGAGGTGATTGATAAAGCTGAGTTGTTCTTCGGAAATATAAGTCTGGTTTTATCAATTGGTTCCTGTTCACCTTGATTTATCAAAAGACGGAACAAAAACTTGTAGGTATATTCGTGGGAGACGGATTTATCTATTACTATAGACTTTTCTGTGTGATACAGATTTGTTTATTAAAGTCTTCATATTTGGGTCGTAGCAACTCTTGGTTGTGGGTGAGATCAGCTAAGGGAATCAAGTACGCCATATCCTGCTGGGATCAGAGGCGTAGGATCATAACTGTACCTTGGATCAGTGTGAGATTGATTGGGGTTCAACTACAGTCCAGGCCGAAGTTAGCTTGGAGTAGGCTAGTGTCTGTAGCGGCTTAATATAGTGTATTTTTAATCTGGACTAGGTCCCGGGGTTTTTCTGCATTTGCGGTTTCCTCGTTAATAAAGTTCTGGTGTCTGTGTTATTTCTTTTTCGCATTATATTTTGTTATATAATTGAAATAATATAGGTTTTGCGTTGTTCAATCAATTAGAATATCCGACCTTTTGGTTGTTGATTTAAATTGATTGACACTTGGATATTGGTCTTTGGTACCATCCAAGTTATCTCCTTGTATTTGATAAAGACTCGCAGATTTCTGTTTGTTTTAGTATAGATCAAATCAACTGAGAGAGAGAGATAAACTTTTTGATATACTTTTTATCTAGATTGAGTCTGACTGTCTAGTTGATTCTCTAGAAAGTATATTAGAGTTTGTCCATACAGATTGATAATCGAAATATTGGGTGTGGTTGTTAGACCCCCGCTTTTTCAGTAGTTTCTAGGGAAACTTAAAACCTTCGCCTAGGAAGGCTGAGAATCCACGGCATGCACCCTAGTTCGCATGAAAATGAAAGAGGCAAGACCTAACACATGTCATGAACAAATCTCAGAGAGATAAGTTAGGGGAAATAATAAGACCTATCCGCTGAGGGTCCCTTTTATGATGGCCTTTGGTAAGGGGTGCAAAAATATGACCAAGACGCCGACGTATTCAGTTGAGTTTTGGGTGCCTGGGATGTCTGGAGCGTGATGAGCATGTAAGTGCACCATTTTATACCCATATTTATATTAGCTAGGTCTCAATTTTATCACTAATAAACTTCTTTGTAGGTATTTTTAAGAAATAAATGTTTTTAGAAGAATCGGCTCGAAAAAACTGTTAAAGGCACCTCCGGAGGACATTTGCTATACGGACTCTCATTGTTGGCTAAGGGGTACCTCAATTACTAAGGGTCACCCAGTTGCTAAGGGGCACCTTCTTTTTATTTGGAACCTGTGGTTATTCACACCGAAGAATTTCTATTTACACCCTAATTACTATTCGCACTCCCGGATTGGATAAGGGGCAGTCATCTTCTTCGTTTGAATTTCAAATTTTGGCGGGAAATGGGTGCAGATTTAGGGTTGAAGATTTGGAGGTGTTTGGCTGAGATTAAAGCGATGAAATCAAATGGGTTTGTTTCTAGGGTCCAAATAGAGATGGTAATGTTCTCCGATTCAGTTAAATTTGGCTGGATAATCACCAGTTGATGAAAACAGGGAAGAACAGTTTTGGCGGGAAAGTTTGTTCTTGAGCGGCCAGAATTAGGGTTGACAATTTGAAGAAGTTTTAATGAGATTAAATCGCTGAAAATTCTTGGATGAGTCTGTTAAGGCTTAACAGGATGGTAATCGTCTTGTACTCGTTTTAATTGGTTGGATAATCGGGTTTAAAGAAATCGGGGTTCACGGGTTTGGTATATCTGCGCGTATTTGTGGAAGTGATTTGGTTGAAATTTAATCGTATTTTTGGTCGGAATTGGTTGCGAGAATGACCTGTTTCATTCAAACAGGGAAGGTATGTGTCTTTGGAATTGATAAAATATGGCTGCAACGTGGAGATTGGTTGAAACAGTGAAATAATATTTCGAGAGATATTTTTGGTATTTTGTTGAGATATTCTTGGTGGTAGCGTGTGGTTGGATAGATTTTAGCTCAACCAAGAGACGTGTGTGGACTTCTTGATCACGAAGAAGATAAACATGGAAACAAATCCCGTGTAATGGCAAAGAGAGAATAATGAATTGAAGAAAGAATATTTTGCATTGAACCGAAAATATTTGTTTGCTGAAGAGTATAAAAGAGATGCTGGGATGTTGTAGTAGGGGTATCGAGAGTAGGGGGACAAGAATCAAGAGTTGCAGAGCAACTTCTCTGCTGCTGCAGAGAAGAAGAAGAAGAACAGACTACACTTGTAGTCTGTCGTTTTAAACTGTCATAGTTCTTTCCCATGAATGACAGTTTTCTGCGACAGAGTAAAACATTTGTTTTCTGTAACAGCAACACTAGCAACAGTTTTGGAATTTCATTGCAACGGTGGGCTTTGTAACACCGGAAAAGCGTTGCAAACACGTTGTATTATTAGTTTTCTTTAATAAAAACACCATTTGAGCCATAAATTATATTTTTGAGTGTGTTTTTATCATGAGAAGCTAGACCCCTACACTGGGTCGACGGAGGAAGCCGAACTTTATACATGGGTGAATTTGTTTTATTTTCTATATGACTTTTGCACTTGTTTTGAATTGATTTATGATTCGATTAAATTAGTTGTGATTCAATTAGATAGGTTATGCTTTGTTTAGATAATCTATGCTTAGGGTATACAATTAATATTTTGAGGATCTATTCTGGCAAAAAAAATAAGAGTTGGTGTTGTTTTGTTTAATGAGCTTAAATTGTTGAGAATAAGTAAATGGAACCCTATGTTATGAATGCGGTGAAATCCTAAACCCAGTGACTCTCTCTTTTATTATTTTCGTTAAACCTTTTAATTTAATCTTAACAACTTCCGAGAGAACGAATTTTAATTACTACAAATAAAACTCAGAAAATCTTAAATCATTTTGGCGCCGTTGCGACGCGGAATTGTTTTTAGATTATTAATTTTTAGGTTTATTTTTATTTTGTACAGTGTTTTCTTTTAATTTTAGTTATTATTTTTTTTCCTTTTTATGCGTTTATTTTTCTATTTCTTTTCAGGATGATGACTTCTTTTGAGGAGACGTCACCTACGATGACGCTGGCGGAATATATGCGCAGAAATTCAAATCATCAGGCAACTTCATCAGAGATGACGCTTGGTGAATATATGCATAGGCAACGGTATGGAGTTTTTGCTCCACATGAGGTACGTGAAGAATCTCCGTTAGAGATTTATGAGAAGTATTATAAACACACACCACTTAGTTTGGAACAAAGACTGAGAATATTGGAATGCCAAAAATTATTTAATGACGACGATGATGAATCTGATAGTGACTCTTTGTCCCAGACTGAACATATATACGACCCTGTGGATGATTGTGTGGAGGATTCGCCTAGTTCCATAGATGAATCTACCTCACAAGATCATTCACCCGACTTAGCGGTTGTTTCTAGACCCCTAGACTTCCAAAAGTTGCCTAATTTAGGGTTAGAATTGTGTGCTTCTAAAATTTTATTGGAATACTTTTCATCTAAATACCCGGAGGACTTGCCTATTCCTGATATCGTGCATGAATCAATTAATATTTCCCCAGTTTCAATAGAATCCCCATACTTTGTTCTTTACGCACTTCCATGTGCAGTAAAAACTTGGTTTAGGGGTAAATTTTGTTTTCTGACAGTTTTAGTGTCCCATTTTTTCCATAAAATAATTGTGAAGCTGTCATTTGTAAATATTGTATTTTGGGTCGATCCCCAAGTTTTCAGGTTATTAATTTATGGGGATCTGTTTTTGTACATTCCAGAGAGGGTATAATTATTTATTTTTGTTTAATTTTATTTTTATTTCCCATCTTAATTTTACGTTGGAT
Source organism: Papaver bracteatum (assembly GCA_023529315.1). NCBI lineage: Eukaryota > Viridiplantae > Streptophyta > Magnoliopsida > Ranunculales > Papaveraceae > Papaver > Papaver bracteatum. The sequence continues at coordinate 437,671 of JAJJWX010002610.1, forward strand.
GACTCAATTTCATTGAGGACAATGTAATATTTAAGTGTGGGGGAGTGGTTAACGTTTTATTTTTCTGTTTCAGGAATTTTCTTGCTTATCATGACCAGCTGTGGAGCGGGTCTCAAAAAAATTTTTTATTATGACCAGCTGTGTAGCGGGTCTTTAAAAAAAAAAAAAAAAAATTTTTTTTTTTTGCATGATATGACCAGCTGTTGAGCGGGTCTAATTTTTATTTTATTTTTGCATCATATGACCAGTTGTTTAGCGGGTCTTTCGTGTCAATGTTTAGAGACATCTCTATCCACTGTTTAGTGGATTCGTCTCGCTGTTTAGCAGACATGTCTCGATCTCGTTGTTTAACAGATCGGTCTAGCTGTGTAGCAGACATCTCTAGACCACTGTTTAGTGGTTCCGTCTAGCTGTTTTGCAGACGTCTCTCCATGACTAGCTGTGTAGCGGGTCAATTTTCTTGTTTTGCTCGGGACTAGCAAAATATAAGTGTGGGGGTGTTGATGAGCATGTAAGTGCACCATTTTATACCCATATTTATATTAGCTAGGTCTCAATTTTATCACTAATAAACTTCTTTGTAGGTATTTTTAAGAAATAAATGTTTTTAGAAGAATCGGCTCGAAAAACTGTTAAAGGCACCTCTGGAGGACATTTGCTATACGGACTCTCATTGTTGGCTAAGGGGTACCTCAATTACTAAGGGTCACCCAGTTGCTAAGGGGCACCTTCTTTTTTATTTGGAACCTGTGGTTATTCACACCCCAGGAATTTCTATTTACACCCTAATTACTATTCGCACTCCCGGATTGGATAAGGGGCAGTCATCTTCTTCGTTTGAATTTCAAATTTTAAGGGAAATGGGTGCAGATTTAGGGTTGAAGATTTGGAGGTGTTTGGCTGAGATTAAAGCGATGAAATCAAATGGGTTTGTTTCTAGGGTCCAAATAGAGATGGTAATGTTCTCCGATTCAGATTAAATTTTGGATAATCACCATTGATGAAAACAGGGAAGAACATTTTCTAGGGAAAGTTTGTTCTTGAGCGGCCAGAATTAGGGTTGACAATTTGAAGAAGTTTTAATGAGATTAAATCGCTGAAAATTCTTGGATGAGTCTGTTAAGGCTTAACAGGGATGGTAATCGTCTTGTACTCGTTCAGAATTGGTTGGATAATCGGGTTTAAAGAAATCAGGGTTCACGGGTTTGACTGTATCTGCGCGTATTTGTGGAAGTGATTTGGTTGAAATTTAATCGTATTTTTGGTCGGAATTGGTTGCAGAATGACCTGTTTCATTCAAACAGGGAAGGTATGTGTGCTGGAATTGATAAAATATGGCTGCAACGTGGAGATTGGTTGAAACAGTGAAATAATATTCTCGAGAGATATTTTTGGTATTTTGTTGAGATATTCTTGGTGGTAGCGTGTGGCTGGATAGATTTTAGCTCAACCAAGAGACGTGTGTGGACTTCTTCAGTCACGAGAAGAAGATAAACATGGAAACAAATCCCGTGTAATGGCAGTAGAGAATAATGAATTGAAGAAAGAATATTTTGCATTGAACCGAAAATATTTGTTTGCTGAAGAGTATAAAAGAGCTGCTGGGATGTTGTAGTAGGGGTATCGAGAGTAGGGGGACAAGAATCAAGAGTTGCAGAGCAACTTCTCTGCTGCTGCAGAGAAGAAGAAGAAGAAGAACAGACTACACTTGTAGTCTGTCGTTTTAAACTGTCATAGTTCTTTCCCATGAATGACAGTTTTCTGACAGAGTAAAACATTTGTTTTCTCGTAATGAGCAACACTAGCAACAGTTTTGGAATTTCATTGCAACGGTGGGCTTTGTAACACCGGAAAAGCGTTGCAAACACGTTGTATTATTAGTTTTCTTTAATAAAAACACCATTTGAGCCATAAATTATATTTTTGAGTGTGTTTTTATCATGAGAAGCTAGACCCCTACACTGGGTCGACGGAGGAAGCCGAACTTTATACATGGGTGAATTTGTTTTATTTTCTATATGACTTTTGCACTTGTTTTGAATTGATTTATGATTCGATTAAATTAGTTGCGATTCAATTAGATAGGTTATGCTTTGTTTAGATAATCTATGCTTAGGGTATACAATTAATATTTTGAGGATCTATTCTGGCAAAAAAAATAAGAGTTGGTGTTGTTTTGTTTAATGAGCTTAAATTGTTGAGAATAAGTAAATGGAACCCTATGTTATGAATGCGGTGAAATCCTAAACCCAATGACTCTCTCTTTTATTATTTTCGTTAAACCTTTCAATTTAATCTTAACAACTTCCGAGAGAACGAATCTTAATTACTACTTCGAAAACTAAGAAAAATCTTAAATCGGAGCGTTACTGTCCATGACCGTATGGAAAATCTTGGATATGATGCACTCGATCCCAAAGAAACCCCACTTAGGGTGTGACTTCGTAACCACAAGCCATATTGGCGAAGGGGATAAGAAGTCACGGAAACAACTGAATGTTGTAATAAATGGATGGGAGTAGACCAACATGCATGTTAGGGTTAACCTCCTTGAAAGGGAAATCGGGGGGAATATAAAGGGATGACACCCTCCATATTAGGGTGTTGTGTGACCAAAGAAATACGGAAATATCATGGGGATAATATTCACGGGAATAGCCAGGCCTATCGCATTGTCGCGAAATAGTACTCAAAGTAAATGCTAATTAAGACGAGGTCGAGGGATTATTATTTGAAAGAATAATAAGCACCTGAGACTTCGTCGAATTAAGATCCTTCAAAAAGGATGAGGAAAAATAAGACCTTAATTAGGAGGTGCAATAAGACCACGTATAATAACACATAAGTAAGAGGCATACTTGAAACCGCTACAAAAATAACATGAGAGTCAAAGGCAAAGACAAATGAAACAAGAAAGTAGAAGATAGAGACAACACGAGAAGCACATGAGAAATTCAAAATAAATTACAACGAGATGCCTCATAAATTCCAAGGGAAATGAAGGAAAATGAAAGATCTTACGAAGCTTAAAGATTATAAAGGTAAAATTCGGGAAGTATCACCCAATCTTACTCCCTACCTCGAAAATACATAAAATAATAAGAGGCAAGTATATACTTTTGGGTTTTATTATTCTCTTAAGTATTTCCTCGGAAATCAGGCTCCAACTTGAGAAATAAAGGCAAGTATATACTTGATAAAATGGTTAAGGAAGGTGTGGAACTTCATGGGAAGATTGTAATATTAATATGCTTAACAAGATATGTCACTCAAAACCAAGAATATATGAAACAATACTAAATGTCCCCCCCCCCCCCAACCCCAAACTTGGGAGCGCCCAGACAGAGAAATTGTTTCCAAAATAACTAAAGTTGAAACTTAAGAAGAGAAATTAAGATTGTTGTTGAAGAGGAATTCCATCAGTGATCTCGGTGATATCAACAGTAGCCTTGCCAAGATTAGCACCAGTATCTGCATTGGGACCCGAGGGCTGTCCAGGGAAACTCATGGGAATATAGGCATCTCCGGGTTTCTCCACTTCGACATATTCTTTATCGATCTTCTTCTCCTCTTCATCTTCAGCAATTAACCTCTCCTCTTCGCCCAAGCTTACTCCATCATCATTTGGTCGCTCATCCTAGGATAAAACCTCGAGAGGAAAAGTGGGGAGAGAAATATTCTACTTGTCGTATAAGTTGATGAATATGGACATCAGATAACTCTGGGTATTCTTATGAGCTAACATCGTAAGTTTCGCAGAATCCTCCATCATATCGTCAATATCAAAATTCAAATCCTTGAACTAATCTCTGAGGCGAGAAGCCTCTTTGTGAGACTCATCCCTTTCATGGGAAAGATGAAGAACTTGATTCTTGTAACGGTCTTCAGATTCTGCAAAACGAAACAAGATTGTATCAGAAACCTAAAGTTCGATCTAACCATAACTATGCATTACACCTAAAGCTACCTTTCATTTGTAAGATAGTAGTGTTCAAAGTCTCTTGGATATCGGAATACAAATGATCCAGCCTGGAGATTTATAGATCCGACTTTTGAAGTTGAATGCATAGCTCATGATACACATTGTCCTAACCTTTACCGTGACCAGACTTCAAAGTATCTTTTCTAGGTTGAATGAAAAAAGCACCCTTGTTCTTAAGAAGATCGGCAGAAGTGGTTCGGGGAGAAGATTTGACAGACTTTGAGCGCAATAAATTTTCCAGCTGAGTCTGAAGAAATTCCACCTTTTTTTTTAGACAATCCATCTCCTCGTTTAAACTAGCTACTTTTTTGCGAGATTTACGAAGATCAACCACAACTTGATTTTTTCAAACTGATCACATGATCGTTATCTTCCTCCAGTCTCTTATATGTAGATAAAGACGAGGAATGGAGATTCCTCGAAGTAGTAAGGGAATTATTAACTCGTTGAAGTTCTAACTTGAGGCCCTCATTCTCATCATGAAGATGATGATTTAGTTCCTCTTTATGGGAGCAATCGATAGATAGATAGACGATCCACTTGCGAAAAAAGGGTCTCGACCTTTTCATTCAGAATCTCATTTTCAGTCACATAACAGTCTTTTTGAGTCAGGAGATTCAGATTTTCCACATGAATATCTTCTAGTGAGGCAGACGCTTCAGAAGCATCCATTTGACGTTTCATGCATCGAGCTTGACGAAATACAAAATAAGAAAATAACATACATAAAGAGAAAGGCAATAGATGAATCTACAAGGGAAGGAACGTACTCTGAAGCTTCTCTATATTCTTGCTCTACTTGATGGAATACTCTTTCTCTTCGTTGAGCTCTTTTGTTAAAGACTTGATATAATCATAATCCTTCTTCATCTTCTCGCGAACCAGTCTAGCCTCCACTAGACTGGCCATAAGACGGTTGACTTCCTGCGAACCAATGAAGCAGAACTTAGGAATGAACCAAGAAATACTATAAAAATATAGTATAAGAAGTATAAAGGGATCACCAAGTTCATTAAAGAAGAATGTTATTGGATATTCAAATTGAAGCATTCGATAATATGGAGGAATCCTGAGAAAGGAAGTCGTCAGCACTAAAAGTCACCAGAGATTCAAGCGCACGAGACCTCGTAAAAGGATCTTCACGAGCTTTGTTATAGATATCTTGGAGTAACTTCATATCAGGATCATAAATAAGGTTAGATAGCGCGGACGAAGCCGCTTGCTTCCACTTTTCGCCAGTGGAGGGTTTCGCCGTGGGTTTCTCAGGGTGCGCAACCAAAGGAGGAGGAATAGAAGGATCAACAACTTTGGTAGAAGTGGTTGAACGAGGGTGAGAATATTGATGCTTAGGAGGAATGGGATGACTTAGAGGAATGACAAAGCTCCTGAATGCTGTCAAGCCAGCCAAGTCCAAGACCCTGCGTCTCCTTTTAGGCTCGCCAGAAGAAGGGGCATGGGGGGCATCAGTCTGCGAAATAACAAGTTCAATATAATTGATAGGTGAAAGGGACGAAATACATGAATGATAATTTTAACAAAGTAAATATACATGAGTAGGATGATCACGCCTTTTTCGTCCCTTAATCAACTTAGAGGTGGGTTATTTGACGAGGAGAGTATTATCCTACAAAGAATAAAGGGTTATAATTTTAAGTTATCGCGCAGAAAAAAAAAGGGTAATGGGCGAAGTAGATACTTGTTTGAGAGTGGGGGACTCAACAGTAACATCTTTTTCCTTGCACGCCTTGAGAAGACCAGCAACAGGCATCTCGTACTAAATAAAAAGAGGAAAAGAGATATGAGAATGAACAAATCCCAAAACAAGAGAAAGACCTAAGAGACGCGATAATACCTCAGCTGGTACGGACCATCGAAGATTCCAAGGCTCGCAACCGGCGAGATAACAATGTTGGGGAAGGGGACCTCGCGAGGAACCCCTTTCTCGTTAACACCCTAGATAAAAGTGCCCCCAACAACAAGAGGAAACATCATCCTCGTCGCAGGAAAATCGAAGTCGATCATCTTGTCCCAGTTCAAGAGGGTCCACATCTAGGAGGAGAGCTTTGGACGGGGCAGAGATGGTGTTTCGGATAGTCTCAATACCCACTCTTAATTATTTCTCGTGCTTGTAAACCTAGTGGAATAATTAACCACAAAAGAGTCCATATTGTAATCACGAGGATCGTACTCCTCAACCATTGATGGGACTTGCGAAGTTCCATTCTCTGAGTGAATCACAAACTCGTTGGAGATACGAATTGCATTGCCAGAAAGCTGAAAGCCCCACATTGAAGCTTGTTCAAAATCTCTGGGAAGATAGGTTAGAAGGGTTGTATAGGGGAAAAGATAACTCGTCCCTCAACTGGCCAACAGTGACAATCATTTTGTTTACAGACCAAGTGTCGGACTGAATCCACCTATAATTCAGTTCCATGTCTGGAGTTGAAGAGATGGGAGTAGTTACAGAAGAGTCGACAGTAGGGGTCAAAGATAAACCTATCTTTTGAAAGTATGCTTGGAATTTCTCAAAGGTTTTGAACGGGGTAGGTGTTGAAGCTTTCTTTGGAGCCATGATAACGAAGGAAAAGCGAAGAATTTGGGAGAGGAGAAGGGTAACAACAATGGCAGAAGAAGGAACAGGTGCGGTAACCAATCAAAACGCAGAGCAAAGCAGAGAGAAGGGAAAAACAAACCCAAATCAGGGCCCAACTAAATATTTATAATACAGAGAAAGTGACCATCAAAGAAGGTCAACGGAACGCTCGAGGAATATTGACCGATAATGGCCGGTTACCAAGAAAACGTGGTCGCGTAGAAGCAGAAGAGACCAGAACGTGGCAGCTAAGGAATTTCGAGCGGTTCTTATTCTGTTCTCATGAGACTCGAACTGGATAAGAAAAGGCAAAATGTAGGTACAAAAAATAGGCTTGCCACGTGGTCACACAGGAAGACACAAAATAGGACCGGAGAATCTCACTCAAAAATCTCTCTTCGCTCCCTAATATCACAGTCAGTGACCAGTCAAAAGTGACCAGTCAAAAGTGACCAGTCAAATCAAGGTTCATAATCATCTCGTCATCGATTAACCACGCGAAGTAAGAAAACCTATGCGCAGGGAGGCATCCCAAAACGAAATAACTCGCATAAAGAATATGAATCACGAAGAATCAAATTAATAGTACCCAACAAGATACCAATCACGAAATCAAATATGGCGAAGTAAGGCTACTTGGATGAAAAGATAACCTGCGAAGTCAGTAAATTATGGAGCAAGAAAAAAGACAGTTGTACCGACAAACCCCTATGTTGACAGCGAAAGAAGGGGAAAACTTTATGAAAAAGGGTCTGGGGGAAATATAAAGCACCTCCAGGAGAATCTGACGAAGTAAAATGACCTTATGATTGGTTGATTATTTAAATGATGACCCCATTACCCTCCGTGTTTAGAATCACGGCCCTCGTTACATAACTCCCCAAATTAAATCAAGGGTAGAGATTGAAATGTGAAATATACACTCGTTAAAGAATGTGCACGAATTCTCACTCCTTAGATCTTGATTATTCCTTAGTTGGGTGTACTTCAGCTGCTTAGTAAGTCCGCCACTGTATCAGTGCGCAAAATTCAGCTTTTTTACTTCTAATTATAATGCTTTGATGCCAAATGCTGCAACAGTCGATGATAGTGAACGATTATGAAAGCTCTCTTAACCTTGTATGGTTATGATACACATATATTTATAGTGTAAAATATGGATACAGGACTTTATGGACCCAAATACAAATGGACCGGACTTACATATAGACAAGCATAAGCATATACATTCTACACTCACCCTGAAGCTATACCCGATGGTAAACAACGGGAAAGCTTGTTACAGAGAAAATGAAATATAGACACAGACAAACCCTTCGTAAACAAGTCTGCAAGATGATGTTATATGGAGATGTAGCGTAGCTGTAAAATACCCGAGGCAATTCGTTCACGCACAAAGTGGTAATGAATTTGAATATGCTTGGAACGATAGTGTTGGATTGGATTAATATCTAAATAAGTAGCACTGATATTGCCACAGTATAATATAGGAGGTTGCTTTAAATAAATACCAAGATCAAGCAATAGGTATCCTATCCAAATCAGTTCAGCTGAAGTAGATGATAAATCTACCCCATGAAACCAGATTTTTTCCCAAGAAAACACAATAACCAGTAGTTGATCGGGAAGTATCAGGATCACCACCCCAGTCAGCGTCAGAATAAGCGGTAAGATGCAAAGAAGAGTCACTCCAGAAGCAAATGCCGTGACCTAATGTACCCTTAAGATACCTAAGAATATTCTTAACAGCCATGAAATGTGTTTGAGTAGGCCGATGCATATATTGACTTACTTGATTGACAGTGTAGGTAATATCCGGTCGTGTCATGGTAAGGTATTGTAAACCACCAACTAAACTTCGATAGAGAGTTGCATCAGAAAATAAAGGAGCATCACTAGACTGCAATTTAGAACATGGAGCCACAGGAGTAGTGACTGGTTTGGAATAAGCTAAATCAACTTTCCTTAAGAGATCCAAAGTGTACCTGTTTTGTGTCAAAGTAAGTCCAGAAGAAGTTCTAGTAGCCTCCAAGCCTAGGAAATAATGCAAATCACCCAAGTCAGTCATAGCAAACTCAGAGTGTAGAGACGGAAGCAACGTTTTAATGCCCACAGTATCACTGCCAGTCACAATAATATCATCAACATATAAAAAAAGAATAATAACACCAGCAGAAGATTTCTTGATAAACATCGAATGATCAGATTGAGATGACTTAAACCCCAGATGAAGAAGAAACGACGCAAAGAGATGATACCAAGCACTGGGAGCCTGTTTTAAACCATATAGAGCCTTGTGCAATAAACACACATGATCAGGAAAACGGGGATCAACAAATCCTTGAGGTTGAGCCATATAAACCTCTTGATCAAGAGTACCATGAAGAAACACATTTTTAACATCTAGTTGCTTAATAGGCCAAGAAGAAGAAACCGCCAAACTCAAAACCAAACGAATAGTCACCGGCTTAACGACAGGGCTAAACGTTTCATCATAGTCTATCCCATACTTTTGAGAGTAACCCTTAGCAACTAATCGAGCCTTCCGTCGATCAATAGAACCATCAGGCTTTTGTTTAACACGATCAACCCATTTACTGCCAATTATATTCATACCAGGACGAAGAGGTACAAGGGACCAATTACGATTACGAAGTAGAGCATTAACTTCATCAAGCATAGCATCCCACTATTCCGGAGATTTAGCAGCAGTCGTGAAACACGTCGGCTCCATAGGGAGATAATTGTACTGAGTTATAAAACACTGCAAAATAGGAAACCGAGTGGAAAAACAACCCTTAAAGCTGCGTGGTTGAATAGTATGATCTTTGAGCCTGGTAACCATAGGATGCTTATTAGTAGGCGACGCTGGAGGCTCGTGAACACTGGGAAAGTCTGGCAAGACAGTAGAAGACGCAGATGTTGTAGAGTCGGGATATTGTTGTGTATAAGGAGACAAAGATTCTGAAGAAGCGAAAGAATATTGTATAGGAGTAGACAGATAGGTAGAAGGAGACAAGGAAGATGGATGCACAGAGATGATAAAGGGGTTTGTGATGACGGTGGAGAAGTAGACGAATTCAATGAAGTCGAAATAGGGAGAGAAGATTCAAAAGAAACAGATGTTGTATTGGAGGGATCAACATTAATAAACAGTGGAGAAGAAGAAGTACGTAGCTGTAATGATGACAAGGGAAAGTGAGTGGCTGCAACCGAATTAGGCCAACTGAGAAGAGTTTGTGTAGCTGGAGACGTGGATTTAATGTGAAGCTTAACATCAATATCCGTTGGATATGGAAAAAGAGACTCATCAAAAATGACATGACGTGAAATATAAACACGATTACTGGTGACTTCTAAACACTTGTATCCCTTATGACGATCACTATAACCAATAAAGATACATGGAAGAGTCTTTGGTTGTAACTTGTTTTGGCGAAAGTGAGACAAGAGAGGGTAACAATGACATCCAAAGGCTTTGAGAAACTCATAATCAGGAGAGCGCTGGTGCACAACAAAAAAAGGAGAAGTATTGGACAAGATAGGAGTATGAAGTCGCTTTATCAAATAAGTATTTGTGGCATAGAATTCAGCCCAAAACTGCTCAGGGAGACCACTTTGCAACATCAAGGCACGACCAGTTTCTGTAATTTGACATATTTTCCGTTCAGCAAGACCATTTTGTTGCGGTGTGTTAGGATAGGAAGAGTGACGATGTATGCCATTGGCAATTAAATATGATTTTAACGGATCACTATACTCAGTTCTGATATCAGTTTGCAAAACAAGAATGGAAGTAGAGAAGTGCTTTTCAATCATGGCTTTGAAATCCAAAAAACAACGAAACACTTGAGTTTTATAAGATATGAAGTAAATCCATGTGAAACGGGAGCATTCATCCACAAATAAGAGAAAATAACGAAAGCCACAATTAGACTGGAGAGGTGCAGGGCCCCATAAATCAAAGTGAATAATAGAACCAACTTTATTTGAATAAACTATTCGTGACTAAAAGGGAAGACGATGGTGTTTAGCACCAACACAGCTATGACAAATAGATGAAAAGGAAGTAGAACTAGAATTGAAAGACAAGAGTTTATTATTCTTAAGAGTATGAAAAGCATTACTATTTGTATGACCTAAGCGCATGTGCCATGTAGATGGATTCGAATGAATGCCAATGGTAGTGGCAGAGATAGCTGATGAAATAGAAGACTGGACTGGAGAGGAGACATGACAGGAAATTGGATACATGCCAGCTTCATTCTTTCCCTTGTACAGAGGATCCCCCGTTCGTCGATCCTGAATAGAAAAACCATCACGATCAAAAATAAAAACACAATCAGCATCACGTGTAATTTGTCCAACAGAGACGAGATTTTTGGCAATGGAAGGCACATGAAGAGTGTTCTTCAAAAACAACCGAGATGAAGGAGAAGTGAGAGTAATATCACCAATTCCTGAGATAGGTAAGAGTTTACCATTACCAACAAGGATTTCATCATTACCATTGTAGTCGACTCGATTCACCATATGAGATGCATCATATGTCATATGAGAAGATGCAGCGGTGTCAGCAAACCAATGGTTTTCATAATGCATGGATTGAGCGTGCATAGCCGAGAAAGACTGAGGAAGATCGATGTTTGGAGATTGAGTTAAACGAATGCATCTTTGAGCAGTGTGACCATTAGCTCCACACCATTGACAGGTGACGGATGATTGCGGAGGAGGACAAAGGACTGAAGGTGCAGGTAAGCCACGACCAGAATTTGAATATCCGCGACCATAGGGTCTAGGATTGTGCTGAAATCCACCATTGTAGCCTCTCCCATTACCAGTATTCCAGTTGCCATTGGAATAGTTGGTGTTCCAACCACCATTGTTGGAGTGCCCGCGACCACCATTAGTCCAAGTATTACGATTTCCATGATTCCATTTGCCACGACCAGAACCATTACCTCGTCCACGAAAAGAACCATTACCACGGCCACGAGAAGAACCACTAGGATTGCCAGCATAGGAAGATGGACCACGACCAGCAGACGAAGCACCAGCAAAGAAGGAGGTTGGATTTTGTAGATCAGAAACATTATGTTGGAGATTTTGAAGATACTGCAAGTGAGACTCATGGTGTAAAAGTAAAGCATGCAGTTCAGTGAATGTTGGTAGGGTTTTTCTAGCAATAACAACAGTGTATATACTAGTCCAATCAGCACCCAATCCACGCAAGGTAGTAGATACGAGCTCAAGATCAGAGACGGGTTGGAGGACAGCAGCCAATGAGTCAGAAATTTCTTTGATCTTTAGGATATATTCAGAGACAGTGGAGTTACCCTTTTGTATGGTCGAGAGGTTGGCTTTCAGCTGGAGTATACGAGCAGGGTTGATGGTTGCATAGGTATCACGAAGATATTTCCAAACTTCACGAGAGTTTCCACGACGAATGCATTCAGATTTGAGAGGTTCAGTAAGGGAGCAGTTGATCCAAGAGATAATAGTTTGGTCAAGAACTTCCCATTCTTCATAGGCAGGATTGGGATTTTTGTCTTCCGTAACTGCATCGACAAGCTCCTTGGCAGGTATAACAAACGAATCTTCAAGATACTTGTAGAGTCTTTGAGATTTGAGAACTGGGACCATTTGAGATTCCCAGAGAAGATAATTAGTTATGTCCAAGAGAACGATTTTGGTAGAAGAAGGAAGATGCGGTGCTTTGTCAGAGGATGACATAAGAGAACCAATACTAACAGACGCAGAAGCAGTAATGGTTGGAGATCCGACTTCAGAGATAGCTGGACTCGTCTGCGATATAGTTGACATGGTGGGAGAACGAAGAAAAAGATCGTGTTCTTTGAGTATATTATTTTTATATTTTTATTTTGAAACTAGGGTTTTCAGAAACACTGTTCACCGGAGGTTGCTGTTCGTCAGAGGAGAAAAACAAGCAGAGAAGATTAAAATAGGGTTATGTGAAGAAAAAGATTGAAGACTAGGGTTTTAGATAGAGAGATCGTTCTGGCTCTAGATACCATGAACGATTATGAAAGCTCTCTTAACCTTGTAGGGTTATGAGACACATATATTTATAGTGTAACATATGGATACACGACGTTATGGACCCAAATACAAATGGACCGGACTTACATATAGACAAGCATAAGCATATACATTCTACAGATAGGTTGAACAACTTAAGGTAGAAGAAGTCATTCATCAAAAGAAGAATGATAATCAAACAAAAGAATGAAGCAGGAAAATTTTGGCCCTAAATCACTTCATTTTCTACCAGCTTGACCATAGAGCCTAAAAAATAATTATAAGCCAAATGGTTATCTCTTATAAAATATTTCATATATAAGTTCAGAGGAAACAACACATAGTGGCAATAAACACTGAAGTATTGTCGCTATTAGGTAGAAGCATAACCAGTGTATAAACCACGCACTTCGCCATATCTCTCCATGAACCTGTGGGAATCAGCCTCACCTAATCACTCATTGAGAAACTTTTCTTGAGATACTCGTACCCGTCGAAATGATCATCCGGATTGAACGGAGACAATTCATGATTAAGGGCATCGGGTCTAGAGCCGCTACCATGTCTGTCCCATGTGTTCTTAAAGAAGCAATCGAATTCAGAGATTACTTCATCTTCCTCGCAGTAAAGTAATTTGACCAACATTTTAGCTCCATATGCAAATGCACTGTGAATCCTAAATAAGTCCACTGAAAAGCAAAAAAAATGAGTTGAAGCTTGAGATGAGTTATTATTATACCATATGCATTATACGAACGGTAAAACTGAGTTTAGAATGTGAAATTACCTTTACTAACTTTGCGACCAAGATTGTTAGTGTTACAGAATGGATCGATAACATTGAAATCCTTAGGGATAAATGTGTCGGGCCAATTCCGCTTAAGTAGTTTATATTTAGAAAATGAGCTGAAGAAATCAGTGCTGCTTTGGTTGAAAAGATGCAACTCTCTGCTATCGTTCCGAGGAGATTCTGCTGCAGCGGAAGCTGTCATAAAGGGATTGGTATTTCAAGTTGTCATAAATAAACCAAGAGATGCAGACATATCTGGAGGAGTAACTGGTAATACCTGTCGTATCTGTAAGTGCAGAAAGGGCAATAGGACCCGAGAGGCTAACACACAAGTTCTCCCAATCAAAATTACTATAGAACTCTAGAAAACAAAAAAGGACCTGTAAAATAAAGATAGACGAAATGTGAACAGCTTGGATGAGGCGTAAAAGCTGAAATCCAATATTGTGATGAACAAAATGAAGACCCCAAACATATATGGTAAATTGGATAGTACACACCTCAAGTGGTCCGGCAAAAGAATTGCTATCGAAGATTTGAAATATGTATAGAATCATTGTCTGGAGCGCATAAGGTGAAATAATGTCATCCAATATTTGGCTCTCGCGATAACACCATGCTTTGATCAATATGATGCTGCGCTTGAGAAGATGATTTTGCTTGATTTTTAAACGGTCGGCCTACATAAGAGATTTATTTGCTAATTGTTAGCCCGGACAATATGTAACAGAATCCCAATTCGTGAGTGATGAGAGTTTGGAAACCAAAAATAAAAATAAATAAATAAATAAAATTAGAGTAACCTATATTTACCCGCTCAAACATGCAATGTGACCCTAAGGCAGTCCGCATGTTAACAGATATGTTAACCCCAACGGCTCCAACAGTACACTTCAATAAACTGACCTGCAGTATTTGAAAAGATGGGAGTCATCTTAGACAATACAGTAAAATGTAGAATTAATACAAGATGTGTGTTCACTTATATACCCACCTCCTCGGATGGCACATATTGGATGTTTTTCACACTGAATTTTGCAGTAGCACTCTTTTCTTCATTCTCAAGAATTTTACGAAATTCATCGTACCATGGATCCTTTAGATTCTTTTCATCCAATAGAACTGTTAAGTCTATGGCGGCTCCTGGTAAATACGTCTTGGTAGCTGATGATTCAATGGTTTCCACCTGGAACAATCAAATAATAAAAAATATCTACATGAACCCCAGGTTAATCAAGTACAATGACTCCTTTTTTTCTTACATACTCCAAAATAATCATCAATCATCGACATCCAAACTTTCATGCATAACACCTTACCAATCTATCGCATTAGCAGCACATCGATGTAGTGTATCATATTTGAGGCAATTTATGCGCATATCGCATATGTAATGAATCGGATTCAAACGGGAAAAATATTATTTTTACAAAATTCCCTAGTAAAAAATTATTTGTCAAAATTTGGGTGTGCTATGGCACAAGTTAGGCTGGGTATAATTTTGTCTCTGTGCGTAATGACTCCAAGACCACGGAAATTCTACTAGGAGACTAGAATGTAATGGATCAATAATGTCCTAAAAAAAGGGGTAATACGAGCATACCATGCAAGAGCAATTTTGGGTGATAAGCGTCTTGACATAATCTGCAACAAAGTTTCTATAGAGCTCAGATTGATTGTTAGGTTGAATGAGACGAAGCAACTCTGAAGCTCTCTCTTCGGCTTTCATCCATCTCTCTTTTGATGATGAGGATTCTAGTAAGAGACGCCCATTCATAGATCCCTCACCCACACTAACATGTTTAAGACTCGTTTGGTAATTTTGGCTTTTCGTTTTAACTTAAATTTTTTGGGTTATGGCTAATAAAAGCATGGGCTACATTTAAAAGAAGCCTTATCTAATATGATCTTCGATCAGACTCTTCGTTCGATCCAAATTACTTTACATAAATTATGTTTCCGTTGAAAGGAAAGAACTGCATCTGTACGAGGACGGTTGTGGGAAACTGACAGAAAACTTGAGAAGATAAAAAGGAAAAGGATGTCCTTTTTGCTGGTCCCTGAAGAAACATAATACACAGAAAATAAGAGCGAGGGAAAACTCCGAGGAGTAACACACCAATGGAGGAAACTGAAGGTAACTCATCTACAAGGTTTGCAAATGTTTATCATAGGAATTAGGAAGCAAGCTGAAGGAGCTTGTTGGTCGACCTTCAGATAAGAGTAAGGTTGCAACTGTATCATACAGTGTGAAAAGTGGTGATGGTTCCAATTTCGACAGTAAAGACGTTGCTTCTCAAGCCATGGGGATGAGTCTAGATGGTGTAGATGCATACCCAGCAGTGTGAATAAGCAAATTGATCTCCTCTCTACCTGCTCATTAATTTAAAGATTTTTTTTTTGTTGTTGGTAGTCTAATTTAAAGATTTCTAAAATACTAGAGAGAATCCGCAACTTTAACTTAGTGACGAGGCTCAGGGGTTTGTCGACTCACTGGAACATTTGACTCGGTCAGATAAGTTTAACTCAGTCAGCTGTCTGACTGGTACCATTGCTCTTGATTTGGGTTGATCAAGAAACAACTCTTGAGTTGGGTACTTGGGTTGATCAACTAACAAACACTAACACTAGACCGAGCAGGGATCATCTGTGAAATCAACTGTCTGATTGGTACCATTGCGCTTAGTCAGAGTAGTCATGGGTTCCGTTCATTCTTGTGGTGGAATTTTGGAGGTATATAGTTGTGATGAAATGTTTTTAATGTTACCACACCTAAAGAGTACCTCACGCCTAAGGTGTATTTCTAAAAAATAAAAATAAATCTTCGTTTAGATGTCTAAGTTATCCACGCAAAACATACCCATTTTAACACGGAAATGCTATTCCCATCACCGTTTAAGAGTATCTCCATCAAAGGGTGTTTTTTTTTTTCAAAACACGTAGGATTTTAAGACCCCTAATAGCATAAATTCATCTCCAATAATTACATCCTACAAATTAGGAGGGATGTGAAAATAAATATTAAGGTGTTAAAGAAAATTTTATTTACACTCTCCACTCATTAACCAACTGGTATTAGCCCAGTTGGCTAGGGGTTGGGCTCCCAATCTATAAGTTGTGGATTTAATTTCCGCGCTGATCGTGTCAAAAAAAAAAAAAAAATTTTATTTACACCTTCACTTGCACCTCCACGTCATATTTTCATTTATTTTATCTTTTTAGAAATTAATTAAAGTAAAAATAAATGGTTAAGATTTTATCATACAAAATATTATAAGGATTAAACCCTTCAATATTGGAGATAGTTTTTTGACCATGGGGTCCAATATTTACTATATGTGCAAAATCTCCTAGATAAAAGTCTTAATTAGATTTCCACGTAGGATTTTTTACACCACTATTAGAGCATCTCCAAGAGAGGGTGAGAGTTTTATTTTCTTTTGACACATAGGATTTTAGACCCTCATTTATATTAAATCCATCTCCAACAGTAGGTCCTATAAAGTAGGAAGGGTGTCAAAATAAATATGAAGGTCTTAGAGAAAGTCTTATTTAGACCATGAGAATGACCTCCATGCCATCTTTTTGACTATTTTTTTAATTATTATTATTAAATAATTTTTTCTAAGCCAATAAATGGGGCGAACTTTAAAGTTACGTTTGAATAAAATATATATATAAATGGGGCATAATTTTAAAGTGAGCCTGATTTGGGCGAATTTTTAAATTGCCCCCGACCAAATTTTATTCGTGCACCGTAGCGTGGCACCACGTAAGTAAACCAAATTTTTTTTGTTTTTTTTTTGTTTTTCCTCTTTGGTTATACTCGCTCCACTGCAGTTGCTCTTACTAACTATATGAAACAAATCTTGCTTACTAGTTGTTTGATAAAAGTTCTCAGTGAGTAAAGGTACTTTTTCTTAAGTTATATATACTTTTGATCAAGAATTGTCTTTGTTGTTTCGGGAAGCGACAGTTGAAAAGTTAAATTGCTTTGATAGTAGTGGAATCAAACCTAATATAAAACCTGCCCTTGGTATGGATTTCAGTCTATAGAAGATGCTTGGGAGTTTTACAAGACATTTGGGAAAGCAACGGGATTTCCTGTAGCTAAAAGCACATTTGTGAAGAATGATGCCAGGCATATAAGAAGCTGCACGTTTACTTGTGCTCGAGAAGGTAAGTGTAATTCCGTCTCTGAAAATCCATTAACGCCTCAAGCAACAATAAAATGTGGATGTCCAGCCAAGCTAGTGTTATAGTTAAATTTCCTAGTTGGTTATGTAATCAGCCAACTCAATTTGGAACATAATCATGAACGAAAGACGAAAAATGCTAGATATTTTCGTTGTAATCGCCTCATGAATTCCCGAGTAGAAAATCAATTTGATCAATCTGGTGTGAGGTTGTGTAAAGGTTATTATGTTCGTGTAAATGACGTCGGCGGTCATGAGAATATGATGTGTTCTCAAAAGGATTATAGATATCTAATTGATAAGTTGCGAAATTCACAACTTGGAGAAGGAGATTCAATTGCCATTCTAAAGTATTTTGCAAAGATGGGTTCACAAGGTTCTGGATGTTATTTAAGTGTTGATATAGATGACACTGGTCGTTTAAGAAGTGTATTTTGGGAATATTGTAGGTCAAGAGAAGAATATAAAGAGGTTAGTGAGGTTTTTTTTTTTTGACACCACATACTTGGTTAACCGGTATGATATGCCGTTTGCTCCATTTGTTGGGGTAAATCACCATGGAGACTCAATATTATTTGGATGTGGGTTGGTAACACGTGAAAATACATATTATTTTGTATGCTTGTTTACGAAGTCGCTTGATTGTTTGTATGGACGCGCTACTTCCGCAATAATTATTGTCCAAGCCCAGGCTATGCAAAACGCCGTTGAAATAGCTTTCCCAAATGGTAGACATAGGTGGTGCATATGGCATGTGATGAAAAAATTGTCGGAGAAGTTTAAAAGTCATAGAAAGTATTTACGCATTACATATACAATGAAAAAGGTTGTCTATAATTCTCAATATCCATCAGAATTTGAAACAAAATGGATGGATATGTTACAAAAGTATGAATTGTCAGACAATGAATGGCTTAGAGGATTATATGAAGAAAGAAGACGTTGGATACCTTGTTATCTAAATGACTTCTTTTGGGATGGAATGCAATCTACACAAACAAGCGAAAGTATGAACTCATTTTTCGATGGATAGCTTGGTCCGAAGAAAGCTTTGAAACAATTTGTAGAGAAATTTGAACGTGCATCAAGGGATCAAGTAGCAAAAAAGAGTAGTGCTGATGCGGAAAAGTGTTCCAATATGATTCCTACTGCTATATTTTTTTAAATGGAAAAACAGATACAGAGACTGTATACTTTGTCGAGGTTTAAAGAGTTTCAAAATGAATTGACTTCAAAAATGTATTGTGAACTTATCAAACAAGAAGCGGATCCTCTTGGAACATTTAAGTATGTTACTCGCGCAACTGTGTGGATTGAGGGGATTGATGAGCAAAGAATTCAAAATCAGATGAACTTTGATGTGATTTTTTATTCAAATGAATGCGAAGTTTCATGTATTTGCTGAATGTTTGAGTTTGAAGGGATACTATGTAGACATGCTTTTAATGTATTAATCTGGCATGGAGTTAAGTGGATACCTGATAAATATATAAGATCAAGATGGGGGAAAGATGTGAAAAAGTCTCACACAAGTATGAAAGCTAATACCGGGTTTTGACGAAACACCATTGAGCATAGTTGTTATAATTACTTAAGTATTCTTTTTAGCGAGGTTGCAGATATGACAGTAAAATCAGAACTTACTTTCAATGATATTAAGCAATTGTTAGTCGTACAGTTGGAGTTATTAAAAAAAATCTTGAGATCGAAGAAAAGAGTCCTAAAGTATAAGAAAAAGATTCTCCAGGAGAAGAAGTTATGGATACCGTAATCATGGATGTCGTAATTGATAATACAGCAGTCGTGGATGTACTTGATCCTAACGATAAAACCCGCACTACACCAAATTTAACGTTTAGCAACAGCTCTAGCTCTGTTGATAATTTTGGTGAGCAACAGCGGTAGCAACAGAATTCAGTTGTTGGGAAATTAAAATATAGAAACAGAAA
This sequence comes from Papaver bracteatum, assembly GCA_023529315.1. Classification (NCBI taxonomy): domain Eukaryota; kingdom Viridiplantae; phylum Streptophyta; class Magnoliopsida; order Ranunculales; family Papaveraceae; genus Papaver; species Papaver bracteatum. The sequence continues at coordinate 457,220 of JAJJWX010002610.1, forward strand.
TAAATTGTTGCTACTCTGTTGCTAATTTTAGATTAGTTCCGGGATATATTTTAATGGAACAGGATATAGTTGTTCTGGATCAGATTTAACAACATATTTTTGCCGTTGCTAATGTTTTGCAACAAGAAAAAAAAAGGTCAAGTCTTCGTTGACCTAATCAAAAACCCCAGTTCCCTGCAATTGCCCCAATACTTCCTGTTCTGATAATTCATCAAATAACCCTCACATTCAGCATAAAATTATAATTGAACTATGAAACAGAACACAAAAAGAACTGTCATTTGGATATATCAATTAACTTAGCATTACATCAAGGGATCTTACAAAATATTTTAAATGGAAAATGAACTCTTCATTGTTGGATGACTCCAAGGCAAAAAAATAAATAACTGAAATACAAATACATGAAGTACCTGCCCATACTATTTACTTAAGCTAGAATACATAAACTCTTTCATTGCACAGAAGAGGGCAAGTATGAATACCTCTGCTCCAATTAACTTCTTGCATCCCAGGGACCCTTAGTACTGCAAGAGTGAAGTTTGAGGATAAGGCTATGAGTCCGTGAATTTGAGTCATGAAATGAATGATGCATTTGGAAATAATCTCAAATTATTTAAGATTTAAGGTCTAATACAACTGAGGTTGAGCGAATTTATTGATATTAGAGTTTCAACAATCGCACCTCGTGCTCATGGAATGGAAGGAAGAAAGACGTATGCCCTGTGCTTTTTTTACGCATGTGAAAGCTTCAATCATTTGGCTAAAGTCAAATAGTTAGATTTCTGCGCAAGTATAAGAATAAGTATCAAGGAAAATCCATGAATCTGATCTAATCGAGTATTTAACAAAACCTAATAGCACATTATAATAAGAATTGTAAAGGGAGATATTTTCCAAAATTATAACAGGTTATAACATTATCACCTTAGCAAGCATCTTTGAATTTATGACACCCATTAATATAATAGTCCATGTCTTTGGAGTCGCAATATCAAGCTTTTCGTCGAAGCAGTGATGTACCATTAATAATTTTGCATGTTAGTAGCTTGATAGCTGTTTGTACTGCAGACTTTTGAGCCTCCCATGACTCAAATTGTTGACCATCCCTCCACCAAAGTGTTGTACTGAAACACATGCCAAAAAGTTCAAATTGTTGACCATCCAAGATAACTAAACAAAACAATAAATAATGATCACATGGCCGATAGTCCTGACTGGTCTAAAACTAGTTCAAGATGAACTGGGTTACTAAGGTTCACCAGTAGGAAAAATCCTCAAAGGATTGCACTTGCAGTCTGTTTCTTGACCTTCAGATCAGAAGATTTTTTATTAGCTTATTCAGTGACTTCACAAAATACTACCAAAGAAGAATGCAAAGTTACATTCACTCTTATAATAATTAAAATAACAAAAACTAACAATTTGTTTAATGTTGTATAGGCCTATATTTTTGTTCTTACAGCTGTGAAGTTCATCGGCTCCATTGGGTTCTAGCAAAAAGCATTAGTCTCTATCTGTCAAAAATACAGATTCCTGTCAGCATCTCTTAGTAATGTAAGTTGAGATGAGCCCATGGGTAGTAAAAGCACGACGTGGAAGATAATTCAATTAGTAATATGGAAAAGCTACATGGGAATGATATAAAACAATTCTAACATGACATTTAGCAAGAAATAACTACATGATCAGCTTCCTCACTGGAGTTGACAACTGCAAGTCATACAAGGTAATGTTGCGATTACTGAAAACCCCCAAAAAATGCAAAATATGACTAACTCTTCTTTTCTTTCTTTTGTTTAATCTACAGTGTGACATGCAAACGGGCAGCGTTTTAAGAATTTTTTTAAAGCACGTATCCATCGTTACATACCTACTAGATGTGGCTAAAATATTTGGTTCACCAGGACTAAATCGAAGAGATATAACAGTATCCTTCCCCCACTCAAAACTCATTATTGGCTCTGACCTATTTCACAAGATGTACTATGTCATATAACGCGGGTTGGCATATGCAAATTACTTGTACTAGTAAGTGTGTAAAACCTATTGTCATCCTATATATCAACTTGAGCACCAGTTGTTTCAAATTAATCACCATCCCAGGTGATCAACATCCCAGAAACAAACACCAAAGTAATAGGTGATTAAACGAAGTCTGGAATCCATCAATAGTTATATCTAAGAAGATTACAGTACTAAGTCTGATTTTTCTCTGATAAAAGCTGCAAGTTAACAATTCATACCAAGCATTCTTCCATACATAAATGACCAGCAGTTGAAAAGTAATAAAATATATATATCAGAAAAATAAAACTCACATCTACTTCCACATTGCAAACTTACACCAGTGCTTACCTCTGATGATTCATCTGTTTTCATAACACTTGAGTCTGGAACATTCCAAAGCCTCACCCCTTCACCGAAATCAATGTAAAGGGGAGAAATACGCACCCCTATTAAAAGTTGATTTATGTACTACGAAATTATGGCGCGATCAAATGGTAACTTCAAAATGGAAGTATGTCCTTAACGAACATACTTTACCTTCTCAGAGTAATTTGGGGCGCAGTTAAGATCACCTAAACGAAGCATTACTTGGCACAGAGCTCAAACTTGTAACCATCTGGATCTTCAATAAATGCAATTACATTAATGCCACCTTTAACAGGACCAGCTTCTCTTATTACTTCAATAAACCTAAGTGCTTCTTTCGTAAGTGCTAACTGAATTTTAGAATAACGGAAGTGTCAAGGTAAATAATAGAAATCTTTGCAGCATATGGCCTACATGTACCATACAGTGGTGTCTTTAGACCAATTATTAAAAGTGTTAAAAATAAATAAAAATCAGGGAAGTCAACATGACAAAAACCAAACCATGATATAGCCATTTCCCTAACTAAGAGATTCATATGCAAACATGTCATTACATTGGACATACTGAATATCCAATGTTGATGGACTTTGAACACAGGCAGACTGTTGTACTGGTTCCACACTAAATTCTCCCTCTTGGTTTGAGATGCTGTGGATTCATGTCAAACTCACATCCCTCCATGTTAGATTAAGGGGCTAACATAGATGACACCATCCAAGAATTTCAAACATCATTTAAAATGTCTTATTCACATTAAAAAAGCAAAAGAACTTCATTATTTGGTTTATACATAGTATGGTGCTCCACTTTCGTCCATCTGGTTCTAATCAAACAAACAATCAAAGGAAGAGACAGTATAAGCGAACAATCGAGCGAAGGCAAAAATACAATTAAGCAAGAAATTACAATTACTAGCAAGAAAATAGATAAGTAGAGATTTGAAACGGAATTGATCTAACAAAAAGAAAGAAGATTAAGTCAGCACCGGAATAGAAAATTGAATTCTACATAAACACCACAAAGTGTAAATATGCTTGACCCTTGGAAGATGAGATTACAATACCACCATCGTTATTTGATCATCTTTTCTAATTCTTATTCAACTCCGCTTGCATATATTTATGATTCACGGAAACAAATCGCAACTCTGATTAGAAAATGCTAAACAAATCTACAAAAAAAGATTTAAAAAAAAAACTTACTGAATGAAAAAAAAAACGGATGGAGATTAAATAAAGTGTTTAGAATTGAGCAAGCAAACTGAATACATAAGTTGGTTTCCATATTTGAAGGAACTGAAAATTCAATCGTTAACTGATAATTTTCGATTTGTTTTGTACCTACAAAGACGCGTGTACAAAGGCCAGATCAGAACTTCCATGATTAAAGATCAACACCCAGATTTTTCTGAAAGACAAAGGACAAACCACTGTGTTTTAGTTTATTGATCGGAAACCCTAATTGTAAATTTTGGGGAAAATCGATATAAATATAGAGAAGAGATTTACCCCATATCACCCAGATCTTGATCATCTTCAACTAATGATGATGATTGGAGAAGAGTCTGTGTTCTAGGTTTTAGGTGTTCTTCATCACTTCCAATAAATAACCTGAATCAGAAGCAAAATCAAAATCTAAGGGAGAAATAAAAAAAGAAAGCGAGATATATAGATTGAGATATTGAGATGAAACAGAATAGCACATATTGAGAAACTGCGGATGGAGGAATAAAGAGAAAAGAGGGTTTCGGTTGCGGTTGCGGCTGCTCTGCTAGTAATGAAGAAGAAAGAGAGAAAACTTATCTCTTTGATAGAAACAAGTAGAAGAAATCTCGATTGTCTAAGGTCAAGGGGTCAAGCAGTCAAGGGGGTGTAAGTATATCAGTGCACTTAAAAGGATATCAAAAATATGGGCAGAAAAAGAGTTGAAAAGTGTTACCCGGAAGCATGTGAATCGCATGCTTATAATCTCCGCAGTTGCTACTAGCAACAGAACGCTGGCCGTTGCGAGATTCGAAACAGAAAACTGCAGTTGCTAAAACTTAGCAACAACTTTTTCTTGTTGCTAATTAGCAACAGCTCTAGTTCTGTTGCTAACCTGGGTTGCTAAATGCTGAATTTGGTGTAGTGCCGGTTAGGCAGACCGCGAACTAAGACATATAAAACAATGTGGAAACATATCAAGAAAAACCCTATAGCTAGCAATAATGGGAATGCATGTTATGACGAAGATGGACTTGTAGTTGTTGATGTGCCTATAACAAAAACTAAAAAACGAGGCAAACCGCTGGGCAGTAAAAATAAAAATGTGCATGTAACTTATTTTCATCCATCTCTATGCTTCATTTTTTTTTCTAGTCTCACAATGGACTAACCAATATAGTTGGGATATATATAGGTTGTGCCGCAACAGAAATCAATGGCACCACCTTCACATTTATATCAAACTAATGGAGTATTTCCCCAAGTTACTATGTGTCAATACAATGGAGTAGTAGGAAAAACTCATATGTATCAAGCTAATGTATTATCACCCCAAGTGCCTATGTACCAACCTTGGGGATTCTATCAACATCCACCTCCTCATTACATAGGACAGCCGATGGTAAGATATGTGATAATTTTTTTATAATTTTTTCACGACTTGCTTTCGTGGAGATCTATAATATCATAACGACTTACTTCTATAAAGATCTACCACTAATTTGTCATTACGATTGTCGTAGGATTCGAATGGAGTAAGTTCTTTTCATATGCAAGAGTCTGCAGTGTTACCGCCTAAAGCACACAATATGCAAATGTTTACTTATTAAAAAGATCAAATACATAACTCAATTTGGCAGTGCAAATACCAAACTACAGAATTTTACGGGGTAGATAGAGCAAAGGTATAACTCAACTGCATTTTGTTTTGCAATGGCAGAAGCTTACTGAGGAAAGGGAGTAAATGTGTAACCAAGTACTCAACTACATCTTGTTTTGCACTAAATGTGGATAGAATAATTAAGATCTTCTGATATTTTGGAAACATGCAGCATTTTTTTTTTGTAAGTTGTCGCTCTAATTTTCTACATTCTCTTCTGTTGCATCTTGTTTTGCACTAAATGCGGATTGGATACTTAAGATCTCCTGTATTTTGGAAATATGCAGCTTTTTTTTTTGTAAGTTGTCGCTGTAATTTTCTACATTAATATACTTGGAATTCACTTCTGTTTTATGACATTCGGTCAATACTTCAAATTTTCTGATGCACAAACAAAATGCGAGAAAGTAACTCAAAAGAATACAAAAGAACTTACTCTGAATTTAAATACAAAAGAACTTACTCAAAGTCTACAATCACAATTACACTAAGAATGGATGCAAAGTTTATGATTCAAATTAAAAAAGTAAAATAGAAGAATTATATACTTAGGTTAGACATCTTACTCGAGCATATTTCTAACATCTTTTTGATCAAATGTAAGTTTCTCATATACAACTGCTTGTTTCTCGTTTTCTCCTTTACCTTATCAAATTCCAATTTAACTTTCTGACATTTTGTAACTTCGGATTTTTGGTCTTTGTTGCTAATGGCATCCAAAATCTCAACATCTTGACATTCATTAATTTTGCACACATCTACATCCATATATATATATATATATATATGCATATTATCATAAAAGGATTCCGAGACATATGAAATATCTCATAATTGTTAATAAAATATGAAACTCTTGAACCTAATCAATGGAAACACTCAACAGTGAGATATAATTAAGCACTAAAGAAAACGAATGAAATATTGAATAAAACTGTTGACTTTAGAAACAATAGCCTATTTCTGTGAATGCCTACGTTGATCTTATCAAAAATTAAATCCATAACAGACGATGATGTCCAGAAATTGTTGCTATTATCAAAAATTAAACCAAAAATCATCGAGTACAGATGTCGACACAAATCAAAGATGTGTGATTAATATATGTGCCTAATAAGTCATAAAATTAACCAAAGTTGTTTAAATTGATGGAATAGACGAGATGATTTAAGATTTACTTAAATCTCTATGTTAATCTTAAATCTCTATGTTGATCAAATTTAAGAAACTAACTCTTTTTCTTCATATTTCCATGATGAACAAATTAACAAACGATTAAATAATATAAATCTAATAAAAAATTGGTAGAATCACTTGTTATAAATCAAATAAAAGATATGAATCTAAGAGAATCACTTACTGATTCGATTATTCTTCAACAACCAAAGAAGAAAATTTTACGCATATCTTTAGTTGTTTCTCCTATTTTCTCTCTCGGCTTAGATATGGAAATAAAAGTGAGATCTAGTTTTTATTTTATCTTTCCGGTAAATAAAGAGACAGAAATATAGACTTTTTTTATAAGAAATTGATACGACTTTTTTTTTTCCAGGTAAAAACAGCAGAAAAAGTTGTATTACAATAATTTTTAAAAGTCTTCATCGACAATAATTTTATTATTATAATATTAAATTAAAGTTTGACCGAGCACCCTCTCTCTCTTCCACATTTTCATTGGTATCAATCTGCTCTGTCTCTTTTTCTCAAAAAAATTTATCCTAAAATAATGGAAAAACATCTAATTGAAAATTATATCAAACCTGGTGTAAATGAAAACCATAAAAAAGTTGATGATGATTTTGATTTTGTGGTGGTCGAAGAAGAGAAAGTGAAGAGGCACGGGGAGTTTCATTTGATTGAATACAATCAAAAGTTGAGAAAACTCAATGAAAAAGAATCGATGGTAAAAGAAGTTGAATCGTTGAGATCAAAGTCAATGAATTCTGAAGCCTTAAGAAATTTGTTGAAACAAGTGGAGGAGAAACTGAAAAAATTTCAGCAGGATGTGGTTCTAACAAAATCTGTATGGAACATTAAGAAAAATGAAGCACAAGTGAAAGCCGGAAAAATGGTTCATAAGGTCGAAGATGAAATGATTTGTATGATTCAGATTGTTAAATTGAATATTAATATCAAGGAAGGGGAGGAGAAGAAGATTACTGCTTAGTAAGAGGTTGTTTATCAGTGGTTTTAAATCATTGTGGATGGAATTCAGTTTTAGTGAGTATAAATTTTGAGCAGAATCTCATGGTTAATATTTTTTTCATTATTTAGCATAGAAAAATATTATTAATGATAAACAAGTGTTTTTGACATGTTATGAAGTTTCCTATATATCTCATATATATATGAAATTAAAACTTCGACTAGATATTTTTACTGGAAAAGTTAGACATCAAGAAGATTATCTATGTTAAATTTCATAGTTTTTGACACCAAAAAATATTTTAAAGTATTTTACAAATTGCATAATGCAGCTTGAAATTTTTTGACGAACATATATTGAATCCTGATTGGAATCGTTTTTTCTGCTATTTGGTGTTGATAAATTGAGTTTTTGTATAACATGAAACTTATCGATCAAGAATTTATCTTCAAAAAATCATTTGGACATTTCATTTGGAATTCAAGTTTTAGATGGTGATTTCAAATCTATTGTGCATGCCTGTTCAAATTATGGGATGTGATTAGATATTATAGATTAGAGAAGTGAGATTAGTACATAGAGATGATATCTTTTTGATTTTAGTGCTTATTTTATATTCTTATTTTAGTTATAAACAACTTTCAAACTAGTGCGCCTCATGTGGTTTATTATATTCTTAGTTGAAAGTTGTAAATATGGTGTTCTAACTATAGAAGTCCATCGTCTTTGTTTGATACCTAAGAGCAACTTGTAATACACTTTTTCTTTTAATTAAATCATTTGTATGATTTGGGGATATGTGTGTTAACATGTAAATGATTGTGATATGTGATAATTTCACTTATTTTGACGAGTTTTTATTTGTTAATGAAAATGAAAATTATGAGTAAACGTCGAAAATCAATCGATGTGTGGAGCAACGGTTTTACTGATATTTTTGTTTCTTAGGAAAGAGTGAAAAATGTTCTATAACTAACTGAGCCAAAGAAGATGAGGTACGTTTGATGAACTATTGGTAGTTGTTGTAGACTGTAGCAATCAATTGGCTGCTTTTTAGATCGTTAAAATGAGTGTTCAATCCTAGGATGAAGTGTATGGAAAAAACATATTAAGTATATATTTTATTGCCTGGATACCAAATACTATTAACGATGTTTTTCAATATGAGTTACCATGATTTGAGAATACAGTGAGAGGTAGGTAGATATAGGTACCTTGCACTATGTTTGTTTTGATAGTTGCACCGAATCGTTTGAGAGAAAGTGGTATGGTCTCAAAGTTTACTTCGGTAGAACTATTTTGTTAAAGGTATTCATACTTTCGAGATTAGAATGAATATAGTTTCTGATTATCTTGTTATTAACAACATTAACATTAAAATTTATATTTTTTAAGGGTTTAGTAATACATACGAGCATGTTATATTTCATATAAATATTCAAGAATATTTTTTTAGTAACATATATTTAATCTTACCAACTTACCAAAGCACGTAGACTCCCGGATCTTGGTAACTTGCAAAAGTAGCTAAGAAAATTAAAATTTTAAGAATTGTAGGAATGTTGATAAAATATTTTGATGCTTCGCGTATTGTGTCATGAAATCAAAATCTAATAATTTAAGTATTGAATGTTGTCTTAATGAAAAGTGTTTGCCTTTAATCCTCTATATTGGGTCAAAAGAGTTTTTATTTGGATCATTAGTCCAAGAGTTATGACTAAGAACACATAGCACCTCAAATCTGAATTTCAAGAACTATCAAGAACTTTGTGTACATGTTAGACTCATAATTTGTGTTTAATAAAATTATTTCCAATTTTTTTTGAAAGATGAGATTTCTATTTCTGAATTGATATTAAACATCAGACTCCAGCTTCGGATGAAGTCTGTTGAATTTTTTAAATGAACGTAGGCAGAAATATAATTTACGTAAGTAACTTCCCAAGTTTAAATCTTTTGATGTTGATTTGAAATTTCTTTTGATCCAAGGAATAGTAAGGGTTCCATATCATATATGAACGTTGAACTTATACTAAAGGAACTAAAACATGAAGATGACAAGTTCACTAGGAACGAACCTAACTAGACAAGTATACAAGTGAAACTAAAACTTTGGTCCTGAATTTGGCATTGCTTGTACATTGGAAGATAAATTCTCACTGAGAAAACACTTTGCTTTTTAATCTATAACAAAAAGTTTCTATGAACGTTTTTTTTAGTTAATAAACAAAAACTATAGACTTCGTTAACACTTGACTTTCAGATGAATCCTCCAAAGATGAAACAATAGCCACTTACTAGATAGAGGAATGCCATACATATTAATCCGATGTGATAGTATCGCTGCTATTTCAAGAGTTGAGGCATGTCAATTACAACCATAAGAGTCGATGTTACGAGAATTAATTATATATAGTCTGAAAATAACTTTTGTACATCCTTTGGTGAAATAATTAATAAGAAGGTGTGAGTAAATCTTTTGTGGGGAGGTGGACATCCACCGGGATAGAGTTATTTGTGATGGATACCTAACCTAGAAACAGGTTAAAAAAAGATGAACTAAATCTTTGGAAACATGATTAGAGTTTTGCTTGATAGAATAATTTTTAGTAATCAAAATGATTTTGTAGCACCAAGCCTATATTCAACCCTACAGTCATTTGCAATGAAATTATGAAATACTCGGGGCAGAACCTGCAGGCTTGATTTACCCTAGCTCCAGCCACCACCAAAAAACTAAAGTATGAGTTTTATAACATGTCATGTACTATAAATATGAGATTTATTGATAATTATCTTTATCACCGTAAGATTTATGATAGAGTTAATTGGTCTTTTGGATGTAGAACTCGACAATTATCTTTATCACCGGATTGTAAATACAACAATTCAGGAGAGACATCAAGAAAAACATAGAAATTTTTTTTCTTCAAATTTCTGATACAAATTTTGAATGGGCTTACAAGGTGAATATTGTGTGTCACTTTCTTTCTTTTTGTTTGTAAATAATTATTATACTCCCTCCGTCCCACTATTAAGTGACCTATTTCCTTTTAGATTTTGTCCCACTAATAAGTGACTTATATCACTAAACAAGGAGATATTTCTAAAATTATCCTTTTAGTTAATTATAAGAAATATAAGAAATATGCATAATTTAATAGGCATGTTTATATTCGTTACGTATGTGTTTTAAAATTCTTTTCAATGGTATGAAGTTTGCGAACATCCGTGGTGTAGTTTGAGAGATAAATCATTTCGAAATTTCACTAGTTATTATCCATAAGGGTATAATTGTAAAAAATGCTTAAAAATACTATTTTCCTTGCTTTCCTTAAAAATTGTGCAAACTTGAACTAGGTCACTTAATAGTGGGACGGAAGGAGTAGTAAGTTATACATCACTGTGGTTTGTAATATCTAGAATGACGACGGATCCGCTCACATGTTTGAGATGACGCTATCTCACATGATGTTCTCCACCGTTAGATTTAAAAAAGTAAAGGATCCTGATTTTTAAGATTTACAAATTTAATTCCGGGTATATGATGGGTCGCCCATAACTTTTCTCTTTTTTCTATTCATTTTATTCTCTCTCCCACATATCTTCTCCCATATTTTCTGTCCCAAAATCAAAATCGATTGACTATAATTAGCATCCTGAAATCACTTCTTAAAAGGAACATAATCTTTAGAGGTTAAAAAAACGTGATCAATAGTTTTATTTCCAGGAAGAATAAGTGGTTTTGGAATTTTGACAGAATTTTTGGATGAGATTTCATTTTAGGGAATAGAAGTGAACAGTTACCATAGAAAATAGTGATGAATGGATGAGATATCAATATCAATACCAACCCTTATAAAAAATGAACATGATTTTAATTATACAATTATTTTCTATGCTTGCATTAGACCAAGTCATGGCTCGGCATCGTCAAGATACCAAAAATTTTAGGGCGCGGATCTTTTGTCCCAAAATTTTCTTGTCTCTCTATCCACACCAATAAGATATCGACATGTGTCTTAGTTTGAAACTAACCAAATTAACCAGTATTTTGATGGTTACACTAAATAAGGAAATCGTATATATTTGATAAATAAAAGGATTTTTTTTTATTTTATTCTTATCTTTACCTTTTATTTCTCACGAGGATTTTTTTTTTTTTTGCTTTAAATTAAAAGTCGTTCTTGAAGGGGATAGATTAAATGAAAAATCAGTTCATTGCCCCCATGGAAATCTTGGTAAGCTTTTCATTCCTCTTACGATTTTATCTTTTGTTTAATATGTTATACGCATTGATGATGATTTATTAATGTATACTTTGTACTTACAAGAGTGCATTTTTTATTTTTTGTTAGAGCACATGCTCAATGGAAAATTGTGGACAAGATGGAGACCAGGTTCGTAGAAAATTAATCTTTGATAACGAGATAGATTTAAATATATCTTGTAATGATGAGTATGGTGAAAAATCAAGTGATATCATAAAAACTAGTGAAAGTATGGATTCGAATCACTCTAGGATACAAAAACATCTAATTCTAGCTGTAGGGATGGAGTTTAATACAGAAGATGATGCATATAAGTTTTACAATACATATGCATATTTTTTTGGTTTTAGCGTTAGAAGAAGTAAATCTCATTCGTTCGACAACGGAAAGTTGAAAGACAGAGTTTTTGTTTGCTCCTCTCAAGGTGAGCGCCCGCCAGATAAGCGTATAGTAAAAAAACATCGTCCTGAGACAAGGTTTAATTGCCTAGCAAAGATGAAAATTTGTTGTACTCCCAACAATATGTACCGTGTTGCAGAATTTTTTCCTTCCCATACACATGTTACAACTTCACCTTCTAAGTCTCATTTTTTTAGGTCCCAAAGGAAAATGTGTATTGCAAATGTCATTCAAGCAGATATAGCTGATGATTCAGGAATTGCACCTAAACAAACTTTTGAACTTATGAGTAGACAAGTTGGTGGACGTCATAATCTTGGATTTATTCATGAAGATTATAAGAATTATTTGTGTACCAAGCGAACAAGAAACATGAAATCAGGGGATACAGGTGGTGTTTTAGAGTTTCTACAAACGATGCAGTTGAATGATCCTAATTTTTTCTGTGCGATACAAGTGGATGTAGATGATCTGATGACTAATATCTTTTGGGCCGACGCAAAGATGATGGCAGACTATGATTATTTTGGTGATGTGGTATGTTTTGATACAACATACAGAAAAAACAAGGAAGGTAGGCCTTTTGCAATGTTTACTGGAGTCAATCATCATAGACAAACTGTTGTATTTGGTGCCACTCTATTATATGATGAGACTATAGAAATTTTTGTATGGTTGTTTGATACATTTGTGGAAGCTATATCCGGAAAGAAACCCAAAAGTATATTTACTGACCAAGATGCAGCAATGGCAAGTGCATTGGCTTCGCAGTGGCCAGAAACATGTCATAGATTATGTATTTGGCATATATATCAAAATGCAGCCAAACACCTTAGCCATGTGTTTCATCAATTCAATGAATTTACTGGCGACTTCACTAACTGTGTATATGATTTTGAGGTTGAAGAGGAATTTATCTCAGCTTGGACGAAGATGCTGGTAAAATACAATCTCATGGATAATGATTGGTTGAGTGGAATATTTAATCTAAAAGAAAAATGGGCATTGGTTTATGGGCGAAATACCTTTTCTGCAGAGATTACCACCATTCAACGCAGTGAAAGTTTAAATAGTATGTTAAGGAAATATGTCAGTTATAAGTATGACATGCTACTTTTTTTCCATCATTTTAAGAGACTAGTGGACGATCGTCGTTATGAAGAGTCAAGATTGGACTTCAAAGCAAGCCAATCTTTTCATGCATTGCTGTTTCCAGTGAAAATCCTAAAACATGCCGCAGAAATCTATACTCCAGCAGTGTTTGAATTGTTTAAAATATAATTATGTAGAGCTCATGATTGTGCCTTCACTTGTTCTAGTGAGAATGAAACGGTTAGTACATATAAAGTCATTCCTCATAAGAAAGAGTATCACCACACAGTTATCTTTGATTCAAAAGAGAATAATATTTCGTGCAGTTGCAGAAGATTTGAATTTCCTGGTTATTTGTGTTACCACGCTTTAAAAATTCTCTGCATACGGAATGTCAAAAGTATCCCAACTCAATACATCTTAAAAAGATGGACAAAGGGCATCAAATAAGGGAGTTCAATAGTTGGTTCAAAGTTTCTAAGTGAAAATGATCCAAAGAAAGCCGTGGCTAACCGTTACAGAGACTTGTCCTGAATGCACATCCAAATGGCGACAAGAGCAGCGGAGTCCGAGAAAGCATATGAAATTGTTGTTTTGGGTTTGAATAACATTATGAAGGAGGTCGATGCGAGTTTGAGGGAAACAACAATTGAAAAAAATGTTGAAGATGTCCCACCTACTGCTGAAACAAATGTTGAAGACATCTCACCTACTGCTGGAAATGTAGAAAAGCTTACTTTACCGGTTAACAATTATAGTTCTACAGTAAAAGGGATAAAAGTGAAAGAAAAAGTAGTTGCCGCAACTGCTGTGAGGCCATCGAACGCGTTGGAGGTGGATGTTCAAAAGAAAAGGTCCCGAAAGCAAGCTTCTATTCCTCAAAACACCAATGTTGAGTCCTTTCCAGTTATGAATGCATTGGAACAGACTGCACCATAGAAAATGTCTCGAAAGCAATCATACATTCCTCAAAACAAGACTGTTGAGACCTTGCCAGTTTTCAATACGCAAAGTCATCTTCCGATAACACCCCAAATGGGAATGGTACGGCTGTATTTTTTGAAGTTACATCTGGTATGCATACTGTTGTTTAAATTGAATTACTATAGTTACTCATTGGCTAATGATTACAATTCCAAGTACCCAATGCTCTCTACCATTTTGGACCTGTGCATACTCCACTAAACTTCTTACCGGTAATATTCTTTTAATAATATCATGGTTGCTTGTTAGTTCTTCAAACAATTATATCTACATTTTTATCGGTGTTCACATATATTATTTGTGCTAGCAATACTATGTAGGAAACTATAATACCCCATACGGTAATCAACATTACTCCTCCAGCATGGTCCAAACTTCAGATTTTCCAGGTACTGTACACCGGCTCTTTTTATGAAAATTCACTTAGTAACACCATTAGAGACTACGTGTTTTTTTTTTGTTTGTTTGGAGTTTATCATGTATACATTTGGGTGTAGTAGAAAGTATTATATATCTAAATTTAGAAATGGTTTGGTTTCAGGAACACATGTAAATTATACAAGGAATGGATGAAAACTGACGCTTGATGGAGCTGCATGTAAGCATATACATGGAGTTGAAAACATGCTTGAACTCAAGGAGGGAGCTGTAACCATCTACTTGGAATTGAATAATGCTTGAACTTTTTCTTTAATAAAACCTGCAATCCACTAGTTTTTTTATTTTTTGAAGAGTAAAATCCACTAGACTTGATACTCAGTAGTACTTTCTATTCATTTCTTTACTAGTAGTGTACATCCTTCGCTACTATTCTCTTGAACAATATAGAATAAATACGAGATATTTAGCCATATTTTAATTTGATCAATCAGTTGGTACAAATACGAGATAACATCTCTATTGCACCGTTTTTTGTAATTCATTTTGCGCACAACCAGACATCTAAATAAACGCTCCATCGCTAGTATCACCGGCTTAGGTGATAGTTTGTACAGAAAAACCCCAAAAACATATGAAGATAATAAAAAAATAAAAGTGATATATATTTAGATAAAAATAAAAAATTTAAATTTTTACCGAAAATATATATTTCCTTTTATTTTTCAAATATATACGATTTCCTTATTTAGTGTAACCACCAAAATACTGGTTAATTTGGTTAGTTTCAAACTAAGACACATGTCGATATCTTATTGGTGGGGATAGAGAGACAAGAAAATTTTGGGACAGAAGATCCACGCCCTAAAATTTTAAGACGTTTTATCAGTATTATTAATCTAACCCAACATACCAGTGCATGTATACTCCTGGATCTTGGTAATTAACTTACTAAAGTATAAAGGAAATAAAATACTTATGTTATAGGGCCTATGGCCCATGGATGTGCGGTCCATATAGTTACCTAGAGTTTACCTTTACATATATATAAAGGATATTATATCCATGTAACCATATTATCCTAATCAATAGAAACTTCTTTTTGTCTCTTTACTTTCTCCATATTTTCCACTGCAACACGTTATCATGCACGAATCTACCAACTTGTGCAATTTTCTTTTTTTCGTTCAAGATTGGTTATGGATTATTACTTGAAGATTAGCGTGGTTCTGATCCTATTTTTTTATCATCATGGATGCGTTACCAGGTATTTCTTTTGAACAAAGAAATTTCGTTTTCGTAGTATATATTAGGGTTCCACAAACGTATATATGATTATAAAACCTAGAGATTTCACCGTTAGATTTCCATGAAATTTTAATATGTTTAACCCGATCAGTCATTACTATGTTTTTTAAAATTTCAATCAAATCAGAATAAGATGCAATCTCCAAAACTGGATTTTAATGAATCTGTGTACATTCAGGAAAACCCTAATTTATAGCAGCGTATAAAAACGTATGTTTTAGGAATTATAACCGTTAGATTATGCTTTAGTTTTGTTATGTGTTACATATTGTTCTCCTTAAAGCACTGTAAAACGTTCTTAAAGATCCAACCATGCAAAGTACTCTAAAGTACGTGATATTTTCTGTTGTGTCCATAGAAACGTGAATCGGAATAGTCATACGGCGTCATAAATATATTTTTATAGAGCCATTGGATGTCTTTGAAATTTTAATATGTTTGTCGAAACATTGTGATAAATCTAATGTAAAAAATATATCATGATCAGACGACGAAGAATTTATCTGTCGATCAGAACAGTTGAAAGAATAATTTTGTCAACTTTTAGGGTTAACGATATGTTTTGGGCTCATATACTAATAGTTTCAAAATTATTATCAATGGGCCTGAATATTTCATATATAATGAACCATATATGTTTATATTCATTATCCATGACCTTGTCAACCTAATGGACCGGGTCTTGACCAAATAGTTGACCAGACTTTGACTAAGCCAATTTGGCTCTAATTTGACTTTTTGAACTCAGAAGTACTTGAGCACCATTAAAGAGTCTATGATGTGGAAGTATGTGTGCACAAGTACAATACTTTCATCATAAAAATCTTCAACTTGTAAAGATACACCTTTCAAAGAGGAAGTCATTCCTTCAACATTTCCAAGGCGACATATTAACTTCAGACGATGTAATGCTTTGAAGGAAGTTTGTCGAAACATTCATTTTCCCCCAAACTTGAATATTCAGTGGGATGTAATCCACTTGTTAGACTATAATGAGTCAATAACTTCGACAATGATATGTTGTAATTAAAAGCAAACCTCACTTTTTGTGAAAAGAAACTCACATAAGTTTTCATGAGTCAGAGATGTAATTCTGGATCCAGTAATAATGATACAAAGTAAATGTATCTACCTATTATGGGACAGAGATGTAATTCTGACTCATATGAATGAGAGTTGAAAATATTGGTATAAGCATTTTACTGAGAATGGTACAAGTGTTGTAATGCAAGTATCATATATTAGTAGTCAACTATAAGAGTTATAGGGAGTTTAAAGGAAAACGAACTCACTGTATTCTTGGAGAAGGTCATATCATAGTTAGACGTCAACATTAATGGCAACAAGAACTTTGCCAATTTTTCTTATTGTTTATCTTTATTCAATCGAATTCGTATGGTTAGATTCTATATTTTGCATGATTTGATCCTAAACTATTGTCTACATGATAGTTTGACCGGTATTATATTAGCTAAAATAAAGAATTTTTTTTGCGAATAATTATATTCATTGTATGCTCTTACCGAATGAATAGTATATCATTTCCATGAGACTAAAATTCTCTAAAGCACTTGAGGTATACTCAAAAGTACTTGAGTTAAAAGGATCATTCGTACATTATGATGAAAAATATATCATCTTCATGAACTGTAACACTCTAAAGTAAATGAGATAATTTTTCTTTTGTTACGTAATAAGGCCACACCACTTATTACATGAAGCTCTTAAGGAAATATATTAAACTGCTTGTTGAATTGGTTCCTTATATAATACCATGTGATGATTGGATCATTACATGTAATAGCCGAGCGAAGGAATGCTCAATCTTTGTTGCCTAATTGGTATAACGATTAAAAGTTACATAAGCTCTATAAGAACTAAGAGATAATCACACCTTGTTAAATTCCACAGAAACCCATGCAAGTGGATATCATGTGGTAACTCACAGTGATGAGAATGTAATTTGATTGCATCTTTTTAGTCTCTAATATATTTGGAAGAACATTAGAGAAACTAATGAGTCAATCTAGTGAAGTGTAAATCACTATAGTATTTGGATTATTGAATCCATATTGACACCGACGATGAAATGTTGGGAATTGAATCATAAAGGCTTTGCCATAACCATAAATCCACTTTGGTTGTGACATGATGATTGTTTTGAAAGGACTCATACGAACATCAATTTATTTGAGTGAACAAAAACGGAAGAAAGATTGAGAGAATGCGAAGTCACGACATATCTCTCAATAAGTATTTTCTAAAGTACCAGATGCACAACCTTCTTCTCCCTCCCATTATGCTTTTAAGTAAGAGAGCATATCACTTATTTTACAAAGTCTTCAGTAAAACAGGATCGAGACCATCCTAAGATGCAAATGGTAAACAATCCATATTACAAAGATAACAAGGTGAAATTTAGAAAAATATTCATGCAGAATGCGGACCATTGATGTGACTGATGGATCTGGTGAATGTTTTGACATTTTGGACTAATTATAGTTCCAAAGAAATTTGCGTTTGGAAAACTACTAGCACATATTTTACATGTAAGGACTCACCACCCCTTGTAAATGCTAGCGATTGTACATCAAAAGAACTTGATGGTTATTGCATGTTTAATAGGATCAAATTCAGAGTATCCTATACCCCAAGGTCTCGCAGAGGCTATCATTAAAGGTTACAAATGGTGCCTAAGGCATGGTTATGCGTACAAACCTACCTTTAACTGCTTGGGGAATATGCAATATTGATGCATCTTTATTTAATTCGTTTTAGAACCCAATATCAGTCAACCTTTTATGCGTACCAGTTGGTAACTGGATTTAAGCCTGACATTCGTGTTCTTACGCATTTTTGGTTGCACTATATATGTGCAATTACGACTCCACATCGTACTATGATGGGTCTTCAAAACTGTTAAGTAGTTATGTTGGAAATGAGTTCCCAACAATTATCCGCATTTTAAAACCTTTGGCAGGTGATCTCTTACCGCTAGATTTGCGGGTTGTCATTTTAGTGAGACAGTCTTCCCGTCATTAGGGGGAGATAAGAAAAAGTATTTTCTAAGGAAATGACATGAATTGTCGTGGTGTGTTCCAACTGTGTCTCATATTGATTCTTGTACTCCACAAATGAATGTGAAGTGACAAAGAATAATCAATTTTCAGAATGTACACTGATGTCACTAAAGAGACAAGATCACACATACCAGCTGCAAATATTCCTACAAGGTTAGAAATCCTCAGTATGGGGTACACCATAGACTAAGGTGTTCCAATTACACTTGGTGGAAGTGTAGTTGAGGCCATGGCTCCAGAAAGGAAGATGGAGAAACCACCAGGTTCGATCAATGCTCACCTAGAAAGGAAGTAGTTGAGTAAGGCACAATCTAATTTGTATCATTAATGAAATCATCTCATTTGATTGTCTCTGAATATGTCCATGAATCAATACTGGAGGACGCTCCGAAGTATTAAATGATTCTAGAGAATAATGAAATCCTGACGGATTATGAGAATGCACATGAGTCAATGGAAGTATCATGCGTGCACAATGATAATATAATCTATAAATAGTTGCTCCAGAATTAGAGCACAATGAGATTGAACCATGCTTTATTTTGATTAATTTCAAATAAACAACATATTTGGCCCACACAATCCAGGTAGAACTTAGTTATTTGGAAAATATATGGGTATTTGGTGTGGTAGTGCTAACCAACCAAGTTTAAAGCCTATTAGACATACATAATTAATTTGTCATAAAGCATAATGAGAAGAAAGTAGTCTTAAAGTACAATGACTCGCCTTGTGGCGTGAGGTTTCTCACAAAGCCCTGGAATTGTTCTCTTGTAATGAACGTTATAGAGTTCCGCTACTTAGTTAGATTGGTAATTTCAAAAGGACTTGAAATGCAGCATATGTATGTGGTTGTTACATATCTCTGAAAGAATCCAGAGATAGAAGATATTTACAAAAGTAATTGATAGACTTTTGTTGCCCAAATCAAATGAATCTAAACCACAGAGTGATTTTACAGTTAGATAAAACGCTCACTTATAGATTCAAGCAATCAGGCGGATGTGGTATACCCGTTTAAGTGACCATTTGATTTGGAGGGGATAGACAAGTAAGTTATTTATCCTTGCGTATTCACAACAAAGTTCTTGATTTGGAATTATAGCTATCTATGTCGTTGGTACATACATGATGGGAACTCTTTATGTAATAAGAGATCTTAAATGCTATTTGAAATCCGAATTTGAGATGAAAAATCTGGGGAAAGCTCGACCGAATACTGAGCTTGTGGTATATTATCCCACCCGTTTGCATTTGTCTAAAGATGTCAGGCAATTTAACAAAGACATGCATCCTGATAGAACTCCCATGATTAGTCGAGGTTCAAATGTAAGTAAGTGACCATTTCGTCTAAAGGAAGATGACGAAGATGTGTTGGGAGATGAAATTCCCATATCTAAGTACAATAGACGCATTGTTGTACTTAGTATAATAATGTACTCGATAAAATTTTGCATCCTCAAGGAACTTGTTAGCTAGATATAGCTCAGCGCCAACGCAAGGTCATTGGAATGGTATAGTGAATTTAATCATGTACTTAAAAGTAACCATTGACATAAATTTGTTTTATCCCTATAAATACATTAAAAGGAATGCTAATGAAAGTGCAATCCAAAAGTTTTTGATTAAGAAGGAACAATAATCTCTTCTCCAACGAAAGTAATCAGAGGGAGATATGGTAGATTATTTTCTAAGTCATTACCAATATTCAGTTTCGAAAAATACATGACTAAATGAACAGTCTGGAACAAATCTGAAAGTAATCAGAGGGAGATGCCAACATCAGGGGGAGGATCCAAGGATATGATGTCGACATATTTTACTTCGAAATTGAAGCTGTGTTGTACTCTTTTTCCCTTCGATCGAGAATAGTTTTTCCCAAAGGGTTTTGTTACTCGACAAGGTTTTTAGCGAGACAACACTAAAAACATCAAGTATGTTGAACATTGAAGACATAAAGATCGTGTTGATATTACTGAAAATATCTGAATCAAAGAAATGAAATACGATAGTCTGTTAAGCAACATAACTTCTAGAATCAACAATAGGGTGGTTTTATAAACGTTCAAGTCACCAAAGTAAAATGTGATAAACTCCTTTTGACTGCATTAGACTAATGAAAATTGTCTGATATCAGTGGGAGCATCTAATGGTGTGTTGAACTATTTTCCTTCACCGAAGTTTCTTTTTTCCCACAGGGTTTTGTTACTCGGCAAGGTTTTTAATGAGACAACAACAAACACCGGGAATGTAATTTCCTAGCTAAGGCTATTGTCTTTCCCACGAGGATTTTCAGCCTTAAGAGTTATAAGCAACCAATAAACTTCCACGGAGCAAAGCGATCATCTGCAACAGATCACTTTTACTTGGATTTGTCATGTTGTACTCTTTTCCCTTCGTCAAGGTTTTATCCCACTAGGTTTTCCTTGTCAAGGTTTTAATGAGGCAACATATTTGAGTCCATATATGTTCTAAGTTTGCTTGATATTGTACTCCTTTTCTTTAGTACAGGTTTTGTCCCTATGGGTTTTTCCGGACGAAGTTTTTACGAGGCAATTAACTTAGACTCGTCGATCTTTTAAGATCGTATTGCATGTGACGAACTACATGTAAATTACGAGACAACATGTGAAGTAATACATGTGAAGAGTTATACCAAGGTTTTGTCCCACTGGATTTTTTCCTTATCAAAGTTTTAATGAGGCAATTGATTTCAGCACAAGTCATCAAGGAGGGAACGACATTTGAAGAACAACATTCAAAGAACTATATGTGAAGCACTATGTATAAAGTTTTGTTATTGAACCGCACAAGGGGGAGTGTTATAGGGCCTATGGCCCATGGATGTGCGGTCCATCTAGTTACCTAGAGTTTACCTTTACATATATATAAAGGATATTGTATCCATGTAACCATATTATCCTGATCAATAGAAACTTCTCTTTGTCTCTTTACTTTATCCATATTTTCCACTGCAACAACTTAAGAGTTTTTTTATAAGATATTTTGATGCTTTCTTTTATTAATTGTGCCTTGAAATAAAAATCTAAACGTGTAAATAGTGAATATTGTCTACGTGAAAAGTGTTATCCTTCATGTCCTCTATTTTGGATCAAAAGAGTTATAATTAGGATCATTAGTTCATGAGTTATGATTAAGAACGCATAGCACGTCAGATCTGAATTTTGATGAATTCAAGTTCTGTCCGGAATTTCGTGTAGATGTTAGACACATTATTTGTGCTTCAAAATTTTGTTTCTAATTTTTGTCTGAAAGATGATTCTAAATTAATAATTTACATTGAAATCCAACTTTATATGAAGTCTGTTGGATTTTTCAAACGAACGTTTGTAGAAATGCAATTTGCACAAGTACCTTCTCAACTTTAAATATTATTATATTGATTTGAAATTTCTTTTGATCCAAGGAATAGTAGCGGTTCCATACATGTATTGTACCAAGTATGAACATTGAATTTACATCTTAACTCATATGATGCCAATGAAACAGATAGCATGCTTAGTTTACTATCTGAACCGAAAGACTTGGGTGAAGATACTGATTGAATTAGTGGTCTATGATTCTATGGGCTCGTAACTTAGGCGATTTGGTCCAACCCAGCTGGTGAACCAAACCCACGAACTATATGCGAATCCGAATAATCCTCATACTGTTTAGCTCACTCATATAGACGTGTCCTAGGTTCGGAGTTAGAGCTACTGTAATTTGGCCGTCTTATCCGGTTCTGAATCATATGTGAATAGTTGGCGTTTGATACGGCGAATTACTAATAGGATCAGAACTAGACAAGAACAAATAAAATAAAATTTATTTTAGTAATATAAAAAGCAAAAGGTTGTATCAGATGGCTTAAGAAATCCATTAAACATTTTTCTTAATATAGTCAACAAAACAAAACTTAAATGCCATTGTTCGTTTTCAACAAAATAAAAATAAATAAAATCTCTTTCTTTCTTCACATAGAGGAAGAAGACATGGCTGCTGTTGCCGCGAAAACACTCTACCTTTCGTGTGTTTTGTTCGTAACAGTTGTTATCTCTCAATCATCACAAACCCATGATTTCTCTAATGGCTTTGTATCAACCTCCTCTGAAACCACTACTAGTAGAAGTATTAGCAGCAGCAAATCAATTAATCATGAACAAAATGAGAAGAGGAAATTAAACAGGATAGAAGAAGGTCTAAAAAGAGCTCGATACGCGATTCTCCGAGCGGCTCGTACACGGAATCTTACTAATTCCGATAGCAAAGAGAAGGATGAATTCGTCTCTAGAGGTTCCATTTACATGAATCCATATGCATTTTACCAGTTAAGTATCAAAATCCAACTAAATTTTGCATAAACCTTAAAATATCTGTGCTAAATCATTTGAATCTGACTAGCCTAGATTTCCGTGTACCCTTAAATCTATCGAAGTCACATTAATGTCAAGCGAATCAAAATTTTATAGTGGGTGTCTTTGGAATTAGCCGTTGACAATTGACCTAAAACGTTCGAAACTCGCTGCATGGCATTGCTCTAATTTGTATCTGTTTTTTTTTTCAGGAGTCATATTGAGATGGAGAAGAGATTAAAAGTGTGGACGTACAAAGAAGGTCAACAACCACTATTCCATGATGGTCCATTAGGCTATGTGTACTCAACGGAAGGACATTTTATAGATGAGATGGAAAGTGGATCGTGTCCGTTTACAACTCAAAATCCTGATGAGGCTCATTTGTTCTTCCTCCCGTTCAGCGTGGTTAACATCAAGCGGTTCATTCTTGCGCCAAATCCGTCGATCCCGTGGACATGGCTTCAACTGTTTGTGGAAGAATATATAAAGGTTGTCTCAAACAAGTATCCGTTTTGGAATAGAAGTAGTGGAGCTGACCATTTTATGGTTTCATGCCACGATCGAGTGAGTCTTTCCAATTTTTCAATTTGGTGGATTTTTACGTCTCAGGTGACCGTGCATTTTGCAGGGCTGACATTCTTCTCTGTTTCAGGGGCCACAAATTTCTAGCGCTTTTCCTAGCGAGCTATTCAAGAATTTGATCAGGGTTCTTTGTAATGCCAACACCTCAGAAGGTTTCCATCCCATAAGAGATGCCACACTACCTGAAGTGAACCTAAAACATGGAGAACTTGGGGGTCATCCACAACTCGGTAATCAGCCTACTACGAGTCGTCCCATCCTTGCTTTCTTTGCTGGCCGAGCTCATGGTTATGGAAGAAGTGAGTTATTCAGATACTGGAAAGGTAAAGATGATGAGGTCCAAGTCTATCAGAGCTTGCCGAAACCACTGAACTACACTAATCTGATGACCCGGAGTAAGTTTTGTCTGTGCCCAAGTGGATATGAAGTTGCAAGTCCAAGGATTGTTGAAGCAATATATGCCGGGTGTGTTCCGGTCATACTTTCTGATCATTACGTACTCCCGTTTAGCGATGTACTTAACTGGAGCCAGTTTTCAATTCAAATTCCAGTTCAAAAAATACCCGACATTAAGGTTATCTTGAAAAACATTTCGACAGCAGAGTATCTGAAAATGCAAATTAGAGTAATGCAGGTGAAGAGACATTTTGTACTCAACAGGCCTGCTCAGAGATTTGATTTACTTCATATGGTACTCCATTCTGTATGGTTAAGGAGGCTGAATATTGGGTTAATTTCTCAAGATGTTGGTTAAAGACATTGAAATTTTAGTAAAGTTTACAGTTATCATTTTGGCATCACAATTTTATAATTCCGTGACTGATAATTTTTGCGATACTATAGCATTTACTTTCTAAGAAATGGCTTGTGCAATAACTAGTTTTTACAAACAGCAGAACCAAAATTGGTGATGTAGAGTTGCAGGATATCCGACCCCAATAGTTTGACTATTCCTTTTCCTGGCTGATCTCCATGCTTCCTTCAGATGCTCTGGAAGTTCATTTGACGTCTTTTTTTAAACTTCTCCTGTTGCATGCACTCCTTATACTTCAGCTTTGCTGTTTTGAGAAAGAGCAGAAGTCGTAAGTGATAGCGTAATTCAAATCAACCAAGTAGACAAGTTAAATTGACTATTAGATATTCTTTTATGGAAATAAAGGTCGAGAAACTACCAGAATCATAAACTGAGCTAAATTTTTCAAATATATCTTCGGGTACATTGTGAACACTACAAGAGTCTTTATCAGCTTCCTTCAGAAGTTTTTTAAACTCAACAACCTGAAATGTAAAATCAATGAAAAAAAATACATTAAGCAGACTAGTAGAGGATGAGTTTCACATATTACTACAGAAAAGAGAAATCGTGTTTCAAGATAAAAGTTCATAGAGAAAACTTAATGTCAGCCTGTTTTCTCTCTTCTTTTCACCAAATGCCTTCAGTAAACTAGAGATCAGATACAATACTCGAGTACTTTTAACACATTAAAGAACTTTTTGTCTTAGTTGGAAGGAGCTCCAGGAGAGAAGTACTTTACAGTCGGGCGAGCAGCGCTAAAGGCTGCCTCAGGTAAGATATCGAAGCATGAGAAAGCATGTGTTGACAATGGGCATGCTTTCGTCCCCTTTGCTTTTGATACTTTTGGCTATTTGGCTCCAGAAGCAGTTGGACTACTCAAGAGGGTCCAGAAAGTCATGCGCAGCAATGTAATGACCCCTGGCTCACGAGATTTTATTTTTAATAGGATAGGTTTTGCTATTCAAAAAGGGCTAGCGGCACAGCTTGTCGCTCGCTTGCCTAGTATGTAATTTTTAACTTTGTAATTATTGGTATATTGTTATTTGGTAAAGGATCATTTTTTTCAATTTATAATATACATGTCTGGACGTATTGCATATCCTACTCTATTTTGATGGATTTGGGGCAGCCAGTGTATGTTGCCTCCTCAGGATAATTTAAGCAATACTTTCATAGAAACATGAACGTCCCATTCATATTTCAGTTTCTGGAATTTGACCCTAGTTGGAGAAGCCTTCCAGACAAGCCATGGTGGTATCCTTCGAGATTGAAAACTAATGCTACCCTTCAAGGTCTTGCAACTCCAACAATTATAAGTCAAACATTCTAAAACTGTGTTTGCCTATCTAGATCAGCACAAGGCTTCTATTAGATTACCTAACTTCTCTAGATATGCCTATCTAGATCAGATATCCAAAATTATTATTTTCTTGTTTGTTTGGCAAAAGTTCCAATGCCTTTTCTGTTTGCTTGCTTTCATTTTCTTTTCTCAGATTACTCCAATCTGGTTGTGTTATTTTTGTTTAGGGTGGTGAGACGGTTAATTTACAGTATTAATGTAAATATGTTAGCTGTATCCTTCAGGTTCCATAGTTGGGGATTGATTATCGATCTTCTGCATTCTCTAATCAGCAAGGACTATGTACTACAGGCAAAATGCCAGGAACTGGGTTGGCAATGAAGTTTC
The DNA here is from genome assembly GCA_023529315.1 of Papaver bracteatum. Classification (NCBI taxonomy): domain Eukaryota; kingdom Viridiplantae; phylum Streptophyta; class Magnoliopsida; order Ranunculales; family Papaveraceae; genus Papaver; species Papaver bracteatum. The sequence continues at coordinate 483,542 of JAJJWX010002610.1, forward strand.
TAGTGAGCTAAACCGTGGTCCTAGGGCTCTTCGAGTGATCTCATCAGCTGAGAAAGACCAGTTAACCCCTACAGCACACAAAGATAAATATAACCTTCCAGAGTTCCAGACAGATTATGAAAATGTGAAGTTCTCTGTAATAAAGTCCTATAGTGAAGATGATATTCACAAAAGTATCAAGTATGGTGTGTGGACTAGTACAGCAAATGGCAATAGGAAGCTGGATGCGGCATTTCCAGGAGGCAGAGACGAAATCTGGAGAGACGTGCAAAAGGTCTCCCATCTTTCTCTTCTTCTCAGTGAGTATAAAACTAGCCTTCATACCTTATAGGAACTTTTGGTTGTGGACTCCTGCTTATTATTTTTATCATTATCAATCAGATATGTGAGCTTTTTACGGTAATTTAGGTAAATGGGAGCGGGCAGTTTGTTGACCTAGCTGAGATGACTGAACAAGTTGATTTCAAGAAGGATATGGACTTTTGGCAGCAAGACAAGTGGAATGTGGTCTTTTCAGTCCAGTGGCACATAGTTAAAGATGTTCCCAATGTCCAATTGCGACATATCATACTTGAAACAATGACAACAAGCCTGTGACCAATAGCAGGGATACTCAGGAGGTAATTCCTAAGAATCTTCTTTATGGACTTTCTTTAGAAAATATATTTTTCATGAGTTCAGGTGAATATAATTTGTTGCTATGGGATAAATTCCACACTGAAAACTTGTTTTTTCTTTTTCTTTTTTTACTCTTTAATTCAATTGATTCTTTGCATGATGCAATGTTTATGCTATCAAGAACTAGTTTGAAAAAATTTATACAAAGAAATGAGAGAGTTCTAATACCTGATTTCTAGCCAGAAAGGTGAAGCAACGCCCACTATTCCCTGCCCTGGCAGTCCGACCTGCGCGATGGATATATGTCCTAACATGGAAAGGCATGGCGTAGTTAATTACATTCCTCACCCCTGCAACATCCATTCCACGAGTCATAGCATCTGAAGCAATAAGCACCTGTATTTTTCCCTCCCGAAATTTCTCGAGTGTCTTGCTGCAAACGAAGGACGGATTATGAAAATCCATTAAGGAGAATTTCCAGTATCAAACAGACTCCAGTATTGCAAATGTAACTGAGTAATACCTTCAGGCTGCAGATTATATATACAGCTCAGAAGTTGGAACATAAATTTTCTTAATCAGTGAAGGATTTACCTTCGTAGAGATTGAGGTTGAAAAGCAGAATATTCTTTGATCTTAAAGGGCAAATCAAAGCAATTTAACATGGTACAGAGTTCGTGAGTTGAATCCTTAGATTTTGCAAAAACAATGCTTTGTTCCCCTTTTAGCTCGTGCAGAAGTGCCGCCAAGTAAAGAGGTCTAGATTTTACATCACATGTCTGAACAAACAAAGCAAAGGAAAATATACGTGAATTGATGAAAAGAATAAACTTTGGAATCTCTTAAAAATAGAAGGTTACTAAAAGAATGTTCACATGCAACAGATTATTTAACAATATTAAACAGTGTAACCAGATTGCTCTTTTTTGTAACCAAGTATGGGAAACTATTTAGAACCTCAAGGGGAATGGATTGATACTTCAAAAAAACATTAAAAAGGTAAAGGAAAGGGTTTGTTAGTAACAAAATGCTCAAGGAGACGTACCAATTTGAATAATTGTAGCTTGTCAGGTAGCTGATAGCGGCCAGTTGTCAAAAACAAAGGGTGATGCAGATCAAGCTTGGCAAGCTTGCCAGGACTTTGGGTCAGAGTAGCAGATAAAATCATCTTCACAAGCCTCGGGGAAGGTTTACCTTTAAACCCCCTTTCGATACCGCTACATCAAAAAGATTTTTTGAAGGGTGATTAGGTTCACTATTAGCTCAAATGAATCTGCAGACTATGAGAGGCCTTTAACACAAATCCACAACCGTGGAGTATTCAAATAATCATCCTGTAACAGCAGTTTCTTAAGGTCATGGCATAGTTTGTGATTACATGTAAATGTAGTATCGTACTGTATAAAACAAACTCAGGAGCACTGACGAAATGTATTGGCAAAATCCCAATAAGGTAAACTTTTGGCGGACAAATCTGTCCCGATCCTCTTAGAAGTTAATTTAAAAAACAATTGACTTTACAAACTAAGTATCAAAATGGGATCACATAAAACTTACGATCTTCTTATAGTTCTCAGGGGACCGAGCAAAGATTGAGAAGCCCTCATATTTGCAAACTGGTGTTCCTCATCTGAGTGGGTCAATCGAAGCACTGCACGAAGAAAATCCTGATATTCCTCTCCAAGTAGCTTGTCTATTTCATCAACTACCTGAAAATCTCAAGTATATAAGCCTATATATATTATCTTACAACAGTTAGCTGAGGTCCTATGATACAAGGCCAATGATATGTTTGTTGTGATTGTTCTAACTAAACAGTTTGCATGACCCATGCCTTTAGTTGCTGAGACATTATGCCCTTGATATAATTCAAAAGGCATGCAATTGGGTGTCCTGATAGTCCAGGGCGCAGACGATTGATTCTCATGAACCTCGGGTTATGATAGTACTGACTACTGATCTAGAAAGATAGGGAGCGAGTGATAGGAGTTAAATCTGGCAGAAACAAACCCGAACATTCTCATCAAGTGAATCATGTAGATGGAATGCCAATGAATTTGTATTAATCATTAGTATCTAAGCATACCATCATGTGACAATTCTAATCCGTCCATGATATTTGTCAAGTATTTGAATTCCTTATAAGTTACTACAGAAATATCACTTAACAAAATTAGAATGTCATACTAGCAAGGCATAAGCTAATTATGTATTCAGATTCCCCTACCACACATATAACTGTAAACACGAAACTGCTCTAGCCTCTAGCAACAAAATGTCTACTTGAGTATGGTACTAGTACAGAACCTCTCCAAACAGAAATATGCTTCGATGTCCTTAGATTCATCATTTGAAGAGCCTGATTACTGAGTTTACAGTCTAAATCTATTCATACAAGCATAGCAAGTTGATACATCAACAAGAAAACTTGAGGGGAGGAACAAACAAACGGAAAGGTGCTTCTGTTAGCTTCATATAAGAAATAAGAAACTAGAGTAGAATTTCAGTCTAAAAATTGTGAATAGATAACTCAGTTCACAAAGTTTCTCACTTACAAGAAATCGAAGATGCTCAAGAGTAAATCCCTTTGTTGTGTTAATATGGTCCATCAGTCTTCCAGGTGTTGCCACTAAAATATCAACTCCGCTTTCTAATTCTTTCACTGGGTCATACCAAACACCTGCCTCGATAGCAGGCCGCTTAATGAGCTTTGATATCTCATCTGACATTTTACCTTTACCACCAATAGCTGAACCAACAGTTAACCCCACAGCTGGTGCTATAGATTCAAACACACTTTTTACCTATACCAAAATGCGAAAATAAAATAAAATCACTAAACAGCACAATTCTAGAAAATCAACACATTAATTACCAACGTTCGGAGACGAACCTGATCTGCCAAATCACGGGAAGGCAAGACGATTAAAGCGCGTATGCGTCTAACATTCCTTGTCGAAAGAGATTGAACAATAGGCAATGCATAAGCTAAGGTTTTCCCACTTCCAGTTGGTGAATTAATACAAAGATCTCTCTCAAATTGACCAGGCCCAATTGTTTGTTTCCATACTGCATACTGAATTGGATACAATGTTGTAAAATTCTCACTGATATTACTTAATGCCTCCACCAGTCTAAACACAAACAATTAAACAAAAAATCAACAATCAAAAGCACAATCAAAAATCACTGAAAGAGAATGAAATATAGAGAGAGATGGAGGGAGGAAGGGATACCTGGGATCAAGTCCAGGAACATGTTCTAATAGAATATCTTCAATGAGATTGACATTTATAGGAGCTCTCATCCATGGGAGAACTGGGATTTTCTGCTGTTTGTTTTCAGATGATTCTAACCATTTTTAAAACCATTTCAGATGATTTTCGATTTTAAACCCTAAACTAAACCAAAATTTGTTTATTTTATCAAAACTACACGCCCAGCAGAAGGAAGATTAAACCCTAGAACTAATGGAGAAGAGAGGGAATAATTTGATATTCTCTGATTCTAATAAACCCTAAACGCTAAACGGCTAAACCCAAAATTTGTTTATTTTATCAAACACGCTTACACGCCTAAAGATATGGAGAGTCAGAATTGGGCTTACTAATTGCAGGCCCAATATACTGGACTTCCATTGTATTCAGCCGCGTCTAGCTATATGCCAAAGATGATGAATTATGCTCTACGCAAATCCTAGAGAGAGTGGTACATATAGGTGGTCTTGGAAAATACTCGTGTGGGATTGAAAGGATAATGACATCTAATGGAGACCGATGAAGTAAGCCAGTGTTTGAAATTTTGAATCTGCATTGTTGTCATTCATTGCAAATATGGACTATTGGAATATTGGAGACTAATGAAGTAAGCTAGTTTTTGAAATATTCCAATGCGCGGTTTCATTACGAAGTCGTATATTGGTGGGTATACGTAGTAATTAAGTTGGTTTGTGCTGGATTCAGTTGTGTTTGTTGCCGATAAGAATAAGGACATAATAGCGGGCGGAGGCACCCCAAGGCAAGGGTATGCTTCATTTGCCCATTATGGTGTCATGAATGTAAGGAGAAAATATCCTTTGGTCCATTTATATTCGGGCCCACATCATTTTGGTCCTTCGAGAAAACGTCTTTTCCAACCCTCTCTAACTTTTACCGCCATAAACACCATCACCTGCCTAAAAACGTGTAAAATCTTCTCTCTTTTCAGTTTCTTCATTTCACCTTTGCAGAAAACGTCTTCTTCTTTCCATCTGAATAAACCAGAAAACGAAAATCAATTCAATCTTCAAATCATCAATTGAAAAATCAATTCAATCTTCAAATCGAAATCAAGTCCTTCATCAAAAAATCAAAAAACAAAAACAAATCGAAAGAAACGACCACCAAAATTCTTAGAAATTACTGAAACAAAAACACTAAAATGAAGAGATCGAAGAAGAAAACAGCAAAACCATCAACAATTGAAGAAGGAAACAACCAATTAGTTGTAGTTGAAGAATTTGAAGAGGAACTAGTTTAAAAAAAACAAAATCAAAGAAACTAGCGAAAGGTATGATTCGAAGGAAAAAAAACTAATTCGAAGTACTAGAAGTTTGTTTTTTTTACGTTGAATGTTCTTCTGAAGTTGAATTTTGATGTTGAATGTTCTTCTGAAGTTGATTTTTGATGTTTTTTGTTGTCTTCATATTGATTCAGTTATAGGTAGGGTACATAAGCAGGTATATCTTTTCGGAGTTCACAGAATAAAATGAAGCACAATAAAGTTGTATATCTATTTGATATTTGATGTTTGATCTATTCGAGTTCATTTTGTACCATGAACCTATTTCTGCTTTGATGTTTGTTGCACTTCATTTTATAGTGTGAATTCTGAAAAAAGTTGTAGATCTATTCGAGTTTATTTTGTACCATGAACGTGTTTCTGCTTTGATGTTTGCTGGACTTCATTTTGTAGAATGAAGTCTGAAAAAAGTTGTAGATCTATTCGAGTTCATTTTGTACCATCAACATGTTTCTTCTTTGATGTTTAGTGGACTCCATTTTGCAGAATGATATTTGAAAAAAAAAATGTAGATCTATTCGAGTTCATTTTGTACCATGAACATATTTCTTCTTTAATGTTTGTTGGACTTCATTTTGTAGAATGGAGTCTGAAAAAAAAGTTATAGATCTATTCGAGTTCATTTTGTACCATGAACATGTTTCTTCTTTGATGTTCGCTGGACTTCATTTTGTAGAGTGAAGTCTGGAAGTCATTTTTTGACTGAGTTCGTTTTTGTACCATGAAATATGTTTCTTCTTTGATGTTTGCTGGACTTTATTTTGTGGAATGAATTTTGGAAAAATTCTAGATCTAGAGTTCACTTTGTAGATTGAACTTCATTCTGTAGAATGAACTCCAAAGTACGAACTTAACTATTGGTCGAAATTATAAACTTCATACTGAATGAATGAACTCCATAGTATGAACTTCATTCAGTAAAATGAACTTAACTATTGGTTCATCTTTTTTCTTTAAAAAATATAGAAAAGAAGATAAAGTGTAGCTTTGCTGAAGTCATTTCACATGCTGATAAGATTAAAGCACTAGAGGAACAAGATTGAATGAAGACCAAAGAAAGGCTTTGTATAGGAATCCATTGGGGAATGTAATCAAAGTATTTCTGAAAGATGGCATTGTTGCTTCTGAATGAATTAAGTAAACAAATGTTGTACAAATTATCTGCAATACACACCGATTCATTCCTGATACAAATGATGATACATTCATTTTCAAAGTAAAGGAAAAACCATATGTTCTTAGATCCTCACCTGAAGAGTTATCGGTGATGTTTGGAATTCCATCTATCTCTGGAGGAATAAAAGATTCTTTCTTAGATCAAGAAACCTGATAGACTACACTTGTAGGAGGTTATATACAACCTATAAATTTGTTCCACCAAACAAGAAAGATTCTGATATAAAAAACACAGAATTGAAAGAAAAATAATTGAGTTGATTAAGAATAAATGATCTATTGAAGATCTTGTAACCATGTTTGAACTTTTTGTCTTGTATATCGTTTTTCTTACTACTGGTGATGGAGGTTCCATCCACAACAAGTACCTAACTTGCCTAGAGTCAAAAAGTAGTGTATATTTGTCGCATCTCATACACAAGCATTGGATGGAAAGCTTGAGAAGACGTTCTTCTGAAGGGTGTTTCCTTTACTTGTTGGTGAAATGAAAAACTATTAGATACTTGTTCATAATTAATTGTTGTTGATCACTGACTAGTATAATTCTTATTTTTACAGCTTTGGTTTGCTGAGCATTCAAACAAATTAACACCCAGGTGGAAGGTGCATAAAACAGTAAAAGATAAAGTATATCGTCCAAGATTTGCAAGGTGGAATATCGACACTATTAGAGCATACCTCGGTTGAACCCACCAAGCGTTGGTATGTCAAGTATTGTGAAGACTTGAAGAAGTGAAGATGTACGGAGCTACAATGAAAACATCATCCATCCACTTAAGGTTAGTGATATTTTACTTGAACTGTTTCATTCCCTAACGTATCTTTCAAGTCGTGCATATTGAAAACATAAAATTGCGAAGCATGAACACTCTAGATAGACATAGTATTAAGGAATACAATATGAAGTTTCTTTCTTAACCATTAAACTTTTTATATGAGACATCAACATAATCGTATGAATGCTATTGTGATTATGTATGGGTATGAGGTGAGGATTTCATCCTAGAAACAATGTTTTTACATGTGTTTTAAGGAAGTAAGTTCATGATATTTTTTGTGAACTGAAAAGGAAATTTCCAGGCGTTATTTGGGCTGTTCTTCATTGCAAATCTTATGAATGACCAATATGTGTGATTAGTATAACCGCTCATGACTTGTTTGTGTTCTTGGTAAAACTATTCACATGAGGCCTGACTTATATATTGGTATGACTTTTATTAGTGAAACCTATCTTAAGTAATCACCTGGGGTATGATCGGGTTTGTGAGTGTCTGACCAAATTTGGGAAAGGGGAACAGATCCTATGAAGAGGTGCAGTACATCACAAGGGGGGACCGATCCTTGTATGAGGTGCAACAAGGTTTATAGAAGAAATGGTAACTGATCATATGAACATGCGCAACACGTTTTTAGGAAAGGGGGAACCGATCCTATGGACATGTGCAGTGCATACAAGTTAGATACCAAATATATGTAGGGAACCAATCCTAGTACCTAGTCAGGTGTATCTTTGGTAAGCTAGTGTGACTATGCACATTACTCACATGGAGGTAGAACCGAAACTTGTTTTGTTAGAACCGTTACACCCATGGTTTGTGATTGAGTGTTACTTGATCAATCACATAGTTCTTGAAAGTCAGATGAACCAATTCTAAACTTGTTTGGAAGTGTGGTAAATCGGTTCCAAGTGAGTAAATATGAAAAAGGACTTGCAAGAGTAAGATGTTGACACACTTTGAACACGCGCATTAATATGTATTATTTTATTGTTCAAAGATATTCCTTAACAGCTAAGAAGGAAGTAAATCCCAAGATCAAATTTAAATAAGTTAAGAATCTTTTAATTAAGGTTTTTAATTATATATGGAAAATAAGAATTAGTAATGTGCATTTGCTAGTTAAAGATTTTCTAAGGAGATTTCGATCATTATATTTGGACAGTGCATTCACAGGAATTATGAAAACCGAATTTGGGTTAATATGGAAAAATATATTGAGAATATTTTCGGTTTTGGAAATTCCTTGGTGTCTAAACTTCCTTGTCTATAAATACTTGAGTTTGTATTTCTAGCAAACTAATCCTTCGTCATAGTAAACTTCCTATGTTGTACTGTCACTGGTGAAGCCGCCTATCAGAGAGGAGAGTAATCTAATTAGGTGAAATCTCTTATGTCCACTCAATTTAAAGTCTTCTTTGGGATTGAGAAGCTCTAGCACGACCCGTTGGTGGGAAACTAGATATTGCGGTTTATCTTTAATTTTCGTATTGATTTGATTGACTAACGGTGGTTGAACTTTGATTGCACCTAGTTTGTTTATGCTTGAGAATCTTCTCTTCTGTTATAAGATTCACTCAAACTAGTTCAAGGTTTCGACAGGGATCTTTAGACTGTTGTTAGATCTAAAGACGATCTTGTGATAATCTATTATTAATAGACTCCGTTCTATGTGTGATTGATCACAAGAGATTTAAGTAGTTGTGTGTAGGTGTTTATTGAAGATCTAAGAATATTTGAAGACAAAGAAGAGATATAAGATTTCTGAATTGGTTTTATAATCTTTGGTGTACACAATACTTGTTTGGGTAACAAAGGATCCAATTAATAATCGGTTTATCCTTGTGGTAGATTGGATTGATTAATTGAGAAGATCAGTATCAACACAGTTCTTTGGATTAAGAGTGTTGATTGGCTTAATCTTAATGATTACCTTTTGGTAATTGAAAATAAGATAGATCTTAGAACCTAGCAAAGGAGTTTATGTTAAGATAAACAGAAGAGCCTTTTTGAAACTTATATCACATGGTTGAAGAGAGTTGATACCAAACAGATTTGTTGTTCCTTTACTGTTTGGAATACGAACCAAAGGAATTGGTCCAAGTACGTGACTTGTTTACAGTTTGGAGGCGTAGGAATACAAACGGAACTAGGTGAATTATAGGTTTAGTTGCTTGGTCTCAACTATATGAAGTTGGTTTATTTTGTATAGCGGCTTAATCCTGAGAGTATTCAATTCTAGACTAGGTCCTGGGGTTTTTCTGCATTTGTGGTTTCCTCGTTAACAAAATCTTTATGTGTCATTTACTTTATATTTCCGCATTATAATTTTTTTATTATAATTAAAGTAAATTGCAAAAACGTTAATTCCTATTTACTTGATACGTGAATCCTATTGAGTTTGGTTAAGTCTGAACCTTTGTATCAAGTAAACATACTTCGTTGTTGTATTGTATCAATCTTATATCCATAGACGATCACACGAAGTGTGAACCGATTAGTTGCATTGTCTCGACTCAGTCCATAGATAATCACTTTCGGGGAAAGGACTTATAGGAAGGAAAAGTAATAGCTTGAGGTATATTTGGGTACCCTCGCCTTTTCAGACACCATTTGCAAAAACTTAGAAATGAATGTTGAAGAACCATGCTACTTTAAGATAAAACTACGAATTCATTACAAAGAATGGATTATAACTTCAGAGTTCATTTTGTGGAATGAAAAACAACTATAAATGTTTAATGAGGATGCAATTGGGGGTTGATTGTGTGAAAAAAACTCTAAAAAATGTTGATAATGCCTCACTATTTGAATTTTTGATGTGGCCAGCTTTCACCACCTTTCATGGAAGCATATTGTTAAGTGCATATTTTGCATATATTTAATGTCGAATCCATGCTAGTAATTGCTTATATTCTTGCAAATTATTGTATATTACGTTTGTTTTGTTTTGTTTATGTTTTGCTAGGTGAATCATCCAAAATAAGTGAATTTTCATTTTATTGTGTAATAAAAGAAGTAAGCTACAAACAAAGAAGGGCCAAAGACCAAGTAGAGCTCGTTCGAATCAAGGAGTTCTTTATATCATCGTGAAGAGAACAAAAAGACGAAGCAAATGGCGAAAGAATCGAGTCAATCCGACGTCATATGAAAATTCTAGAAGCAAGCCGAAGTTGAAGTACAAGACTGAGCTGTCAGTCCTGCAAAACTGACAGTTGAAAGGTGATTTCTAAAGACACCCAATCTTGTTACTCAGGGCGCCACCATCTTCTTCATGCATTATCTCAATTCAGGGAACGGTAATGAAAGAATGTATGGCTATGTTTGAAGGAGGAGTTGGATGGTTCATGGAGTTGGAGCTCGACGGTGATTTGTAATGAAGGAATGATGATGGAAGTTGATGAACTCGAGTTTTCCATGGAAGCCGAGAAGTAGTTAGAAGTAATAATGAACAAGAGTTGAAGCTATGGTCATCTCTATGATGGAACTAACGGAGAATGGTGTCGGTTTGATTTTACAGGGTATGGAGATGGTCATGGGTGTTTGTTGCCATTGGAAATTGGCTGTGGAGTTGGGTAAGATGCTGAATACGAATATTTGGCTTACTGCCATTGTTAAATGTGACTGGACGGATATCGATGGAGAAGTTGAAGCTTGCTGGCATGGTGGGTTTATGTTCATTACTCGATGGTTTTTTACAAGGTCCGGAGAAGTCGAGAATCTCATGAAGGTTAAGGTACAACGAGAGACACGGGGAAAATGCTCATTCGAGGATTGATGCTGCTATGATGATCATGATTATAATGGTAAAGAAATTTCAAGCTCGGGCGGTGATTGAATTGCTGGAAGGAGATATTCTCGAGAGAAACCAATGAGCAGCAAACGATGAGAGTGATGTATCGATGGCGGAGAGACATGAAATATTCGGACGTGTTGCTTTCGTGGATAACACTGCGCCAGCTGCTTTCCTACGGTTGGTGATGAATGATTCTACCGAAGATAGATAAGAATACTATTGACTCAACGTTTGGTAACGGCGAAGGACTCCTTGATCATCCCTTTTATCTTATTCTATTTTTATTATCTTTTTATTTAATTCATAAACCAATCCCCCTTTTACTTTGTTTTGCTATCTAAATAACATATCAATTACACAGCTCTCTGTGGGAATGATCCTTACTACCACTATATTACAAGTTAATTTGTGGGAAATATCTTGATTAATTTGATGTGGTTACGACACACATCAAATTTTGGCACCGCTGCCGGGGAGAGGTTGTTAATTGATTTGTTATTTGTTTAGCTTGTTTTTGTTTTTAGATTTTTTTTTCTTTTATTTTTGTGAGTCGTCATGTTTCCTTACGGAAATAACATGTACGGAGCACAAGAACAATCATCATATTATAGTGGTAATCAATATGATTTTCAATCTCATTCATTTGAAAACTACCAACCATCCTATGGGTATAATCAAAACCAATATTTTGGCTATGATCAATATCCCATGGAACCTTATGGATATTCTCTTACATGTCAACAACCTTATGACGGGCATGTAGGTGAACAATCGCAAGGATGGAAGGATAGTTTTACTTCTAATCGTTTATCTTCTTGATGTGAGCAGAAGCTTGATTGGTTGATTCTTCGGTTAAAGGCCAGTTTGTCAACGCCGGAAACCCCTAATGAAGAACCAAGCATGGAGAACAATACAACAACCAGATCTTATTACAATATATCTAACCAAACTCCTGATCGTTTTTATGATCGATCACCTATTCAAAAGGAGGAGACCTGGTCTGGATATCTTGTGGTGAGTGAAAGTACGGGTTCTGAAGAATGTCTTGACCAACTGATCCAAGCAATGGCACAACATCAACAAGGATTGGACCAATATCCGCAGAGTATTAATAAATCACTCCAAGAACTTCAAGAAAGTGTCCAAAACTTAAGAAGAGAACTTGATCAAATTAAAGAAGAGAGGAATAAAGAAGAACTTTGGTCTCAAAACCAAAACTATTCTGACATCCCCATGGATAGTAATGAATACTTGATCAGTAATGATTATGAAGATGAGCAACCTTTAGAAAGTTCTTACAATAATGGTAAATTATTCCATTTCCGGATCATAATAACGATCACTCGCCTATTCAAAAGGAGGATAATGGATATGACATAACCATTGTTATAAATGGTGTAACGTACACAAGTGAAGATTTTGAGATTTGCACCAATGAACTAGACTTTTTGGGAGAGGATTCCGATTCCGATGATGATATTGTTGAAGAGATTGAGATTGGGAATGAAACTAAATTGATTAAAGTCGTGGAAGACCCAATTGAGCTAGCCAAGGATTATAATGATGGTAAGATTTCGGTTGAAGTAGACGAAGAATGGCTAAATAGTTTGATAGAGGACCACGATACAAATGAGGTAAATAATTCATTGCAATTCTTTAAGAATGATGAGAATCCCATAATAAAAGAGATTGTGGAAGGTTTGTATATTCCTTTGCATATTTCCAGATCTTTTAATCTACATCACTTAGGATTGGAGTTGTGTGCTTCCAGAGTTTTAACGGATTATTTTTCTTCTAAGTATCCACCACTTGATGTGTTTGATTCTAGCATTGTGCAGGTTCACCATGCCGAGGAACCTTTTGAAGTATCCATGTTTTATGTTCTCTATCCACTTCCGAGTGTAGAAAGGACTAAGTATGGGGGAAACTTCGATAAAGTGATAACTTCAATATTTATATTTTGTTCTAATGTTTTCATGAAGTTGTTACTAGAATTACAGATTGTTTTCTGGGAAGACTACCAGATTTTCAGATTGTTGGTATATGCACGATAACAAGAGAGTCGGGCTGACGACTTTAAACCAAGCGCTAAATGGGAGGCAACCCATAGGTTTTGTATCTTAAACCATTTTATTTTTGTTTTTATTGTTTTCATATCATATTTGCATCCCCATGTTTAATTTCATTGAGTCCGTAATCTATTTTAGAAGAGAATTATGACGAATACCTTTTCGTCAGAAACATTCAGACTGGGCATAGTTCAGTCCAGAGACCATAACTGTGAGACCGTTTATTGAAACACTATGCCCTTTTGAAACTGTGTAGAAAACACGTAGGAGAACAACTTTTGTGAAATGGAGTTTTTCCAAATTCCTTACCAATTTGTACAGTTTTGGCGTTTAATCTGATGTTACATCAGAATCCAGAATTTTCGGTTTTACACATTGAGGACAATGTGAAGTTTAAGTGTGAGGGAGAATTTTGCATATAGATTTTTCACTTTTTTGTGTAAAACCTCCAACTTTTAGAGATTTTAGAGTCACTAACATACTTCTAGGTATGTTTACATAGAGAATTCTGACCGACATAACTGAACTTGGAAGTATTAGGGAACTACATTCGGATTTCATACGAATTGGAGTGTTAAATAATGGATTGAATCATGCTGGTGATGCAAATTAGGAGCAGAGAGAAATGCAGTGCTATCCCAAAAGTCCCTTATGTATCTTGATACCGAAGCGCTCGCATATCAAATTCTATCCAACTGAACCACAAAGTAGTAGCGCACTCAAGGTGTAACCCAGCGGAAGCTTTAAGTTATGTGAACTTAGGTTGATCCTAGAAGTTATACTCTTAGCCCAAGGTACACTTATTAGTGTTATCTTCACACATGATTTCTCCACAGAATCCCTCTGCAAGGTCTCGCATTCTCTACTTGTGTAAGGATTATTCAACAATTACACGGATATCCTAACCCAATATTAGCAATAGAACAATTAATAGACTAATCTAGTATGCATCCCAAATCAATCTAAGAATCACTCATAAACTTTAGATGTAGTGAAAAAAAACAATAAGATGATTAAAACTCCGAACAAACTTTTATAATAATAGAGCTTCACGTTAGAACATTGAATTCATCCTCAATCAACAATAGTTTAGCTTCTCATCATTACACAATTACCTGGTTTCCCCCTAAAGGGGTAAACCTTAAAATATTTTATGAAGAATAAAAGTGTATTATGAGATGTAGGATTATTAGATTTAGGTTAAGAAGTATCTTATATAGTCTCCAAGTTGTAGTTGCGCCCGTGCTCGAATCCGGGTCAAAATATATTGCCAAAAGCTCACCAAATTCCAAAATTGGTTGCTGCCAAAGTTTGGCCGTGTACAAAGTTCTCTAAACAATCCTATGGGCATGCGGAAACACCAAATAGTCCAGTCCATTTGATCTTTAAGCTTGGATCATTGGCCTGTCAGTTCCACGGAACTGACAGTGTATTCCTTTCATTCTTATTATAGTCAGGACTTTCCGTCCGTATGTTCTCCTGGATGTTTTAACCATTTTCTTTCACTATAATCACGGCTAAGACTTCTAGTCGTAAACTTGTACTAAAGCTTTCCTACTTCTCTCCTATGAATCTCGGTACAAAATAGTCCCTTTCCTTTGTTGATCCTCAGCTCGAGCTCAAAGCATTAATCATCTCCTTCATCAGACGTATGAAACATCAACCCAACTCAGTCCCTTTAACAGCTCCATAACTCATTTCACCGGAGAAATACCACCTTCAGCATCGTGATCATTCACCCCAACAACATCACAGAGAAACCAACACCACCATAGTTCAACTACCACCATTTCGTGTCCAACTTCAGCTCACACTCCACGTCAATGGAAACAAAAGTAGCTTCTCCTTGTTACAGCCATCATCACCCACCACCAATCATCCATCATTCTCCGTATACAGTTAACTCGAGCTCCACCACATCATCGTCCTCATCTTCCATGAATGACATCAGTCATCATTTCTTGTAACTGACTAAAGAGTTTTCTTTTGAGTGTGTGTCACTGTACGTTAATTCCGGGTAGAATGGTGAGCTACCCAACTTCACACCAATTCCAGCACTATTTTTGATCTCTTGAGTGATAATTTTGTCAATCATGAGGGTGACGTCTATAGATGAAAACCATCTTCTAGTAGTTTGATTTGCAGTTAGCACCATTATTTCTCTCTCTCTCCAACAACAGATCCATAGAAACACCATCATCATCAACAAGCGGGGCGACATCAAAATCTACAAGGAAAGTTGAAGACGTTTGAGGTTTACAAGCAACAATACAAGGAAGAGAAAATTTCATATCCAAGTAAAGCAACATATACATGAGAAGATTTTTATATACATGTTTAAGACTTACACATAAGGAGCGGAATTATATATCCAAGTTGAAGACTTATTTACAAGAGCTAAAGAAATCAAAAGATGAGAGTTATTGAAATTTATGATATGAAGACAATACAAGTTGTGAGGAACAAAGTGGTAAAGTACTTCTTTCATGACCATGTTAATTTTAATTTCGTTATTATCTTTTTGTCAAAAAATAAAAAAAAAATATATAGAAAAAAAAAGAAGAAAAAAAAGAGAAAATACAAAAAAAAATTTGCATTTAGGTTGTTACTTTTTCAATAAGGCCATGGGGAAGAAAAATATATAAATAAGTTTAAGCAACAAGGAATAGAGGAAAATAGTTACAATTGTCAAAGTTTTATGAAGTTCAAGAGTTTATCATCAATAGTTGAACACCGAAGATGAAGACCAAGATGAAGAAGACGAGCTAAAGACTACGTTTCTATTGGATGTTGTGAGAGTGGTGCTTTCGTCACTGCTTATCGGACGTGGAGGTGGTAAGTACTCTCATCCTCGCAATAGTGGTTGATTTCCTTTCTTAGAGATCATCATAAAAATATCTTTATTTTCCACGATTTTGTGGAGTCTCCAGAAATAATTCGGAAGGTTTCCTTCCCACCATTCAATATGTGTAGGATTCTCTCTTCATTCCTACCTGCACACATGTGAGACCCATAAAAAAGCCGTCTTGTGGAGTGCAATTATCATAAAATCCTTTTAAGTGAGGTAGAAGTCGAGGCGAAATGCTTATTGATCACTCTCAAACACGCATTCTCTCATTATGGTGTGGTTATTTCTCACTCAAGATTTAAAAATGAATATGTTCTTTGGTATTTCTAACTTCTTATTACTAGCATGCAGAAACTCTATGTCCTTATAGCTCTTTGGATGCTTGGGACGCTGGAACGCTTGAAGTTGGAGTAGGTTTTGTGGGTATACCTCTCGTAAGCCCTCACGAGACTATGACTCGTCCACTAGGGACACCTAGGGGTTTAGAGGCTTATTGCACATGCTAAGTGCAACCGTATCCTCGATGACAAATAGTTGTTGTATTTAGATAGTTTGCTCGAGGACTAGCAAAAGCCAAGTGTGGGGGAATTTGTTAAGTGCATATTTTGCATATATTTAGTGTCGAATCCATGCTAGTAATTGTTTATATTCTTGAAAATTATTGTATATTACATTTGTTTTGTTTATGTTTTGCTAGGTGAATCATCCAAAAGAAGTGAATTTGTATTTTATTGTGCAATAAAAGAAGTAAGCTACAAACGAAGAAGGGCCAAAGACTAAGTAGAGATCGTTCGAATCTAGGATTGCTTTATATCATCGTGAAGGGGACAAAAAGACGAAGCAAACGGCGAAAGAATCGAGTCAATCTGACGTCATATGAAGATTCTAGAAGCATTTGAAGCAAGCCAAAGTTGACGTACAAGACTGAACTGTCAGTCCTGCAAAACTGACAGTTGAAAGGTGATTTCTAAAGGCACCAAGTCTTGTTACTCAGGTCACCATCATATTCTTCATGCATTATCACAATTCAGGTAACAGTGATGAAAGAATGTATGGCTATGTTTGAAGGAGGAGTTGGATGGTTCATGGAGTTGGAGCTCGACGGTGTTGTGGAATGAAGGAATGATGATGGAAGTTGATGAACTCGAGTTTTCCATGGAATCCGAGAAGTAGTTGGCAGTAATAATGAACATGAGTTGAAGCTGTGATCATCTTTATGATGGAACTAACGGAGAATGGTGTCGGTTTAAGTTTACAGGGTATGGAGATGGTCATGGGTGTTTGCTGTCATTGGAAGTTGGCTGTGGAGTTGGGTAAGATGCTGAAGCCGAATATTTGGCTTGATGCCATTGTTAACTGTGACTGGATGGATATCGATGGAGAAGGTGAAGCTTCCTGGCATGGTGGGTTTATGTTCATTACTCGATGGTTGTTTACAAGGTCTGGAGAAGTCAAGAATCTCATGAAGGTTAAGGTACAATGAGAGACACAGGGAGAATGCTCATTCGAGGATTGATGCTGCTGTGATGATCATGATTGTCATGGTAAAGATATTTCAAGCTCATGCGGTGACTGAAGTGCTGGAAGGAGATGGTATCGAGAGAAACCAATGAGCAGCAGACGATGAGAGTGATATATCGATGGCAGAGAGACATGGAAGCATATTCATACGTGTTGCTTTCATGGATAGCACTGCGCCAGCTGCTTTCCTACGGTTGGTGATGAGTGATTCTAATGAAGATAGATAAGTATACTATTGAGTCAACTTTTGGTAACGACGACGGAATCCTTGATCATCTCTTTTATCTTATTCGCTTTTTATTATCTTTTTATTTAATTCATAAACCAATCCCCTTTTACTTTGTTTTGTTATCTAAATAACACATCAATTACACAGCTCTCTGTGGGAACGATCCTTACTACCGCTATATTACCAATTAATTATTGGGAAATATCTTGATTAATTTGTTGTGTTTACGACACGCATCACATACATTGATGCAGAATAAAAGATACTCCAACAACAAAAAGGCAAGACAAAAGCTGAGTTGCTTGAGGAAGAATTCACTCATTTGACCACTCAGATAGAAAATTTTAAAGCTACACATGTTCAAGAGATAAAGAACCTAAGAGTTAAAGATGCTCGATAGATAAAAAAAAAAACATGTTGAGGAGATAGGAAATCTTTTGTTAAAGCAGAAGAACTTGTGTAATACCCCGAAATTTGGTAGTGGTTGTCCGAATGGAATATAAGTAATGGTTTGTCCTTTCCTATCACCGAGGCCTTTTCAGCACAATTGTCTCCATAGTTGGAAGAAAACTCTGCAGTTAAGTGTGCTCGGGCGGGAGCAATCCAGGGATGGGTGACTTCCCGGGAAGTTTCTGCTGGATTACCGCAGCGATGCCCGTTGAAAACCACACACTGCCGGATGAACGCAGTGGCTAAGTGGGGACAGTATCGGTGGAGGACGGGTCATTACAACTTGAGCAATCACTTATAGAAGCAACAACTTCAAAGATACTTTTTGAAATAAATATGGAATGCCTTGTTATGCACTTGGATTCTAAGAAAACTAAAGTTGATGCATTGTTAGCACAAGGCGGAAATGTGGCAAAATCCATGGCAGACCAAACTTCAGAATTCATGCATACTATTTTCATCTATGAGCACAAGAGTGAATTATTGAGTGATGAAATAAACAATATATTGGATCAACCAGTGGATGAAGGAATGGAAGCTGGTGGATGAATGCAAGAGGATGTGAATGAAGGAATGAAAGCAGTACCAGAAGTTGTAAATGAAGGAATGAAATCTGCTAGAGGATATGGTTCTGACAACATTTTCCCCATCTTATCTATTGAAAATCCTTTTATTGAAGTCGATGGAAGTGATATTCAGGAAAAGCTCCTCGATACGATGACTAAAGAACAACTTCCTTCATTTCCAACAGACATCATCACTGATGGAGTTCCTTTAGATATTGATCAATGTGTGAACCTAGGTAAGAATTCCAAAAAGTTTTGTTCCTTCTGTAAAAAGTTTATGCTTTAGAAGTTGAAGTTCATTCTAAGTGATGAACTCTGACTACCATATATATTTTGGAGTTCATTCCTATGGATGAACTCTGACTGTTAATGTAGAGATTGGAGTTCATTTTCAAGGATGAACTCTGACTGCAATATAAAGTTTGGAGTTCATTATGAGGGATGGACTTTGACTACAATATATATTGAGGTTTAGAGTTCATTTTGAGGGATGAAATCTGATTGTCAACACAGAGGTTGGAGTTTATCATATAGAGTGAACTCTGACTGTTGATGCAAAGGTTGATCATTGATAATTGATTTATGCTTCTTCAATTATTTTCAACAACAAGTAACAAAGATGATACATTTGTCAATGAAGAGCGTGTTAGTCTGCAGCTTATAGATGACAATAATCAGAATAATGAAGATTTGAATATCAATGAGTCACATACCATTATCAACAATATAGTAAACGCAATCAACTGAAGTCATCCTAGTTTTTCAATCGGAATGTCAGAGTTCCAACCCACCCCTGAACCAGAAGAACAAACTGGAGTGGTCACTAGAGCAAATAAAGAAAAGAAATTTACCGCAGATATGGAGATAGCTTCACAAATAGTTACAAAACTGAACGAAATAGGTCTTGTTTTGTCGCTAGAGCAGACTCAACAAATCAATGTAACCATACCACAAGAAAGAATTGGAGTGACTACAAGACAAAACAAAGCAGTGAAACCAACAAGGGGATTTTATAACTGTTTTAGACTAACAGTTTGAGAAAAAAAAGAATTAGACTATAGTTGAACAAGAATATAGTTACGAAGCAGACACCTAAAGTTGTTGTTGTAAATGAACAAGAAAAGAAGAAAGATAATGTACAATACAAGAATGCCCATAAGAAGAATATTAAAGCTAACGTAGCTGCAAAGAGAAAAAGAGAAGAAAGTGAGTCCACACTTGTAAATGTCCAGGAGCATAAAGATGATGTGGCACCACAAGCACACCAAGAAGATCAGATTTGGGTAGCAGCACCGCAGCTAGTGTCAGAATTATAATTAATCCAGATCTACCAGACCTGAGAACACCTCCTTTTTACTCAAAATTAGATAATGCTGAGATTAAGGTATTTGATGATTTTTTCACAAAAGCTATGACTAGGTATGTTTCTCTTACTAAGTATAAATATTTCTTGATATGTAATTCTTATTATCAGTTCATTTTGTGATTATTTATATAACATACATTTCATATTTTATGTGTTTGAAGTCAACCATCTTGGAAAGCAGAAAATCACAGACAAAATGAAATATCGGTCCATGGGAGTGAAATTCTTGTTCAATGACTACTTGGACATGAGCATGCTTTTGTACTATATATTCAGAAATTATAAAGCTGCAAGCAAAGAGAGAATGTACTTACCAAGCCAAGACAGTGATACTCAAACAAAATACATCAACTTTGAGATCATGAACCCAACAACATTTATAAGTGTATTCTGACAATTCGTTTTGATTTAAAAAAAGCATGACTAGGAAGTTTATATGATATTTATCTACTTTTGAACTGTATAATGAACTACCTATCTAGACATGCATCAAATGAACTTCTTATCTACACATGAATAAATGAACTACTTATCTAGTTCATTTTTCTTACTTTTCAGACATATTTTGTATCTCATAATGAAAACAAGAGAACACAAGAAGTAGATGATTTTATAAGAGACATACATTGCAGGACTGAGAAGCCACTCATTCCTTTGAATATTGACCCAAAAATTGGTAAAGGGAAGTCGAAAGGGCTTCTAAGGGAACACTAGCATCTGCTGGTATTTAACATCAACAATTATTAATGGGAGCATTACAACTCCTTCAGAAAGGGTGCACTTGGTAAGCAATGTGAAACTGATGCAAATAGAATGGCTGCTTATTTCATGAAACACATCAACATGTGGCTACAAGGCCAGCAAAAGGGAAAGAAGCACAACCATTGTCTTTGAAAAACTGTCAGGAGTACCAGAGCAAGGGAAATACCTAGAGTATAATTGGCAAGCGTGACATGACAATGAAGATGCAAAACAAGAAAGTCAAAATTGCATACAAACTTCTTACTTCATCAAGAGATAAAGAGAGCTGTGAATTTACCAACCAAGACCACATTAACAACTCCTTGTGTGATACTGGTGTACTAGATTAAACTGAATGTCTAAGTATTACCTGAATGTCATAGATACTCTATATCTTTTGTCTTTTCAACTATATTATTTATGATAGTAGATTACCTAAATAGATAATATTTTATATTAAGTTCCAATCTTTTTTATTGTGTAATATAATTTATGAATACCAGTTCATTCTGATAAGTGAACTAAATTTCTTCAATGTGGACTAGAACAAAAACAAAAATACAAATTCATTTTAAACAATGAACGAGAATAGTAGTTTTAGAGCATTGCACGGTCGAACTCGCATGCGTTGCTATCTCAAGCATGTTTGTCAATATTAGTGATCAAAACTATAAAGTCTTCGATTTCTAGTCTACTATAGATAAGGTCTCGGACTAGGATAGAAAGTGTAGTTGAGCTCAAGAACTCCATGGCGATCATCATACAAGATGAAGGACTACTCAAGGAACCAGTGGATCTTCATCGACTAAAAGGTATGTGGAGACTTGAACTTATCTATCACTCAAAAATATGTCTACTCTATCTCCTATCTTGAGACAAAAGTTGTTTTGCTATAAAGACTTAGATTATACACATGTGGATATTTCGATCTGAGTATATCTTACTTATCTATTTCTCGAAATATGTGTTGGTAAAGCTTTTGCTTTAATAATGTTCATCTTTACCTAGTGACGAAAGTCATGTTATGTTTCAATCATTTTGGAAATTTCTCTGACGAAAAATAGTTTGTGAATAACAACTACATAATGTCCTCTGAGAATGTTTCAATGATTGGAATGAGAGTTTAGACAATATAACGATTGGAGGATATAAGTATTGTTGTGGTAACACATATATGTATAAATCCTTATTGCTTGAACCGAAGTTTGCGAACTTTGTTGATCAAGTGAAAACGGAGTAGTGCGTGAGCTCATTCCACGAAATCAGCATACAAACTCAGTCCGCGAACCTAGTCCATGAACTGACGAAGTTCTTGAACCTGAGAATTTATGCTAGAGTTTGTGAACTCCGTCCGGGAACTTAAGTCCGCGAACCCAGTTCACGAACTTAAGTAGGTTATGTCTATAAACGATATTTGTGAACTTATCTTAATAAACTAAGGAATGCTATTGAAAATAGTGGCTTTAAAGTTCATGAATCGATTCGAGTGAATCAAATTATTTTTTCTTCAATTGTGTCTTGTATAGTACATGATATTTCCTTGCAATTGAAAAACTATCTAACTAGTTCATTTAAGTCATTTGGACTAGTTATGGTGAAGAAGAATATGGTTGATATGAAGGTTATCATATGGCTAACCATTTGGTTAACTATTGTTGTACCAACTAATATACAAGTTTAGGTACGGTTACAAAAACCTAAAAACGTCAAGTACATGTGTGTATAACAAGCTATGTTTTCGATCTAACGGTTGATAAATATTAGCTTGAATATAATGAGGTTTTCATCGAACGGTGAATATTGAATGTTTTGTTACTAAGCTAATATTGATTGCAAACCCTGATTTGAAGACTATATAAGGGAGAACTCTGGTAACTGGGAAACCTAATCCCCACACATTCTGTGTGATACTAGTTGTTCTAAGTTAGAGTCGATTCTCCTTTAACATTTGGTTTTCTTCTTCTAAAACCAGGTTAACGACTTAAAAAATTCATTGGGATTGTGAAGCCAGACCGTTACTACTTTTCTTGTAGTTGTGTGATAAAATCTTACTTATTCTATCGTACGAGTACAATTGGAATAATTGGCTTGAGATTTCTATCTCCGATAGGCAAGATATAAAAGTAGTCACAAACACTTCGTCTTATCCTTTGTGATTTCTCAATAATCTTCTTCGCTGCGTCGATTAAGTTTATTGTGAGGTGATTGATAAAGCTGAGCTGTTCTTCGGGAATATAAGTCTGGTTTTATCAATTAGTTCATGTTCACCTTGATTTATCAAAAGAAGGAACAAAAATCATAGGTTTATTCATGGGAGATGAATTTATCTATCCTTGTAGACTTTTCTGTGTGATACAGATTTGTTTATTAAAGTCTCCGACTTTGGGTCGTAGCAACTCTTGGTTCTGGGTAAGATCAACTAAGGGAATCAAGTACGTAGCATCCTGCTGGGATCAGAGGCGTAGGATCATAATTGTACCTTGGATCAGTGTGAGATTGGTTGGGGTTCAACTACAGTCCATACCGAAGTTAGCTTGGAGTAGGCTAGTGTCCGTGGCGGCTTAATATAGTGTATGTTTAATCTGGACTAGGTCTCGGGGTTTTTCTTCATTTGCGGTTTCCTCGTTAACAAAATTCTGGTGTTTGTGTTATTTCTTTTCCGCATTATATTTTGTTATATAATTGAAATAATATAGGTTGTGCGTTGTTCAATCAATTAGAATATCCCACCTTTTTAGGTTGTTGATTTAAATTGATTGACACTTGGATATTAGTCTTTGGTACCATCCAAGTTATCTCTCTTTGATAAAGACTCGCAGATTTTATCTAGATTGAGTCTGACTGTCTAGTTGATTCTCTAGTAAAGTAACTCGGAGTTTTTCCATACAGATTGCTAATCGAAATATTAGGTATGGTTTTTAGACCCACGCTTTTTCAATTGGTATCAGAGCAGGCAAACACGTTCAAGACCTTACAAGTCTGTGTTTGTAGCGATCTGACTCTATGGACATAAGTGTTATCTCAATAAGCATACGACCAGTCTTCGATGGCTCTAATTACTTGTGGTGGAAAATTGCTATGCGAGATTTTCTTCAAGCACGCAATTTTCAATCATGGGTATATGTTGTTAATGGCTATGATCCCCCCGTTGTGGAAGTCGAAAATGTAAACGTTCCCAAGAATATTGGTGAATACACCCCTGCCGAAATACTTGCTGCAAATAAAAATTCCGACGGTATGAATGCGATCATACATGCCATTACCCCAAACCTTCAGCACCATGTGTCTAATTGCACTAATTCGCAAGAATCTTGGGATATCTTAGCAACCGTATTTGAAGGTAATACCAGTGAAAAGAAATCTAGGCTTCAGAACCTTAATTCCGATTGGGAAAACCTTTGTATGGCAGATGAAGAAACATTTGATGAGTTTAATCACAAAGTGTCTGAAATTGTTAATGCATCTTTTGCGTTGGGTAAGACTATTCCTGAAAAGGACATTATGATGAAAATTCTCAGATCGCTGCCATCTAGATACGATTCTAAGAAGCATGCCATCGTTGAGGGAAATAACCTTGATGCTCTCTCCAGAAACACTCTGGTTGGGAAGTTGAAGATTTTTGATCTTGAACAACAACAGCGAGAAAAACATCAATTGGTAGTAAACTCTGTTACCACAAATGATAAGAAATCTCGCTACCCAAAAATGGTTGACAAAAATGATAATAACTTTAATTTATCTCTTTCATTGTTCATACAACAATTGAAAATGTTAGAGCACTGGTTGGTCGAACTCGCATGTTACTATCTCAAGCATGTTTGTCAATGTTAGTGATCAAAACTATAAAGTCTTGATTTCTAGTCTATTATAGCTAAGGTCTCGGACTAGGATAGAAAGTGGAGTTGATCTTAAGAACTCCATGGCAATCATCATACAAGAAGAAGGATTACTAAAGGAACCAGTGGATCTCCAACAACTAAAAGGTATGTGGAGACTTGAACTTATCTATCACTCAAAAGTCTATCTACTTTATCTCCTATCTTGAGATAAAAGTCATATTACTATATAGACTAAGATTATACACATGTGATATTTCGAGTTGAGCATATCTCGCTTATCTATTTCTCGAAATATGTATTGGTAAAGCTTTCGCTTTAGCCAAGTTCATCTTTGCCTAGTGACGAAAGTCATGTTATGTTTCAATCATTTTAGAAATCGCTATGACGAAAAATAGTTTGTGAATAACAACTATATAATGCCCTCTAATAATGTTTCAATGATTGAAATGAGAGTTTACACAATATAACCATTGGAGGATATAAGCATTGTTGTGGTAACACATATATGTATAAGTCCTTATTGCTTGAACCAAAGTTTGCGAATTTTGTTGATCAAGTGAAACCGGAGTAGTGCGTGATCTCAGTCCGCGAACTCAGCATACAAACTCAGTCAGCGAACACAGTCCGCGAACTGGCGTATTTCTCGAACCCGAGAATTTTTGCTGGAGTTTTTGAACTCCGTCAGGGAACTTAAGTCCGCGAACTTGAGTAGGTTATGTCTAAAAACGATGTTTGTGAATTTATCTTAATAAACTAAGGATTGATATTGCAAACCGTGGCTTTATAGTTCATGAATCGATTCGAGTGAATGACATCGTTTTTGCTTCGATTGTGTCTTATGTAGTACATAAATAAATAAGCAATTGAACAACTCTTTAACTAGTTCATTTGAATCATTTGGACTAGTTATGGTGAAGAAGAATATGGTTGATAAGAAAGTTATCATATGGCTAACCATTTGGTTAACTATTGATGAACCAACTAATGTACAAGTTTGGGTAACGTTACACAAGCCTAGAAATATGCAGTACATGTATGTATAACAAGCTATGATTTCAATCTAATGGTTGATAAATATTAGCTTGAATCTAATCAGGTTTTCATCTAACGGTGAATATTGAATGCTTTGTTACTAAGCTAACATTGATTGCAAACCCTGATTTGAAGACTATATAAGGGAGAACTCTAGCAACTGGGAAGCCTAATCCCCACACATTTTGTGTGATACTAGTTTTCTAAGCTAGAGTCAATTCTCCTTTAACCTTTGGTTTTCTTCTTCTAAAACCAGGTTAACGACTTAAAGACTTCATTGGGATTGTGAAGCCAGACCGATACTACTTTTCTTGTAGTTGTGTGATCTGATCTTGCATCTTCTATCGTACGAGTACAATTGTAATAATTGGATTGAGATTTCTATCTCTGATAGGCAAGATATAAAATCAGTCGCAAGCACTTCGTCTCATCGTTTGTGATTCCTCAATAATCTTCTTCGATGCGTCGATTAAGTTTATTGTGAGGTGATTGATAAAACTAAGTTATTCTTCGGGTATATATATAAGTCTGGTTTTATCAATTGGTTCATGTTCACCTTGATTTATCAAAAGACGGAACAAAACTCATAGGTTTATTCGTGGGAGACGAATTTATCTATCTTTGTGGATTTTTCTGTGTGATACATATTTGTTTATTAAAAGTCTTCGACTTTGGGTCGTAGCTACTCTTGGTTGTGGGTGAGATCGGATAAGGGAATCAAGTGCGCAGTATCCTGCTGGGATCAGAGGCGTAAGAGCATAACTGTACCTTGGATCAGTGTGAGATTGGTTGGGGTTCAACTACAGTCCAGACCGAAGTCAGTTTGGAGTAGGCTAGTGTATATAGCGGCTTAATACAATGTATATTTTATCTGGACTAGGTCCCTGGGTTTTTATGCATTTTCGGTTTCCTCGTTAATTTTTTTTGGTGTCTGTGTTATTTCTTTTCCGCATTATATTTTGTTATATAATTGAAATAATACAGGTTATGCGTTGTTCAATCAATTAGAATATCCAACCTCTTTGGTTGTTGATTTAAATTGATTGACACTTGGATAATTGGTCTTTGGTACCATCCAAGTTATCTCTCTTTGATAAAGACTCGCAGATTTATATTTGCTTGAGTATAGATCAAATCGAGAGATTCAGATAATAACTCCTTGAGATATTTTCTATTGATTAAGTCTAGTTGATTCTCTAGAAAGTAACTATGAGTTGTCCATACAAATTTCTAATCGAAATATTAGGTGTGGTTGTTAGACCCCCGCTTTTTCAATTGGTATCAGAGCAGGAAAATACGTTCAAGACCTTACAAGTCTGTGTTTGTGGCAATATGATTATGTGGACGAAATCCGTATACGCCTACCAAAATGTCTCCTGAAGCTTTTAATTATGCCAAGTGTCTTGGAAACACCTCAAAGGATTATTCCTTAGTTGATTCTTCCGAATACCGAGGTAGAAAGAATGTTCAATTTGATAATGACATTTCTCCTCTCATGAGGCATGTGACACTCTGGAAAAAGCTGAAAAGGAGCTCACCAGAATTTAAAAAAATACAGCTGAGACTATTAATTTTAATGATCATGATCAGCTTATTGATTAATTAGAAAAGTCTCTTGATCGAGAATGTGGTCTCTATAACATTGTTGTGTCCTTCTCTAAGAACATTGAGAAACTTCTACAAGAAACTACTCTACAACGTGAAAATATTAGTGCTCTTAAGGAGGTTGTTAAGGAAAACTCAATTAGAGAAAAACTTTTGCTCAAGACTCATTCATCAGATCTCAACAAACTTAGTGTTTAAAAAGAGAAACTAAGTGCATATCTTACTGTAGCCCATGAACAGTGTAAATCCTTGGAAAAGGAAAACTCTGTCTTAAAGAGAAAATCTTATGTATAAACTAATTCTCATGAATTACAGCACATGAAGAAATGTTCTCCAGAAGAAGATTGTGTCAAGAAAGGTTTACATAACTTGCAATCTTCTCGTATAACTATGAAGCTAAGACAGGTGCCGATTATTACTTTTCCTCCACGAACCTGTACCTTTTGTGGGAAAAAGAATCACTATGATATCCATTGTTTTGCAAGAAGGAAACAAATTTCTAAGATTCATAATTTTCTTCTCTTCACTGTCAATGAAACAAATAGTCAGTCGACTAATGCATTGAATCACATGCCCACAAGAAACCAGAAACCTTATAACACTACAAGAAAATTGGACTTTAGAGACTACCATGATTAAGTTGGTACATGGCCTTTTTGAGTGGCTGGATCTCTATAACAGCCGAAATGGCAACGGATACGCTCAGTGGGTAAATTCTTATTTGCTAAAGGTCTGCACCAACGATTCTGTTGGAACAAATATCTTTCAACATCAATGAAGCGACTCAAATTATGGTTGGCACAATTTTTCAGTAAGCACTGTCTGTCGTTGGTAGAGCATAAAGTCTTAGTTGGTGAAATATATAACCCACAAAAATATCTGTTTTTGAAGACTTATACATTATTAGTAGAGGTGGCCAATTATAAAAGTTGTAGGTGGATAAAGTATTTGACCCACCGAATTTTAGTTGCTCTATACGTTTGTCCTTGTGGGTAAACGATTTTATCCGCTAAATGTTTAGATGGTTGAGTGTTCTATCCACTTATTTTTCGTTGGTTAATGAGTTTACCTTCTAAATATCTTGTTGATTAACAGTTGGTTGAGGGCTCTGGGCACTCAAATTTCAGCTGCTCAAGGATTCCAACTACAGAATAATCAGTCGGTGAAGTTTAATGTGTCGCTGGTAAAGATTTGTTTCCTTCAAATATTTAGTTGGTATGTGCTTTAGTCATCATTTACCAACGGCTTAAGCTAGTAAAAATTGAGTTACTCAAGTGTTTTACCGTTATCAATGTTGCTAGAGTAAATATAAAAGAATTATTCAGTAATAAAATAAAAAACCAAATCAACTTCAGAATTTCTTTTATTGAGATATTTGCTTTTATTCATTGTTTTCAATCACTACAATTAGAACATATTTGAACATATTTGTGTGCTCGTATCCAAAATAATTGTAGATTAAAAAGAAAAACTGACTAAAATACTACGAGGAGATGCTAAACCTAGGATGTCATTGAGGGATTGGTAGCAGCTAAGAGCCAGGATCTGGGAAATTATAACTTGCAGCAGTGTAAGTCGTCTTGAATGAAATATCAGTTCTGATATACTGACAAAGTTGTCTTCCCATGTCTGCAAATCAAAATCATTAAAATAAGTAAGGTGAGATATGAAGGAGAGTTGTTATAGAGTTAAAAGACTTTAATAATTGTTCGATGTATCGAAAGTTTGAGATTCTGAAATATCATCAAAACCTAACTTATTCAGATACACTGGAACGTTTCCCCAATGATGCATGAAAACATGACGACGAATAAAAACATAAAAGCCTTTCCATCCATTTTCACCTTCAAGTAATTATTGAGTTTGAGTAAACCGTAAACTACCTTGCTATATTTTATGTTCCGATCATTTTCTTGTCAAAGCATTGTGCTCCCTCGTGATAGTATCAGCCACATCACCTCTGCACAGAGAACCCTGCAGTTTCCCAAGTTTAAGGAAAGTGTCACAACAAGAGCCACTGCTTAAACCCTATAAGTAATCTTCACTCACATTAACGACTTCCTCAGATATGTATGATTAATAAACTGAAGGGCGATTAGGAACAACAGACTCAAAACAACAAGTAATGGAGTTTTATCATTTCCTGGGGTTGTAAATATGATATATACCTATCCCTCTATGTTCATCACGGATCAATGAAAGTGGTAGTAACATCTAGTGAATATTTGACAGAGATTGACAGGGATTAAGGTTCTCCTTAAATTGAATCATCTGATACCAGATCTGGTTCCTCCCTCCAGAAATGATAATTTTGTGTCAAGTGCATTCTGGCATAAATTCTTGTGTTGTTAAATAAAGCATTCCCTGCACTTATTAGAATGGTTCTGGTAAATCTAAGTCTAGAAAATGGATCCCTAACTATTCTGATCCTCGGGAACCAATTGCAACAGGTCCTAGACTTAGTCCTTATGATAAATTTGCTAATCAAGCAGTGTCTCACCTATCTGGAAAGAGCACTTATTAAAGAAAGAAGGATAAAAAGGAACAATGTTCATTTAATGAGCTAAAAGCTCATACTTGCGTGAATTAATCACAAGGTTGAATATCTCGCATACAAAAAGCCTAGTTGTGAGAGAATTAAATAGGTATACTCCATAACAAAGTGACTCTAATTATCCATCTAATATCTTATCGTTTTTAGAAGGATAATTAATCAAACACTGGTTCGTGAGTATTTTTGTTTTGTTTTGTTCGTTTTCTATTCCTTGACTAAACTTACTTTTAAAAAGTAAAAATGAAGTTTTTTTGTTTCCATGCTGAGCTTTGTGAACACTCATCTTACGTGTACACGTACGGTTTCGAGCTTTCTTTTAAACCTATCCCGTAAACCCTAAATCTCTCGAGTTTCTTCTTATATATACCTATCCTATTGAGTTAATATTATTATTCTAGGTTTCATACTATCAATGGATTCTTCTTCTTCCTGCTCGTTTGATGTGTCTAAACATTTCATTGATAAGGCGGTATATTTCGAACTCGATAAAGAGAAGGGAAAACTTTCTAAAATTGAAGATTCCCTTCCTCAATCCTCTGATTCACTTTCGGATATAGAAGAGATTGAAGATATTTCATCGGATGTAGTTCTAGACTTCCTAAAAGAATTTGAGGAGGCAAAGAAGAAACTTGTTGATACAATGAAGTATCTTGATGTGGTAAGAACTGAGTTATAAAAGGTTGAGTCTGACCTTGTTCTCATAAAAACCCGCGTTAAAGAACTTCCCAATAAGGATATCGTCTTCAAAGGAGCAGAGGATGCTGTCGTTCACAAGATCTAAGACCTTAAGTCTCAACAAGGTCCTAAACTGTCTATTTGACTTCAGTTCACTATGGCATGGAGGTTTTGTGTTCAGTTTAGGTTGTTTTAATTTTATATTGCCTAGTAATTCTTCTATTTTTCTTGTTTTGTTTAGAAGAATAACTAGTGTTTGGAATAGCCATTATTGTGATTACACATAGTTATTCCAAAGTTTTCATCTTCTTGTTTTTAGATTTTTTGGTTTAAATTCTAAACTTGTTTGGAAGATGATTTTTGCAGTATTAATCTTTATGATTTTTATATATTGCAATATTGTTATGGGATATGTGTGTTTACGTCCGTGAACTTGATTGTCCCATATTTTGTCAAAAGTAAAGTCATCCGTGAATTGATATGCACATATTAATTAAAGAATGAATAGACTTTTGACAAACACAAACGTTAAGCCTATATTGTCAATTATTGATGTAAGATAGGTTAAAAAAAATTGTGATTCAAGGATTATGTTTATTGTGTGTCATTGTGCAAATAGTAATGGAAACATAGAATGAATCCTTGTGTATTCCGCAGTAATTGATCTTCCCTGATCCATTTTTTATGTATTACTGTGAAACTCCGTATTGTGTCTTATGTCGAGCACTAGACAACCAAGTTGATTATTTTTGTGATTAGCTTAGTAGTGTTACGTAAGGTACTTTACGTTGAGTATATTGAACTAAATTAATCATCTTGTGTGATTATTTAGTTAGCACTCCGTAAGTTTATCCTATGTTTGAGCATTTTCAACTGGGTTGGTTGTTTTTAGGACTAACTTAGTCATCTCTCCATAGATTTTCTTATGTGAGTATAAACGATTAAATTGATTACTTTTGTGATTAGTTTAATTGTTGTTTATGGGTGAAAACTATTCCTGCTAATTTTGGTAATTTGGGGTGTGGATGAGGAATGAATTTAAACCTAAAACAAATGCACTGCGCGGTGAGTGATTGTAGATTCGAGAGATCAATCTGTGCAAGTCCGGCCTAAACCAAAAAATGGCCGTTCCAGACTTGTTTCGGTCACAAAGTGAAGGAGATGGGGTCGATCTTAGGGAGGGAAGAGAAGAAGGTGTTGAGAATGTGAAGGTGTTGGCTATGCATGACTTGTATCAGAAAGCTGAACTGGCTTGCAGAATGTAAGCTATCAGTTTCGGTGTTTGAATACGATTGTATCAACACTTGCTTCTGTTGTCTGGACTTGTGTTATTGTTGAAAATAGGGCGGAGAACCTATTTATACAAGTCCTTTAGCCTAACCTTCGTATCTCGTGGGAAGTGGAGAAAGTGGAGTGATGGAGTAGTGGAGTAGTGTGTTGGTGTCACACGACCAGGCTTGCCCACTTCTCCCATCATCACTAACCGTCCATGACTTCCTGACACGTTCTTATGATGGCGCGTTGTGCGCTGCACGCTGTAAACCGCCAGACCAATACCCCAGTATGTATCCCCCAGTTTGTGACATGATTGATGTCTCGCATGTTTTTGGAAAACATGTTGCATGTTGTTGTGGCTTGGCAAGTCAGGCTCGGGAAACTTGCTAGCTTGGTGACCTTCGACGGTCGAGATTTTGCATCTTGAGAGGAGGGACAACCGTTGATTGTTGCACTACAAAACCCTAATTAGCGCCCCTTACTAGAATCGTTGTAGAATTCTAGTACAGACTAGGATTTTTATGGTACGCCCCTCCATTCCATACGGAAAATAATTTCCTATCTCCCAACGCGTGAGTATTTAGGTTTTAAGCTCGTTCGGGAGGAGAAAACAGCCCGAAACCAAAACCCAGAAAGGAAATTGATACTTGTGAAGTATCGTGTGTATACTATGCAGGTACTGCATTGAGTATATCCATCATGGTTTGGAAGTTGCGCATGCAAACCCTTCCTTGACCGACCACATGGTGTGGTAGAGTAGTGGATGGTGATCACCATGACCCCGCACTGACTAGTTAACTCTTGACCAGGGCTATATAACCGAGCTGGTGAATTTGGACGGATGAGATGATCTTTAAGAAACTTATCTGCGACACTTGGTGGAATTGGGGTTTCGAAGGAGGTGCGCAAGCACTGCTCTTCACCCTGACCGAAACCAGACTTATGGAACTATCCTGAACTGGCCGATCATACTTGTGTGTAGATGGCGTAACGGTGTAGGCGCTTATACCTACAGTCCCATAAAAACGTGATCTGGGCCACCCAATTCGTCCGGCGAAGTTGAGTGGTCGAGATCGAATTGAAACAGAAGATTAGTGCCGCAAAAGCCGTATCCCATACCAACTTCGGGCGGGCGTTCCAAAACGACCAGGCTTGGTCGGTCTTGGTCGATTGCTCTAACGTGTAGGTGGTAGGCTGGTGTTCACGCCTATGTCTTACCGTCCCATGAAAACGCGATCTAAGCCACCCAATTCGTCCGGAGAAATCGAGTGGTTGAGATTAATTTGCATCTTGGGAAGTGCGACCACGCATGTTGGAGCGGACGATTTGGGGATAGCCAGGCATGGCATGCCTTGGACGATTAGGTGAGGGGATAGACGGGTCAACGATGGTCATGTTGACATGACCGGACCTACTTTGATCTAATCTCGGACCCTCCATTCGTGCCGAAGAAGATGGACGCTCGTGATTCAAAACCCTAATTTTTGGGTTTCAAAGCCGTGCGTCATGCTCCATTCAGGCGCACGATTTGGAATGACCAACCATGGTTGGTCCTGACCGATTGGTCAGGTATGTAGGCGGGCCTGCGGTGATTGTATTGACATACTCCGTGCCCTTTGAATCTACATCTGCACCCTCCATCTATACCTGCGAAAATGGATGGTTGAAGCTATTTTGCGACACATGTAATGTGTCGCAAACCCTAATTTAGGGTTTTCCATCCATACTGCTATGGTTTGGACGTTTTGGCAAGCTAGGCTAAGGGAGGCCGACCATGAAGGTTCCGCGTTGGTTCGGCAGGTATTCCATACCTGCTTTGGGGTGATGTAATCGATCTGGGCCATCCAATCAGGCTAGTGGAGTTGCATGGTCGTGATCATATCCAGACTGATACGATCAGTCTGGATGCTCAATCGGGCTAGTATAACACACCGAGAGGGTCTCAATCGGGCTAGTATAACACACCGAGAGTTCAGCCTGTACGGGTATTTCGTACATGGTTTCATTATAATGCTTGGAGGTTCGTGTTGCTCCGCTAAGAGCAACACTCAGTCGTCATGCCGCACTGATAATGAGTACAGGAGGAAATACAAGGCTGTTGCGCATTAATTAATAATGCTGGAAATTCACAGGGTATATGGGATTGTTGCTACATGCTCCAACCTGTATGAATTTCGTATTTTATTCACAGAATGGGATTGTTGCCACATGCTCCATCCTAAGTGAATTAATAAAGTGAAGGAGTATTCATCACTTATTAATGGCCTTATCTTTTACAAGATGTTAGCGCACAATTTTTTGGCTTTTACAATTTTAGCCTTTAAATGAAATTCCACCATCAACAATTGTGTATCCTGGTTATATTAGTTATGGGTTCTCTTGTGATTAATATAATCGAGTTATTAAGTCTCCATAAGTTTACTTGTATTGAGCATACTTGGTTAAATTAATCTTAGGTTCGCTTACGGTTAGTTTGATTGAAAATTTCTTTTTGAATTCCAAATTCATACTTGTATGATATTTGTTGAGTTCAAAGAAATCCTTCTTTTCATTTGAAATTAAGGTCGCTCTTGTTGTTCCATTGGGAATGACATTTTATGGGGGAGAGTTCTTTTGAACTTGTGCTTAATTGTCAAATCTTTGTGGGGAGTGCGGATGTGGAATATTATAGGAATTATCTTGTATCTTTATAGACTCCTTGATGCATTTAGCTTCGTATTTATGATTGCATCTAAAAAAGATGATATACATTTACCTTTGGTCATGAAATGTCTCTTACGGAAATTTCACTAGGATCCCATTCTTGTACCTTTGCCAATTTTATTGACAAAAATGGGGAGAATTAATATGTAATTCATACTACAAATACATATGGTTTTCGAATCATTATGTAAAGGGGGGGTGGTTTCCATGTGAGATGGAGTATTGACTAAGGGGGAGTGAAGTATCACCATAGTATTGTTGTTAAAATTGTGATGCAATTGGACTTTGACGCAGTGTAATAATACTATGACACTATATAACAATGATTTAGAACTCTTGTTTTCTCGTTGTTATAGCTATGGATTTTCAACAACGATGATGCTAAACTTACAACCTTTGGGATCATTGGACTACTTGGAAGTGACAAAGATTTCGAGTAATGTTGAAGATTAGACATGAGGAATATGAGCTACAAAGTTTATTTATATATTTTTTGTATTTCATATGTATTAATAGTTTTGCCACTAAAATTGACAAAGGGGGGGATTGTTAGAGCACTGCTCAGTCGAACTCGCATGCGTTGCTATCTCAAACATGTTTGTCAATGTTAGTGATCAAATCTATAAAGTCTTGATTTCTAGTCTACTATATATAAGGTCTCGGACTAGGATAGAAAGTGTAGTTGATCTCAAGAACTCCATGACAATCATTATACAATACGAAGTACTACTCAAGGAACCAGTGGATCTTCATCGACTAAAAGGTATGTGGAGACTCGAACTTATCTATCACTCAAAAGTCTATCTAATTTATCTCCTATCTTGAGACAAAAGTCGTAATACTCTATAGACTAAGATTATACACATGTGATATTTCGAGCAGAGTATATCTTGCTTATCTATTTCTCGAAATATGTATTGGTAAATCTTTCGCTTTAGCCAAGTTCATCTTTGCCTAGTGATTAAAGTCATGTTATGTTTCAATCATTTTGGAAATCGCTCTGACGAAAAATAGTTTGTGAATAACAACTATAACGCCCTCTGAGAATGTTTCAATTACTGAAATGAGAGTTTAGACAATATAACCATTGGAAGATATAAGCATTGTTGTTGTAACACATATATGTATAAGTCCTCATTGCTTGAACCAATGTTTGCGAACTTTGTTGATCAAGTGAAACCGAAGTAGTGCGTAAGCTCATTCCGCGAACTCAGTATAAAACTCAGTACGCGAACCCAGTCCGCGAACTGCCGTAGTTCTCGAACCCGAGAATTTCTGCTAGAGTTTGTGTACTCCGTCCGGAAACTTAAGTTCGAGAACCCAGTCCACGAACTTGAGTAGGTTATGTCTAAAAAAGATGTTTGTGAACTTATCTTAAAACTAAGGAATGCTATTGAAAACCGTGTCTTTATAATTCATGAATCGATTTTAGTGAATCACATCATTTTTGCTTCGATTGTGTCTTGTGTAGTACATAAAGATCTAAGCAATTGAACAACTCTCTAACTAGTTCATTTGATTCATTTGGACTAGTTATGATGAAGAAGAATATGGTTGATATGAAAGTTATTTTATGGCTAACCATTTGGTTAACTATTGTTGAACCAACTAATGTACAAGTTTGGGTACGGTTACACAAGCCTAGAAATGTGCAATACATGTGTGTATAACAAGCTATGTTTTTGATCTAAGGGTTGATAAATATTAGCTTGAATATAATCTGGTTTTCATCTAACGGTGAATATTGAATGCTTTGTTACTAAGATAACATTGATTACAAACCCTGATTTGAAAGACTATATAAGGGAGAACTCTAGTAATTGGGAAACCTAATCCCCACACATTCTGTATGATACTAGTTTGCTAATCTAGAGTCAATTCTCCTTTAACCTTTGGGTTTCTTCTTCTGAAACCAGGTTAACGACTTAAAAACTTCATTGGGATTGTGAAACCAGACCGATACTACTTTTCTTATAGTTGTGTGATATGATCTTGCATCTTCTATCGTACGAGTACAATTGTAATAATTGGCTTGATATTTCTATCTCTGATAGGCAAGATATAAAAGTATTCACAAACACTTCGTCTCATTGTTTGTGATTCCTCAATAATCTTCTTCGCTACGTCGATTAAGTTTATTATGAGGTGATTGATAAAACTGAGCTGTTCTTCGGAAATATAAGTCTATTTTTATCAATTGGTTCATGTTCACCTTGATTTATCAAAAGACGGAACAAAACTCTTAGGTTTATTCGTGGCAGTACACCATATGGCCCGATTTGAGACATATTGATTTTTGGGTTCGAGACACATATACATGTCTTTAGTTCTTCCACTCATATAAGAGTCTCAAATCAAAAATATGAGTTGCTTAAATTCTGATTTTTCAATTACACTTATAAGTGTCTTAAATATTTTACAAGTGTCTTAAAAATTTATAACTTTACAAGATCCTTTAGTAATTTATATATATATATATATCAAGTTATAATTAATTTTAATTTTAATTTTATTTTGTTTCCCTCCAAAACCCCAAATTTCCCTCTCTTTCCAATTTTCTAAATTCTTTTCACATTTATTTCCCTCTCAAATTTCCCCCGTATCTTTGTCTCACAACAAATCATATTGAAATTGAATTCATATGATTTGAATGAATTCCCACAATTTTTATTTTTGTTTTCTTTGTTTTTTGATGAATCTCGGTCTTATCTTTAAATTTCGTTTATCTCTCTTTCTTTTATTTTCTTTTCTTTCCTTTTCTCTTTCTCTTATTTCCTTTTCTCTTCAGCTCAAAACCAACAGAGATAAATCAAAGAAATCGAGAGAAACCAGAGATCAAACCAAAAGTATTTAACTGATTTTGATTTTGTAAACCTGATTTTGTAAACCTGAAAAGTTATATGAAAAACCTTATTTTGCAGAACCAAGCGAAACCAAATTAAGTTTTACTTTTAGCATGAAATCCTCAGAAGAAAATTCAATTGAAGAATAAAAAACCCTAGAAGATCTCTAACCTGAGGTAAGAAATACCCCTTCTATAGAAATCGAAATTTAATTTGCAAACCCTAGAAAATTGATTTCTAATTTTTGTGTTTGAAACTCGCAGAAGAAGATTGAAGAGAAATTTTTAGAAGGTTCAACTACAAATCCTTAAAGATTCAGGTATAAACTCTAACCTTATTACTCGGTTAAT
The DNA here is from genome assembly GCA_023529315.1 of Papaver bracteatum. Classification (NCBI taxonomy): domain Eukaryota; kingdom Viridiplantae; phylum Streptophyta; class Magnoliopsida; order Ranunculales; family Papaveraceae; genus Papaver; species Papaver bracteatum. Next base: position 521,134 of record JAJJWX010002610.1, read on the forward strand.
CTATTCTGAATGTGGGTTGTTGAATTTCTTGTTCCCCCTTTTGGGTTTTTTTTCTTCAATTTGAAACACTTTATTTTGTTGGATCTAAGATGGGTTCCTGATTAGAATAATATTTTTAAGAAAAGTCTTAGGGAGGGGGACGATTGTCGTTGTTTGGCTCCACAGCTCTTGTTGCATGTTGTTTTCTCCTCTAATAAGGAAATACTGGATCTGAAATGGGTTTTATTTGATGTTTAAGTTTGAAGTGCAAGAAAATGTTGTAATATTCAACTTGATTGCTTTACAGGAGCCTTATAGTTTTCTCTGGGTTGTTCTTTTTCTTTTTGTGCTTCTTTTCTGTTGCATTAAGCTTGCCTTTATGTGAAATTTTACTGATTTTGCATATGAATTGCTTGTCTATTCCACTGTTTTCTTTTTTTTTATATCAACTTGTCTCTGCACAAGTGTTTTTCTTGTTTCTTGTATATGAAAATCCGAAAGCAACAATGATGTTGCCCAATTTTAAACAAAACCTGAGATTATGAGCTCATTGTTGTCTTTTGCAAACTTCTTTGGTTTTGTTGTGGTGGAAATTTTGTTTCGGTAAACAGTAATAATTACGCGATCCATTGTTTACTGTTTTAATGAATCAATGAAGTGAATGTTATTATACCATGCTTTAGTATTTTGATTTGTTATGAAATTTTGTAGAATTTTTGTAACGTATACTGAAATCGTTTATTTTGTGATTGTACTAGGTTTGTAGAATGGCCATTACTGTATTTCATCACACAATTGGGACTGGTGGGATGCATGGATGTTGTGATGGTTTGGTCTCACGACAAGGATTTGTCAATTTTCCAGTAAAGAGTTATGAGTATGGTAGAGGTCTTAGCTTAATCAATCCATCTTATGAGTTTGTCTGTTTCATGGTTGGTATTTGATTTATTTTCATATTACTTTGTTCAGTAAGGAATATGAAAATACAATCATTTGACGTTCTTGGTTCGATATAGTGTAGCGATCTGTAGCTTCAAACTGTATGATTTGTATCTGTTATAATATCTCAAACATAATCAGTCAAGCATATGGTGTTGTCTTGTCTCTAAAGTGTTTAAGTATCTTGTTTTGATGCAAGCTTTGAAGATTTTGATTCTGGTGTGTTATTTATGAGTTTCAACTAAATATTGTTGTTTTCTCAGTGGAGCTTTGAGTCTTAAAATATTTTGCTTTAGCATGGAAGGTGCATGTTCAGGGTATGTTTAGTTAGTAAAAAATGATTGGGTTTGCAGTTAGATCGTGCATTTGTGCCATACCTGTTTAATATATGTCTACATACATATGTCTATATATCCATTAAACGAAGAAGTATTGTATTTGGTGTGTGGGTAGCCTTCTTGCATCTGCCTCTTGCTTATTTTACTTCTTGTTAAAGTGTTAAGAACTGTTACTAGTTTGTTTGCACGGATGTACGAGTAAATAACGTAAGAGACTAACACAACTATCTGTTCTAGCCAATTGTTAATTCTAACAATAACAATTATTTTTTTCTGTGGTGGTGCGTGGAGACAAAAACATGAATTTAGATGATACTATGAAAAAGAAAAAGGAAGGTTTTTACACATTGATCGCTATCTTTAAGAGTATCAAATGCTCAGAAGATGCACTTCATGTAAATAAGTCAATTGTAAGTCCATGTACCTGTTTCATCATATTCTTCATATGTTGGTTATCAGTGGTTCCTAACTTTAGTGGTCTTACCATAGCTGAGCTATTTTTGTGACTTGATCATTGCGATTCGCAGAATTCTCTCGCAATATGTGACTTTGGAATATCAATTATCAAATGCCTTTCTCTAAAGAAGGATGCACCGTGGAGTCTGAAATTGATTTTTCTGTCTAAGTCATTGTTTGCTTTCAATGTATGTATGGCTATATCTTCAACTATTATAACACTAGTGGATGTTGTTAAATGTTGGATTTAAGTTTGGTACTTTAAATTGATTTTTCAATTTGGTGTTGATGAGAATTTGGTTACTCATATCAGATACTTATGAGATTACAGAGATATGGTAACTGGAATGAAAGTAGATGAACTTTTTGATTCATGCTGGACTCAAAATTCTTGAAAATGAAGATGGTGAAGTTTTATGGGTAAAGTACTACTCAGCTGTGTGGAATTTTCTTTAATTTTTCAGGTTGTGCAAGTCCTTAGGGAATTATCAATTATACAGGTGCTTAGAACTGTAGGATTCATGAGCAAATGACTCGAGATTCCAAAGTTTTCTTACACTAAATGAACTGATTTAGTAAATCTGGATAGTTAACTTTTATATAGGATATATGATGCTTACTTAGTTTTATAGAGGATGGTGTACCTGAATTAGTTTTTTTAAATCTTTTTTAGTTTCTTCCTTTGCAGATCTAGCTCAAGTGATCCAACAATTTATGATGACCAACACAACTTATTCACAAGCTACAAGCATTTGTAATACTTATGATTGTTTGAGAATTTGATTGATATAAGTTATGGCTCATAGGTATGAGCTCGTAATATTGAGAATGAGGTTGGAGCGACAATTTCCAACAGGAACAACTTAAAGATGGTAGTACACATCCAGAAAGGTAAAATTCGAAAAACCTGCATGTTTTTATTAATATGAGTTTATTCAATTTCAAAGTATTGATGTATATACATTTGTTTGTTTTTTGTGAAATAGTCGACTCTACATCTTGCAAGTTAAAATTCTAGATAATAGAGGAAAAGTTGTTGCATCTGGATGTATCACTGGTAGCGCTTATTATCATTCTAGAAAGGTGCAGCCAACATAGAGGAGGGTCCTTAATGAGGAAGTGTATGATCAGTTTGCGTTAGTATGGGATGCTCCACAAGGAAATGGATGGGTGCATTTGAGGGACCTGGAAATGCCTACTTGGATGGTCTGGTCTGCAGATAGGTTGCAATCGATGCCAATCAGGGAGTAATATCTTCCCAGTTCGTGTTCTTTTTTGTGTTCTTTTGGAAGTCACTGAATTTCGTGTGTATGCATCTTAGTTTCTCAATGCCAAGTAGATCTGTTTGATACACATACATTCAATATTCTCAGTTCCATGTTTACTTTCCGTTATCATACAGTTCCATTGCATATATGGTGGATTGTAATGTTTAACTATCTTTGTGAAGTACACAATAATAGCTGGGGATTCATTGTCATAGTTTTCCGATTATTCATGGATATCATATCACTATAGATAACCTCATTTTAAAGGAAGGAAATCTTAATTACCTTATTGATACTAGATAAATCGACTGATTACTTGATAAGCTGCTTAAATGTTGATGCTAGATTTTTTTTTCAGATTATAACTGGTTCAGATTGTTGGAACTATGCAATGAGGTATGTCTTTTGTGTGTACAGTTCCTCCTCAACTTTGATAACAGAAATCTTATGCACAGTGTTTAGGGACAGCTTTGACTAGTAATTATCTTTTTTGTCCAGGTGGTTCAAGAGGGTCAAAGGATGTGATTCAACTACAAGGCATGCTGCTTCATTCCTGAAGAAGATTTTCACCAGCAACCATGATGATCATAGTGAATTGAGCAACATTTCTTCCGTTATTTATGCCATTAAAATATCTCTTATATGAATGAAGCTCATTGTGCTTATATTGAACTCATAATCATGAGTAAGTTGAAATACTGTAATGTTGTTGATATGATTTGGTTCATAGAGTAAGCTCATTGCCAAATTGGTAACGTTACAATCCTCATTTTTATTGTCGTTGTTTCCTTTGGTTTTGAACTTTGTTCTGTGTTTGGTGTGTTTTACGCAGGTGACTTGTGAATGAAATGCTTATTGGGTCTATCTCCAAAGAAGTAGTTAGGCGAGAAGTCGGATCACAGTAAATTCTTGGCACATGGCAGTTATAAGTCAAAGTTTTAGATAAAATTCGAGAGATATTATATAAGGTACCTCTAAATTTGGTACTTGACTCAGTCTGATCTTAATCTGATGAACTTATGATTTACATCAAGGGTGTCACTCATGTGTTGACATATTTTCATTTGATTTTGTTTTCGTCAGGTTACAAACAGAACGTAAAGGATATCGTCCAATGTGTTCTGTTCCATGGAGATGGTTTAGACAAGGCAGTTGGCCTTGTGGGAGGCGCACGTGAGCTCGTAATTGTTCAAGACCTCAAACCTATTTTCGATATGTGAATCTTGTTGACTACCTTTCCAAGTTAAGTGACATGTCAGATATATTCCATCTGAATTAGGAGTAGTAGGAATCAACAAGTTGTAGGTAATTCCTTAATTTCCTGTATAAATGTAGATGGAATCCCATGATGTATATTAAACAAGTGTATAGGCATGTTATTCAGTACCAAAATATGCTCAACTTTGATCCATAGTTGAAGTGAGAGACTTGCAGTTATAAGAAGCAGTTTTTTGTTATAATTTTGAGTATCTTACATATGTAATTATGACCTAGATTGATCATGTTTAAATTGTGTTTTCATATTTGATGGAAAATAGAATGGTTGGAAGCTCTTTCTAGGTACCTGTATTCAGTTGCAAAAAATGAAATATGCAGGAGCAGGAACTTTTGATTCTGGGAATTCCAAATTGAAAAATTAATTTATTTTTTTTAAAGTTATTTTAATTTTGAGATGCATATAAGTGTATTAAACAACAAATATATAAGTTTCAAAATATTTGAGACAGATATTTAATGTGTTGCCTATGAAACTAAGCGACAAGAGATAAACGTCTCTTAATTAATATATATGTCGCACTAAAAAAGTGTCACTAACTAATTTAAGAGACACTTAAAATGCGTGGCTTAAGTTAATTAAGAGACACTTATAAGTGTCTCTTTATGCGTCTCAAAGCATTCCGGACGCACGATTTGAGACACATATATGTGTCTTTTAAATTCATAACAACAGATATAAATGTCTCAAATCGGGCCAAATGGTGTAGTGTGGGAGACGAATTTATCTATCTTTGTAGACTTTTCTGTGTGATACAGATTTGTTTATTAAAGTCTTCGACTTTGGGTCGGAGCAACTCTTGGTTGTGGGTGAGATCAGTGAAGGAAATCAAGTTTACAGTATCCTGCTGGGATCAGAGGCGTAGGAGCATAACTGTACCTTGGATCAGTGTGAGATTGGTTTGGGTTCAACTACAGTCCAGACCGAAGTTAGCTTAGAGTAGGATAGTGTCTGTAGCGGCTTAATACAGTGTATGTTTAATCTGGACTAGGTCTCAGGGTTTTTCTGCATTTGCGGTTTCCTCGTTAACAAAATTCTAGTGTCTGTATTATTTCTTTTCCGCATTATATTTTGTTATATAATTGAAATAATACAGTTTGTGCATTATTCAATCAATTAGAATATCTGACCTCTTTGGTTGTTGATTTAAATTGATTGACACTTGGATAATTGGTCTTTGGTACCATCCAAGTTATCTCTCTTTGATAAAGACTCGCAGAATTCTATTTGCTTGAGTATAGATCAAATTGAGAGATTGAGATAATAACTCCTTGAGATATTTTCTATTGATTGAGTCTAGTTGATTCTATAGAAAGTAACTCGGAGTTGTCCATACAGATTGCTAATCAAAATATTGGGTGTGGTTGTTAGACCCCCGCTTTTTCAGAAAAAGATACTCAGACAGAGTAAAAGAAAGTATCATAAGAAGGATATCTCAATCAATAGGGGTAAAATCAAAGATCAAAAGAATTAAAAAGGTGAGTCTTGTTTAAAGTGCTATAGAAGTGTTAATACTTCAAAAAATTCTGATGAGGAAGTTAATGAGTTAACAAAGGCTTGGATGGCTGCTCTCGACTATTTCCCAGATGAAGAAGTGTGTGTAAGCTCATTCAACTTTATTGCTGACAATCACATATGTACTCCAAATTATTCAATTCTTATTCTTCAAAAGATGAAAATCTTATGATAAGGATTGATTATTTGGAAGAACAACTGGTTGTTCTAAGACAAGAAATTTCAATCGTTCACAATTGTGATTCCTATAAGAAATATCATCTCTCGACTATATGTTCTCAGCAAGTCTCTCTTAACTCTATATCTAACGACAAGGATGATATAGAGAAACTCAAGATATTTTCAAAAAACTGTGAAATCTTGTGTGAAAATCAGGATAATGAATTAAGCACAAAAATCAAGATAATATCTTAATTAAGACGCACTTATCAAAAAGGAAAAAGAAATCTATCAAGTGTACTATCAATAGTACAAAAGAGAACTGCAAGGCTCCTTATGGTTTGCAGAGACCAACAAACAGAGCTCCCAAGATGGGTCTGAGTAAAGTTCTTATTTCAAATCACTTGAAGGATGAATGGGATCAAGAACTAAATACCTCCTTAAGATGTAGACCTCCAAATCCTGCGTGGATAGGAGAAAACTCATTATGTAGTAAGAGTAAAAAATATGATTCTTGTACCCTCATTCTTAACAAGAATAATATCCTACAAAGAGAGTTGTATATCTAATCTAAGTTTTTTTTTTCTTCTAATCTCTGTTTGGTTGATTAAGTTCCTTTTTGGAAAACGTTCATAAACCGTGACTTACTCACTTGACCTAGGGTTTTGGTCAAATATCTGCATGAAATCTTCTCTATTTAAGAAGGAGTTCTCTTCCTTGTGTTGAAAAGACTAAGCATTTCATTTCTCTCTATCATGTCTTCTTCCAGTCTCTCAAGCAATGAGAGTGATGTGTGGACTTTCCTATTTCCATCTAAGAAGATTTGTTTTGACTTATCTGATAATGATCTGTGCTCTGACAAACGAGATGGTTCTTTTGATGAAAACCCATCTGGGTCGCAGTATGAGAAACTCTCCTTGACTATGAATCTCCTTCTAGAACAAGTTAGTGCACTTAAAAATGAACTGATCTTATCTTCGAAAAGGTTGGAAGAAAAGATTGAAAACCTTGAATCAAGGATTGATTTGATTGAAGATGAGCTTGAAGAATATAGAGATTATGAGAAGAATTCCGAAAGTAAGTAGATCTGTCTCTTTTCAAGATAACTAGTAAATCTTCTAATGAGAATTCTATTTTTCTTATTTTGTTTAGAAGAATAACTAGTGTTTGGAATAGCCATTATTGTGATTACACATAGCTATATCCAATGTTTTCATCTTCTTGTTTTTAGATTTATTTGTTTAAATTCTAAATTTGTTTGAAAGATGATTTGCAGTATTAATCTTTATGATTTTATATATTGTAATACTCTTATGGGATATGCGTGTTTACGTCCGTGAACTTGTTGTCCCATATTTTGTCAAAAGTAAAGTCGTTCGTGAATTGATATGCAAGTATTGATAAAATAATGAATAAACTTTTGACCAACACAAAAGTTAAGCCTAGATTGTCAAGTTTTGATGAAAGATTGGTTAAAATCTTTTGTGATTTAAGGATTATGTCTATAGTATGTCATTGTGCAAATGGTGATGGAAATAGAATGAATCCTTGCTTATTCCATGGTATAAGGTCGATCTCAGATCCACAATTTTTGTGTAAATACTGTGTTGTTCCATGAAGTGTCTTATATTGAGCACTAAAACAACAAAAGTTGATTACTTTTGTGATTAGCTTAGTTGTTGTTCCGTAAGGTACTTTATCTTGAACATGTTAAACTAAATTAATCATCTTGTGTGCTAATTTAGTTAGCACTCCATAAGTTTTCTTATGTTTGAGCATTTCCTTGACTGGGTTGGTTATTCATGATTAACTTAGTCATTGCTCCATAGATTTTTCTTATGTCGAGTGTGGCCAACTAAATTACTTTTGTAATTAGTTTGGTTCAGTATGGCAATTAGATTATTTGCGAGTTTTCTTGTGATTAATCTAATTGATTTCTTAAGTCTCCATAAGTTTACTTGTGTTGAGCATATTTAGTCAAATTAATCATGGTTCGCTTACGGATAATTTGATTGAATATTTCTTTTTGGATTCCAAATTCATACTTGTATGATATTTGTTGAGTCCAAAGAAATCCTTCTTTTCTTTTGAAATTAAGGTCGCTCTTGTTGTTCTTTCGGGAATGACATTTTATGGGGGAGAGTTCTTTTAAACTTGTGCTTAATTGCCAAATCTTTGTAGGGAGTGCGGCTGTGGAATATTATAGGGGTTATCTTATATCTTTAAGAACTCATTGATGAATGCGTTTAGCTTCGGCTTTATGATTGCATCTAAAAAATATGATATACATTTACCTTTGGTCATGAAATGTCTTTTACGGAAATTTCATTAGGATCCCGTTCTTGTACCTTTGCCAATTTTATTGACAAAAAGGGGGAGAATTAATATGTAGTTCACACTACAAATACATATGGTTTTCGGATCATTATGTAAGGGGGAGTGGTTTCCATGTGAGATGGAGTATTGACTAAGGGGGAGTGAAGTATCACCATAGTATTGTTTTTAAAGTTGTGATGCAATTGGACTTTGACGTTGTGTAATGATACTATGACACTGTATAACAATGATTGAGAACTCTTGTTTTCTCGTTGTTATAGCTATGGATTTTCAAAAACGATGATGCTGAACTTACAACCTTTGGGATCATTGGATTACTTGGAAGTGACGAAGATTTTGAGTATTGTTGAAGATTAGACGACATGTGGAATATGAGCTACAAAGTTTATTTATATATTTTTGTATTCCATATGTATTAATAGTTTTGCCACTAAAATTGACAAAGGGGGAGATTATTAGAGCATTGCTCGGTCGAACTCGCATGCGTTGCTATCTAAATCATGTTTGTCAATATTAGTGATCAAAACTATAAAGTCTTTGATTTTAAGTCTACTATAACTAAGGTCTCAGACTAGGATAGAAAGTGTAGTTGAGCTCAAGAACTCCATGGCGATCATCATACAAGACGAAGGACTACTCTAGGAACCAATGGATCTTCATCGACTAAAATTTATGTGGAGATTTGAACTTATATATTACTCAAAAGTCTATCTACTCTATCTCCTATCTTGAGAAAAAAGTCATTTTGCTATACAGACTTAGATTATACACATATGGATATTTCGAGCAGCGTATATCTCGCTTATCTATTTCTCGAAATATGTGTTGGTAAATCTTTCGCTTTAACCAAGTTCATCTTTACCTAGTGACGAAAGTCATCTTATGTTTCAATCATTTTGGAAATTGCTATGACGAAAAATAGTTTGTGAATAACAACTATATAACGCCCTATGAGAATGTTTTAATGATTGGAATGAGAGTTTAGACAATATAACCATTGGAGGATATAAGCATTGTTGTGGTAACACATATATGTATAAGTCCTTATTGCTTGAACCAAAGTTTGCGAACTTTGTTGATCAAGTGAAACCGGAGTCCGCGAACTCAGCATACATACTCAGTCCGTGAACCCATTCCGCGAACTGACTAAGTTCCTGAACCCGAGAATTTATGCTGGAGTTTGTGAAATCCGTCCGGGAACTTAAGTCTGCGAACTTAAGTAGGTTATGTCTAAAAACAATGTTTGTGAACTTATCTTAATAAACTAAGGAATGTCATTGCAAATCGTAGCTTTATAGTTCATGAATCGATTCGAGTGAATGACATCATTTTTGCTTCAATTGTGTCTTGTGCAGTACATGAGATTTCCTTGCAATTGAAAACCTCTCTAACGAGTTCATTTGAGTCATTTGGACTAGTTATGGTGAAGAAGAATATGGTTGATATGAAAGTTATCATATGGCTAACCATTTGGTTAACTATTGTTAAACCAACTAATGTACAAGTTTGTGTACGGTTACACAAACCTAGAAATGTCAAGTACATGTGTGTATAACAAGCTATGTTTTCGATCTAACGGTTAATAAATATTAGCTTGAATCTAATCAGGTTTTCATCTAACAGTGAATATTGAATGCTTTGTTACTAAGCTAACATTGATTGCAAACCCTGATTTGAATACTATATAAGGGAGAACTATGGTAACTGGGAAACCTAATCCCCACACATTCTGTGTGATACTAGTTGTTCTAAGTTAGAGTCGGTTCTCCTTTAACCTTTGGTTTTCTTCTTCTAAAACCAGGTTAACGACTTAAAGACTTCATTGGGATTGTGAAGCCAGACCAATACTACTTTTCTTGTAGTTGTGTGATCTGATCTTGCCTCTTTTATCGTACGAGTATAATTGGAATAATTGGCTTGAGATTTCTATCTCCGATAGGCAAGATATAAAAGTAGTCACAAACACTTTGTCTCATCATTTGTGATTCCTCAATAATCTTCTTCGCTGCGTCGATTAAGTTTATTGTGAGGTGATTGATAAAGCTGAGCTGTTCTTCGGGAATATAAGTCTGGTTTTATCAATTGGTTCACGTTCACCTTGATTTATCAAAAGACGGAACAAAACTCATAGGTTTATTCATGGGAGACGAATCTATCTATCTTTGTTGACTTTTCTGTGTGATACAGATTTGTTTATTAAAGTCTTCGAATTTGGGTCGCGTTAACTCTTGGTTGTGGGTGAGATCAACTAAGGGAATCAAGTACGTAGCATCCTTCTGGGATCAGAGACTTAGGAGCATAATTGTACCTTGGATCAGTGTGAGATTGGTTGGGGTTCAACTACAGTCCAGACCGAAGTTATCTTGGAGTAGTCTAGTATTTGTAGCGGCTTAATATAATGTATGTTTAATCTGGACTAGGTCCCGGGGTTTTTCTGCATTTTCGGTTTCCTTATTAACAAAATTATGGTGTCTGTGCTATTTCTTTTCCGTGTTATATTTTGTTATATGATTGAAATAATACAGGTTATGCGTTGTTCAATCAATTAGAATATCCGACCTTTTTAGGTTGTTTATTTAAATTGATTGACACTTGGATATTGGTCTTTGGTACCATCCAAGTTATCTCTCTTTGATAAAGACTCGCAGATTCTATTTGCTTGAGTATAGATCAAATTGAGAGATTGAGATAATAACTCCTTGAGATATTTTTATCTAGATTGAGTCTGACTGTCTAGTTGATTCTCTTGTAAAGTAACTCGGAGTTTGTCCATACATATTGCTAATCGAAGTATTGGGTGTGGTTGTTAGACGCCCTCTTTTTCAAGTAGTTCAATAGCAGTTCATTCCAATAGATGAACTGAATTTTAAATGATAAAAGTTTAGGTTAAGTAGTTCATTATAGACAATGAAGTAATGAATAGCATGCTCCCATGGAAGATATATGATGAAATATTGAAAAAAATGGAATACTATTTCAATAAAAGTTCTATAGAAAATGAGTTCATTCCAGAAAATGAAACATCTTATTCCAGAAAATGAAGCAAATTCATTCTAGACAATAACAGTTGTGCTAAAATAAAGTTCATTCCAGTTAATGAAGTTCATATCCCATTGGAAAACTAACACCAGTTCATAATCAAAAAAATAAAAGGAAACTAATAGTATTTCATATAACATAGAAAACAAAATCTAATAGAAGTTCAAGCATATTACTCCAGTAGTAATTGACGACAAGTAACTTTGTTATGATTCCCGAGCTTCTTGTAATTTGATCACTTCATAGGCTTCCTCTCCTTCTCATAAGCATTGCGAATACGCTTCTTTGTTGGTCTCCCTAGAGTTGGCCTTAGAATACCATAAAGAACTCTGTCTCTGGGATCATACACTTCAGGCCTGTCATGATTGGGTATGGGTCGGATTGTAGGAGCATAAGAACTACGAAAATGGTTTGAACCAAAGTAAGGGTAAATATACATCAACATTTCGGCACCCTTGGTAGTGATAGCAGCAGTGGTGTGAGCACAAGGGAACCCGAACACTTTTCATCTTTGGCAAGTACATGTCATCTGCATCAAATTGGCAGCGTGAGAAGTTGGAGAGTCCACCTCATATATATCGTCGCCTGACTCAGTAACATTCCATGGATAACCTATATCTATACGTTCCTTAAGTATCTTGGAAGACGGGGATCAAACTATCTGTAAAAGTTCTTCTAAGATCGCGCCTTTCTAAGCTGAACCTCATAATCTTTATCCTGAGCTCATCAAAAAGATAATCTTTATCTGAGTTGAACCACATAATCTCTACTCAACTTGTTTATTTTTTGTGTTGATTAATGGATCTTCTTTTGGTTGCTTTGAAAGTACTAGAGGAATAATACAAGGATGTCCCATATCCACATTACTCTTCAATGTTGCAATGGAAGGGTTTTCAAGATATCTTGATAGAGCTGCTGATCTTAGCTTGTTTAATTGTTTCTCAGTTGTTAAAGGAGGTTCAATAGTGAATCATCTTCATTATGATGATGACACTATTCTTTTTGTAGATAGTAAAAAAGTGGAACTCACAAACTTGTTCACTATTCTCCATTGTTTTGAGTTCATTGCATGTCCAAGGGTTAACACCTCAAAAACAAGACTCATTGCAATTGGAGATGGAGTTAATGAAGTGGCTGATGATTTTGGCTGCAAGGTTGATTAATTACCTTTCATGTATTTGGGTATGCCTTTAGGGGCTAAGTCTAATTGAAAAACAATCTGGAATCCAATTTTGTAATGGGTGGATGCTAGATTATATTTTTGGAACAAAATCCCCCTTTCAAAAGGAGGTAAATTAGCTCTTTTCAAATACATTCTTAGTTCCCTCCAATGTATTATTTCTCTTATTTAAAACACCCATTTCCATTATTAATATCCTGGAAAAGAAGATGGGAAATTTTCTCTGGGAGCATAACTCGATCTTGTCGCAAATTCTCTCACTTGATCAACTGGAAGCTAGTGATGGCATACTAAAGAAAATGGTGGTCTTAGTGTCTTAAATTTAAGACTTATGAATCAGGCATTATTGGCTAAATGGTGTTGGAGATTTGTTCTTGGGAAGACACGTTTGTGGTACAAGCTCATTGAAGAAAAATATGGAAGCAACTTTTCTTTCTGGACTTCAGGAAACATTAATACTCCTCATGGTGTTTCATGTTGGAGAACTATTGCATAATCTGGTGCTCTACTCACAACAAACTATGCTCTTACCATTTATCTAGGTACATAAGTTTCTTTTTGGCATGATAGATGGAGGAGGGACTTTTTGTCTTTTTTATTCCTTCAAAAACTTATACAAATTGGACATATTGAAGCATGCTAGTTTAGCTGAGCATATTAAAATTGATGTGTCTTGGAGATTTGATTTCACAAGAAACCTCTCAAATACATAAGATAATTCTTTTGCTAATTTACTTGAGTACATTGTCTCCAATCCTCCTAATCTTGATGACTTACATGACACCAGAAGATGGCTTCGGAATCCAAGTGGAATCTTTTCAGTTAAATCATTGTATGTTAAGATGATTTGTAATTAGGGGGTGGATAAATTCCCATACAAATTCATTTGGGTTCCTGTTGTACCTCCTAAGATAAACTTTTTGTTATGGTGTGTTGTTCATGGGAGACTCAATTCATATGATATGGTGCAACATAAAGGTATGGATATTTACATCTCTTGCGGTCTTTGTGGTGATGGTCAGGAAACTCAAGATCACATTCTTTTACATTGCAAAATTGCTCAGAAGGTATGGTCTTCTATCACTCCTAACGATAACTGGGCATGGGTTTTTCCAGACTCAATGATGAATCTAGCAAACACTTGGTCTAATAACAGTTTATCTTATAATGGAAAAAAGGTTTGGGATCTCATACTGGCTGCAGTTGTTTGGGTCCTGTGGAGAGAAAGGAACTGTCGTATATATGAGGAGAAGTATTATTTCAAACCAGATGAATACTTATCTCTAATGCTAAATCTCTAGTTTTATCTTAGGCTGCTAATTCAGGCAATATGATTCACTTATATTTCGCATATACAATGCAAAGCTAGAATTCTGTTTTTGCTTAATTTTCTTGTTTGTTTTTTATTTTTTTACTACCCCCGGTAGTATCTTGTAAATTCTTTTCTTCTTAAATAAAATATTTATTCCAATCAAAACAAATAAAAAGTTATAGCATGTTTGGATAGCATATTAGAGAACTCGAAAAGCTAGAAGTCGGTTTGGATATCGGATTTTAAAATGACTTATAAAAATCGAGAAGTTAACTTTTTGTGAAACAAATAGTTTTGTTTCTGGTATCCAAACGCGTTATTAACATGTTCGGTACTAAAAGATAGAAGTAGTTTAGCAAACTTTTCTTCTCTTTAAAAAGACATTCTTTTGATTCTCAAAGTTGTTTTGAAATTTGGTTCTCATAATAACTTTTATAGCATGTAATCAAATTAAAAGTGCTTCTGCTCAGAAGCGGAAACAAAAATCAATTACAGAACTCATAGAAAAAAGAAAAAGATTCTTAATATGTTTGGACATCGGTATGAGAAATCAGAAGCAAATGACAAAAGTTTACTTTATTTTCGTCTATGAGAATAAAAGTCACTTTGAAACTGTATCGCCAAACCAGTTTCTGGTTTTCAACTTAATTAAGCCTAAATGTAAAATTTGAAGATGTATTCAAACATCTCGTTAACTTTTCGACTTGCTTGTTGATTTCTAAAATAAAACATAAAAACACAAATAAATAAGTTTCTTGCTGTTAATATGGATAAAACTAAATCTTTTGATAATTGATTTTCTTTGGTTTTATTATTTGTGTGTTATTAGGTGAATAATCCAAAAAAATTTATATTCAAACATCCTCGTTCAAATACAAGATTTTGTTGATAATTATTTCTAGAGCTCTTGGGATCAAATTCATGAGTACTTTTGAGAAGTACTTACGTACTTCTCTTTTTGTTAATATGGATAAAACTAAATCTTTTCAATTTTTGATAGAAAAAGTTTACTCCAGATTAGGAAATTCAAAAAAATCTAGTATTAATGGTGCTGGTAGAACTGTGGTTACGAAGCATGTGCTTTCTAGTCTTGCAGTCTATCATATGTCATGTTTCCCTTTTCCTAAGAAGATTACTTCTAAAATTGATGCAATTCAGAGAACTTTCTAGTGGTCTAAGAAAGACCCTAGACATGCTGCCTATTTTCGTTCGTGGGGGATATTGATAAGGATAAAAGATGTGGTGGGCTTGGTATTAGAAATACTTATGCTACTAATAGAGTCTTGATAGCTAAACTTGGTTGGAGAATCTATCAAAATCATGAGCTTTTGAGTTTTAAATTCCTAAAAGATAAGTACTTTATTAACCAGAATATGTTGAAAATTGATAAAGAAATTGATTCTGCTTCTTGGATATGGAAAGGCATTGTCAATAGTTTAACTTTCTTAAGATCTAATATAGTTTTTAAGATAAATGACGGTAATTCGGCAAAAAGATGGGAATCTGTTTGGTTTCCTGGTCTTTCTTCTCCTCCTTCTTCTATAGTTTCAAATTATAATGATTATAATTTTGTTAATGAGCTTATTGATATGAATACGGGTTCTTGGAATGAGGTTTTGTTAAACTCTTTGTTTTCCCCTGATGATATTATTAAAATAAAGACGATTAAGGTTAAACTTCATTGTAAAGATCAAGTTAAGTGGGCTCATACTAGGGATGGAACTTATACTGTTAAATCTGCTTATAGAGTTTATAGGAACGATGTAGGTAATGGCGAAGGGGCTTATTTTTGGATAAAAGTTTGGTCCTTGAACTGTCTGCCTAAAATTAAGTTTTTCATGTGGAAGATCTTTGTGCAGATGCTTCCAATTAATACTTTACTTCAACTTTATAATCATATTGTTGATGCCTCCTGTCCTCTTTGCAAGAATGGTATAGAAACGGTTACTCACTTATTCTTTCATTGTCCAGTTGTTGCTCATGTTTGGTTTGGTTTGGTTTGTCACTTCAACACTTAGTTAACTTTGATATGGATTGTGTGGATGATTTTTTCTTAGAATGGTTTGATGATAGATTTGGTCAATCACCTTTTGTTGTTAGCTAGGCAAGTATTGGTGCAATTGTTATGTGGAGTATTTGGAAATGCAGATGTGATGTGGTTTTTATTAAAGTCTCTATAAATCTAGATAAAATCATTCTTGAATCGAAAAGAATGATAAAACATATATATCTCCTCCTTTGAAGATCCAGAAGGATATTATGCATGTTAAAATCCCTATTGATCTTATAGTCTTTTTGTTGATGGTTCTTTCAAGAATTTTAACATGGGTGTTGGCTTAATTTTGTGTTACAATGCAGGAACAGTAATTCAATCGCGTTTGGACTTTGGATTGGTTTCTGAAGTAGTTAGGGTTGAGGCAGCTGCTCTCTTTTTGGCTATCTCTTGGGGACTGGAGATAAAACTATCCAAAGTTATGCTCATCAGTGACTGCCTTCAAGTAGTGGATTTTTTCAATGGAGGCAACGGCAATGTTGAGTGGAGATGCAAGGATATCTTGGTGGACTGCAAAACTCTTCTCTTAAGTTGTAATAATTATAGGATTGTATATATTAATCGTTCTAAAAACAAACTAGTGGATCGACTTGCATGTCGATCTAGGAAGTATTGTATTAAGCATGTATGAGTCTCTTATCCTTCTTTTTTGGACAATTCTGGTGAGAGTAAATTAGTGTTTAGGTCGTAGATTTTTGTATGGTAGAGGATTCAGGTCCTAAGTTTATCCAATTTAGTGTTTGCAGGGGCGGAGCCAAGGGTTGACTAACCCTGGCTCTAGCCCCCCTCAAAATCATAAAAACTATTAAAACCCCCTTATATTTATCTAGTATTTTGTATTTAGTCCACTTAGTCTTATATTTTAGCACACTAAAAATCCTTAGATTTAGATAAATATTTTTTTCTAGCCCCCCTCATATATTTTTTCTGGCTCTGCCACTGAGTGTTTGGGTCGTTGACCCGTTAGTTAAGGTGTCCAATTCTCATCCGGTGAAGAGGAAACCGTTGTCGAATACTTGTTTTTCTAGCCCCCCTCATATATTTTTTCTGGCTCTGCCACTGAGTGTTTGGGTCGTTGACCCGTTAGTTAAGGTGTCCAATTCTCACCCGGTGAAGAGGAAATTGTTGTCGAATGCTTGTATTTCTCTTCTAAGTTAATATAGTTAGGGTATTTTCTTAACAAAAAAAATAATAATAATTCATTTATTTATTTTTGGCATTTACTCCGTATTTCTCCAATGGAGGATATCTTTCCTTTTGATTTTTTTTTCTGCGCCTTTGGCTCTACATTTCTGCAATTAATGTTTGAAAATTGGGGAAATTTAATATTCAAGCCTTAATGGTAAGCACGTACATGAATATCCTTTTGTATCGATAAACTCAAGGGAAATGACACTAGTGGCACATACTATTGTGACCATTAGCTCCATTCCGAAAAGAAAACTCAAGTCTTCATACTACTTTATTAGTGTAATGGGGGCCATAACAAACATTCACGATTCACCATCATTGTTGAGCTATATCATCTATACTCTATAGCTATTTAGACAATGCTTTTCCAATCCCAACATGTGCTTGTACGAGCTAATATTGGAATCTGTCTTATACTAAGAAAGAACGCACATTCTGATTCTCAAGTTGTCAAAAACTCAAAAAGATCCATTACAATGCTTAACGTACGCAATCACAAATGAATAATATAATGCAGTTCCGCTATATTGCGGTCTTACGTTGTCTTGGCGTCAATGCTTAGCCAAGTCCGTAAGGCGCTAGCAAATTAAGGAAGCAACCCTGCGGCAGGAAATTTGTGGGTTGCTGCAGGGAGGATCGCGGAAGCACGTTGGCTCTCTTACTGGACCGCAAGCAAACGCTAGCGGAACCAGGAGTGATCCTACTAGCATCGGAGCTGAACAAGAAACAAGTTTTGAGTTTGGATCCAATTTCATCATTTAAAAGTTAAAACTACTGCAAACCAACATTATGAGTATTAAATTACTGTAAGATGAACACCAAAATTGACTAATTTACTACCTCAAAGTGTAAATTGAAAGTGAACGTAGTGATCATAACAAGTCAAACACATGCTTTAAAAGGTAAATGAAATCCCTTTATTTAAGGTACTGAAATGTTAAATCAATGGAAGTTATTATTAAGATAAAACACACTCAATTTCTCACTGAAAGTAAGTCAAATTCAGAAGAATGTAATTAGGCCGGTGTGGACAATTAAGACTTGTTGTTAGCTATATACTAGGTTCTTATTGGCTCCTACTACTAGATTCAACGAACTTAACAGCCAATGAGAGCACGAAACGTCGAGTCCACGACAAAAGTTTTCGGCCTACCGAAGAATGAAACGTTACCTTAATAGTAGCATCCAAAACACTGGAATAGTTTCATGCGGAATCTCTCTTCTTTTTGTCACATGAAATTCCAATGTCGATCTGTGCACTCTGCAGTCTGCACTACTGCTTTAGTAGAAAGGATGAAGATTGTTATGAGTTTTGAATCGACTTGCAGGATCTTTGTGGATCCGATGTGCATTTTCAGTGCATATTTTTTGGGTCCCTCTTCTGTTGTTCAATCTTGAGATTATGATCTCCACTTCTGTATGTAACCAATAGGGGGATGCCTCAACAGTGACCCCAAAATCTCGGGTTTGAGTGTTCGAATCTCACCGGTCAACTCTATGGGATACTCAACCTTGTGGACTTTGCAAGATTTACCTATGCAACAGGATTGAAGATAGTGAATGTTGAAGATTTTCCTCTGTGTCCAAAATCTCCGATGTGACTGCAATATAACGGTAAAGTCTTTGAGTGATCAAACCAATAACCTGGACCATGAGTTCGAAACTCGTTAACATCATATTTTAGTACAAACCGGTGATCCTGAAAATGACCAGCTTTACTAATTTTGGATCCACGACTAAGTTACTAACCATTGACCAGCTTCATTTTTGGGTCTTGGAGGTGGACTAACTGAACTGAAGGGAATATTCCTTTGGTACGGTTGCGTCAAAGAAATGATTGGATTAGATTAATAAAAAAACTTGCACTAACAATCATTCTCTTTTAAAACGCGCTTAATTTCAATCTTGCCTGCCATAATATCTATCTTTCTCCAAATAAACCTAAGGATTAGTAGACTTCTAATCATAATAAACCTACTTAGAATGATTGGGATTTAACATGGTAGTCACATGGATCTCTAATAAACTATACCAAAGTAAGCACACAAACAAAAACAAATTGCCCAACAACAACTTAAAAAAATGTATACATGTCTCTCAAAAAAAGCTATAGTTTGCACTATTCCACATTAATGAATGTCTTTTCATCAAGTGTTAAGCTGCAAGTTGTGCAAGAATCTTTCTCATAAAGTCCCTTTCTTTTCCTCTCATGGAACACATATGCTCTTTAGTAGTCTTTACAAACATCTTCCAAACTTTTGCTTAATTAAACGTAACATGTTCATCAAAGAAACTAAGGAAAAAAGAGGTCTATAGCTAGAAATTAATTAACTAACCTCTAAAGCAGAGAGTCACTTCCTTAGGGGAGTTGAAAAACCTAAGCAACTTAGACCATTTCTTCCAACTTAATGGTAGAAACTTTGCCGAATTTGTCTCTCTTACTTCTCCGGAAGCCATTACTACGATACGAGCAAGCTCTATCGCGAACTCTGAATGCCCACGGATTCAGGGAGTCCCTATGGAGTTTTTCTCCATGGATTGTTGGAGTTCGTTTTTGCTTTAATACCGTTGTTAAAAGTGTCTATGAAACCATCTTTATTCCAAACAGTTGTTATTGACTCATCATCCTATCCTAGTGTTGTTACTCATTCTGTTCCATGTTGGCCCCCTACGACTAGGGAGGGCCAACAAGGGAGTCAATTAGTCTTGTACTCGATTGTTGTTGTTTCTGCTTGCCAACTGACTGATTTTCGAAGAGTTAGTACATGACATGAAAGGGGTCAACGCTTTCTCGATGATGACATCAATGTCCAAATCAGATCACTAGCTGCTCCGCCGCGCATATAAGAAGAAAGAAAGAAATATATATATATATATATGCAATTCATATATGTACATATGTATCCACCTGCAGCAGAACAACCTAGCAATATATTCCACCACCAAAGATTTTCAAAATCCGTAGAGTTATGAACTCCGCGATGTATGGATACAACGAGTTATATGATACTAGCTGCACTAACAATGGCTCCAATTTCCTTGGAAATGCACCGGGAATAATATCTTCATCAGCACCTTACGAGTCTCTAGCAGTCTTTCCGTCTACACTTCTACTTCCGGATGGCAACTTTCCGGGAAATAATAATGAGTTCGAATCAGTTAGCAGTGGAGCTCTAATATCTCCAACAATAATGAAGTCAGAGGATGTGGTTAATGAACATGACAGCAGCTTTAATAGCATTAGCAACAATTACTACAACAACAATGGTGTTTATGATGAACTAATATCTCCGAACAACTCGTACAATCAACGCTCGAGTTTAAGTAATTTGTTGCAGAGAAGCATGAGCATGAACTGCAGTAGTAGTACTAGTGGCGGATACTCATCACTTAATTATCAAGAAAATGGATTTCTTCAATACTACCCAAACTATTCTTCGACGAGGACGACATCTATTCAAGAATGTAATAATAATCGCGGCATTATGAACTTACTTGAGACAGGTCCTATGAGAAAGGTGTTTAGCACTGGCGATTTACAGGTATATTTCATTTTATGTCCAAGGTTAATTAATTTGAATTCATTTACGTGTTCATCACAGTACGTACCTTGGTTATTGGTTGTTTTTCTTCAGCAAATATGCTCAACGACCCCACGAAGTCGTAGATCAGACAGCAGCTCCTCATTGCATGAAAATATTAATCAAATCAGTGAAGGGATGAAAAAAGTTGGTCGTTACAGCGCCGAAGAACGAAAAGAAAGAATAGAAAGATACAGAAGCAAGAGAAACCAAAGAAACTTTACTAAGAAGATAAAGGTCACTATATGATCGTTTATGATCTGCTGCCTAACTAAAGTACTTTTTCACTTAGATGCGACGAACAGTGGACCTATTAACTGTCATGGTTTGCATTTGTAATGTTATTAAGTTTCTTATACATTTTTGTTTTGGGTTCATGTAGTACGCTTGCAGGAAGACACTAGCGGATAGTAGGCCTCGTGTTAGAGGTCGATTCATGAGGAACGAAGAGCCAGAAGAACCAAATGAGATTTGCTTCGGTTCACAAACTGATCACGTCCATACCGAGTACTGGAATAATAATAACTACCAGCAGATTCACGGTGGTAATCTGGAGCACGGGGAAGAAGATGATGAAGTTTGGACAAATCTCTTGGAATCATTGTCAGTTAATAACAATCCATATTTTCCTTGTTAAGTTTAGCAGCTCGATCAACCGTAATAAAGTTTTTCCTTCGCTGTTGGTTAGAGCTTGGCTACGCGAGTTTTTTCTTCGTTTTGCTAGCCATGTGCGCAGTACTAGGCGATAATTAATTACCATCTAGGCAATGTATGATAAGTGGCTCTGTACCTGTGGAGTCCTCCAATGCATTCATATTTCTCCCTTTATTCCTTCTTCTCTTCAAACTTCAGAATTATATCTATCTATATATCCCATTGTATGTACTGTACATAGCACTGATTTTCTTTTATGCTTAAAGAGCAATGTAGCGGTCTATTTTGCAATTTGTTAGAATACTTTGACAATTAAAAATATGCAATGATTAGAATACTTTGACAATTAAAAATATGCAATGATTCTAGATAAATATCAGAACGACGAGGCAGTACTTGAATGTTCGGAGCCCAGCATTCAATGATATTCACCGCATAGATTCAAGACTGTCTGGAAAGAAATTCGTGGAAAAATATTGCACCGTCGAGTGACTATGACACTGAAACAACCGAGTCAATGTAGAATCGTTGCAATAATAGGGATGAACCATGCACCAAAAAATAAAGGGAGATATAATAAGATTAGATAGGTATACTGGAAAATTCGTAAACATCGATGTGGACGCGACAAACTTTTTAGAAAAGAAGATGGGGTAAATAGTATATAGTATAGATGATCGAAACATAGAGATCGTCTTTGATTTTGATTTTGATTTTGTTAAATGAAACTTTGCTTTCTTCCTTTAGTTTTAAAGAGAAAAGAAAAGAAAAGTCGTGTAGTGTCCCTAGTTGTAAAGTAGACGGCCGCCTCTCTAGTAGTCTAAATATTTATATAGAGATGAGAAGAGTATTACTATTAGACGATTCTCCATACAGCTAAGGGCTAACTAATTAAAGCCAAAACAATAGTAGTTTAAGTTAATTAGACTGTCCCTGCAAGTAGAGGTGTAAAACGTGCCGGCCCGGCACACGAAGTCGCGTGCTTCACGTGCCATGTGTCGTGCTGTGCTGTGCCAACGATTTAAACGTGTTGTGCCGTGATGTGCTTTACTAGTCAAAAGCTAGGCACATCACAGCCCACGGGCACAACACACGAATAAACGTGTTGTGCCGTGTTGTGCCGTGCTGGCACACGTGTTATAAACAATTTGAAATCACTTAATGATATACATTAAGACGGACATTATTACTAGAGTCTAAATAGACAACATATTTGAAAAAAAATTCAAGTAAAATCAATAAGTTTATTATTCAATAAAAAGAAATAACCCATCAAATATAAAATTGGATCATTGTCATGTAAATTAATGTTCTAGTCAACTATAGGTAACGACATTATAACAACGATATTGAAATATATTTTCTAAATATTTAGGTATTATATGTTTGTTATAAAAATAAGTCAGCATACAATGTCAAAAACTAGCTAGAATACTGACTCTTTTGTGAAATATACACAAAATGTGATGTATTATGCCTTGTTATATGGTGTACTTGTGCATGCTATAACGTGTTGTGATGTGCCACGTGCTAATCCGTTCCGTGTGCTGTGCTGGGCTACTGTGCCAATTAGTCAAACCCAGCACATCCCATTTAACTAACGTGTTGTGCCGTGCTGGTCTAAGTCACATGCTGGGTTGGGTTGTGCTCAACTTTTAGCGTGCTGGGCTGAGCACAGCCCAGTTTACACCTCTACCTGCAAGTATCTATTTCTAGCCAACTAGCAGCGGTACTGAAACGGTGCATTTCGAAGCTTCCGGGTACTCTTCATGTTTTTTTCCTCTTTTTCTCCCCCCATGGCGTAGTTTCCATCTAAACTTTTCAATTAGGAAACTTTAAGCCTCGCGGTGGGTCCGGCTGAACAACAACAGACCAGTACCTCTACAACATGCCATGGGAAAAGGACCATTACCTCTACAACATATCATGGGAGAAATCTTTTAGGAGTAAGGTTTGAGGGCACCAAGCATTTGCACAACTGAACCTTCTTCTTTTCTTCTTGATTTGCAAATTTAACTACAAGTAAAGTTAAGTATGAGCAAGTAGAAATAGTTGTCCACATCTTTTCGTCCCTCCTGGCTCCTACCTTTTAAGTTTAGGTGGCGATTAGCCATGTTCGTTTTAACTAACGATGCTTGTAATGCGCAATGCCAATATTAGTTTAGTACAGTGAGAAAATGTCCTAATAGCTGTTGGTGATGATTTTGTCGTTCCACAGTAATATAGCAAACGTTTTTTCCAAGGTTCCTCTTACGATGGAGGAGTAAATATCCTATAATCAAGTTGATATAGGATATGGAAAACATCCTCCTACTTAGGGGAACAAATTTGTTCGTCAATGAACCAAATTTTTGAGCAGAGATTTAAATACGTCAATAGACGAGGCACTGATAGATATCAGTCTTCCGGTTATAGTGACATTCACGTCTGTAATCAGTGGCGGAGCCAAAAAAACAAAAAACATTAAGGGGAGCTAAAAAAAAGTCCATATGAATATGAAAACTTTGATGGACTAAACGGTAATATTTAGTGGGCTAAATTCAAAAATTAAGAGAAAGTAAAGGGTTTTTTTGCAGTTAATTATATTTTAGAGGGGCTAAAGTCAGGGTAAGTTTTACCTTAGACATGGCCAGGAGGACCAACTGAGATCAGAGGTTTAGAGACTAAAGACCGGATGATTATCGTGTTTGGGGCACCTTTCTTAATTTAGAGAATTTAAAGAGAAATGAAAACAATGTAAATTGTTGAAAGGTTTAATGTATCGATGCGGTTCTTGCTCTTTTACCCATAAGAAAAATCTCGAAACTAAAGTTGAGAATATACTTGCGATTCTATGAATTCTCTCAAAAAAAAAAAAAAAAAAAAACTTTACGATTCTATGAATGGTAGTGTGCCGTGCCATGATGCCAGCACGATAGGCTTTCAAAGTGTTGTTCCCTGCACTTAAGTTTTGGAAACTCCAATTTACATATTGGTTGTTGCTTAAGATTCATTGCCCTGATCACTTTTTCTCACACGGTTCTTGGCAGTGCTCTAGCCAAGACTTTTTCAGGTGGGGTTAAACTAGTAATTTTTTTTGTGATTTTATTTTTTTATCCCCACAAAATACGAAAGTATCATCAACATTATTATTTATATTTGGCCTTATAAAATATTATAATTTCAAAAAACACTAATGAACATACGTTGAAATTTACATAATAAAAAAAGAACATACGTTGAAATTGAAAAATAAATAGGAATAATGCACCCATTTGTTTCAATATGGCTCCATCACTGTCAATGAATTAGTAACGAAGTTTTGTTTTCTTGATGGAGTAAAATCGATATTTACTTTAAAATACTTTTTTACACCAGTAAAAAACAAAAATATCAACATTATAATCTTCTTTTTCCCTCACAAAAGACTAGAATTTCAAACAACCTAAATAAAATTGCACCTTGAAAAACAAGTAAGTCTAGTGCGCCACAGGAAAAAACGATTAGAATTGAATTTGAGTTCACTCATAGATACTCGCCAGATTGGGGTATACCAAGATTAATTGAGGGTTATGAAATTTTATTCCCAACCAAGATAGTGTGTTTAGGGTTATACCTGAAAGGGTCAACGTATCATAGCAGTTGTTTCTCCTTTACCGATGGGTAAAGAGTAAAAACTAAGAAAACTCTCGAAGCTAAAGTTGAAAATATACTTATAATTCTATGAGTTGTAATGTGTCGTGTCGTGCCAGCATGCATGATTGGCTTTCAAAGTGTTGCTCCCTGCCCTAAAGATTATAATTTCGATTTTGTATGCAAATTTCGATTTACATATTGGTTGTTGCTTAACATTCATTGTCTTTATCCCATTTTTCCACATGCTTTTTGGCAGTGCCGGAGCCAAGGCTCTTTTTTGGTGGAGTCAAAATAAAATTTCTTTTAAGATTTTACTTCTTTATTCCCACAAAATACAAAAATATCAACATTATTATTCATATTTTCCCCATAAAAAATCAGAATTTTCAAAAACTCAAATGAACTTACATTGAAATTGAAAAACAAGTAGGGATAGTGCATCCACTTGTTTCAATGTGGCTTTGTCGCTAACAGAGTGCCAGTAAAGGAGCCTAGACTTTATTTTGGCGGAATCAAACCAATGTTCCTTTTAAACCTTTACATCTTTATAACACCCATAAAATACAAAATTATCAACATTATAATCTCCATTGGCTCCCATAAAAATTGGAATTTTTAAAAGCCTAAATAAAACCTACACCTCAATTGAAAAACAATCAGGTCTAGCGAGCCTATTAGTCTCAATGTGCCTCCGTCACAAGGGGAAAAAAAGAGTGTAAATTGAATTTACTTATAAATTCTCGACGAATTGGGGTTTATCTGGATTAGTAGGAGGTTACGAATTTTATTCCCAACTAAGTAAGTGTTGTTAGGGATGTCTAAATGCAGAAAATCCCCGAACCTAGTCCAGATTAAACATACATTGTATTAGGCCGCTACATACACTAGCCTACTCCAAGCTAACTTCGATCTGGACTGCAATTGAACCCCAATCAATCTCACACTAATCCAAGGTACAGTTATGCTCCTACATCTCTAATCCCAGCAGGATACTACATACTTGATTTCCTTAGATGATCTCACCCACAACCAAGAGTTGCTAAGACCCAAAGTCGAAGATTTTAATAAATAAATCTGTATCACACAGAAAAGTCTATAGTAATAGATAAATATGTCTCCCACGAATATACCTACGAGTTTTGTTCCGTCTTTTGACAAATCAAGGTAAACAGGAACCAATTGAGAAAACCAAACTTATATTCCCGAAGAACATCTCATCTTTATCAATCACCTCACAATAGTCTTAATCGATGCAGCGAAAAAAGATATTGTGGAATCACAAACAATGAGACCAATGATGCGTTGTCGTAACCACAACAAATTAATTAATATTTACTACCTAATTATCAAGTAATATAGGGTAGTCAAGATCGTTCCCACGAGGAGCAAGAGGTTTTAGTTGTCTTATAATGTCACAAAAAGGGGGGTATTGGTTCAAGATTTTAAAAACAAAAGAAAGTAAACAAAGCAATCAAAAGTTTAAGTTGAAATCAAATAAGAGAAATTAGATCAAGGAATCCTTCTTCGTTGCAAAACAATAATTCAAGTTATGTTCTTTTCCACTTTTTATTAGTCACAAATTATCATCAACCGTTGGTATAACAGCTAGATCAGTGCTAACCCCTAAATCCCTTATATCACCGGATACGGAAGTTCTCGACTACCGGATACAGAAGTTCTCGACTATCGGATTCTATTCACCAAGCCACCTAGTAGTAGATCACTCAAGATGTAATTTAGTTAAACGCATTAAGATTTATGAATTTATTAGGTTGATATTAGTAGTTAGACTCTTAGATCAAGGTCCACTTGCTAACGTTGTTTTCACACACAATTTCTCCACGGAATCCCTCTGCAAGGACTTGTGTTTTCTACTTATGTAAATAGTCAAGAAACGATTAATTATCCCCTAACTTTCACTAGCTTTAGATTAAATTAACAAATCAATTTAGCGTGCACTCTAAACAACCTATCAATCAATCATAAACATTCTTAATAGTAAAAAACAAACAATAATCTTATGAAAAACTTCAAGATAGAATTGAAACAAAAACTCAAATCATATGTTAAGAACTAGGAATTCATCCTCAATCAATAAGAAAATTAGCTACTCATAGTTTGGAGTTCACATAATAATAATAAATAAAGAAGAAAGAAAAACTTATTGAAAAGATGATGGTTGCTCCTTCCTCCAATCCTTGTGCACTTTAACTCCTTCAAAGTAGATGTGTGTGTAAAAATGTAGAGAACTCCTTTATTTATAGGCTTCAATACTCTCCATATCTTTGTAGGAAAAGAATCCACATTCCATAAGAACACCACTTTCCCAATTTGAGCCATATTCCAATTTCAAGTCCAATTCTCCAAAACTTCATAGTTTTCATCAAATTCCCAATTCTAAGTCTTCACACACATGAGAGAAGTCCACACAAAATTCTGTAATTTTGGCTCGCCGGAAAACTGGGTTTTTGGACGGAAATCAGCAGGAATCCGTCACCGCCGGCTACCTGAAAATTCTTCTCCGTCGAGAGAATATTCCGTCAGTCCACCGTTAGAGATAACGGTCAGAAAGGTCAAAACGTCAGTTGATCGTTGTCGTATGCGTCAAAAATAATTTACACTTTCTTACTTAACTAAAATAAATTTAGTAGTGATAAGAAAGAGTTCGTATCCACAGAGAGGCTTTCGTTGTCAATATGTTTCGGTTTCCTAAAAGTAACAAGGGGGGTTTTTCTGATTTTTAAAACTAAAACAAATATGAAAGCAAATAAACAAATAAATCAAGTAGAAAAGATATTGGTTAAGGATTCATCTTCATTCACAAACATGCCTTTTTTAACAATAAGTAGAATTGATATTTAATCTCTATTTATCAATGGCCCTAGAATACCTTGATCGCAAGAATATCCCGCTAATTTCCTCTTGTCATCAACAATCACATTAAAAGATGCGAATATGAATTCTATCTAAGAGAACAACCTAACGTGTAAAAGCACTAATCAAGTTTAATTCCCTAGATGCATTAAGTTCTATGAAATCAGGCCAATCAAAGCAATCGAACGTGTAAAAGCACTAATCCGATTTAACAAAGGTTATGGTTCACATATGGTTACTAGGATATATCACTACAAGCAATAACCATATTTGTGCTACTTGCAATCAGGAATTATCACTTTTGCATATAATAACCCTAATCTAGCAAAAGATATGCATGTGAGTTCTACCAATTTGCAACTTGACAAAACTAACATTCAATCATGCAACAATATTAATGGTGAATCATAAACGATAATATGAGACAAAACTAATTTATTGAACAAGAAACATGTTATCTGAAATCAAATCAATCCATCACCAATAATAAAATTAGCTCATGCTCATGGAGTTCATAACAAGGATAAAGAGAAGGGTTTCCATGTCTAAACCCTAAAAACCAAAGTAAAAGTTAGGATAAGAGATGATCCCAGATGATAAGATGTGAAACCCTTTTATAGACTTCCTGTTTTTCCCCTCACTGCCTAGCTTAGCCCATTACCAAACCGAGTCTCTGCAGACCATTAGCAAAGACCAGTAAAACACAGTCTAAGTCCAGAGTCTTGGCTGAATCAGTCACCTAACTCACTGGGTTGAGTCAAATCGGTTCCATGGAACTGACATCACAAATTCAGATGCACTAATCTGCAGCTCTAATGTCCTCATTTCAACACCACATCTACCCTGTAAACAGCTTAAACAACTTCATTATTCAATCAGTAACACCATCAATCATAGTAACAGTTGCAGCTGCACATCACTCTCTCCGGCAGTCGAACGAATTCACCATGTGCCTGTAGCTTTCAGTCTGATCTTTGTCTTCACCATTGAGTAACATCAAACAACAGCAGTGCCATCTACTATATAGCCTTTGACCCACCTGCAACTCAAACAAGCCATCTCAACCTGCATTTGCAATTACAGCGACAATAAATATTTCTTTCCGCACCAGCAACACTAATGATGCAAACAGCTAAGGTACACCACATTCCATCTGTTACCTGAGCTTGCTCCATTCACCTAAGTCCCATTGCGGAAGCAAATCACCATAACCCATTAATCCGTTATGTAACTTTTGCCGCAATTTCAGTTCATATATCCTTGTAATTCCAGCTGCGAACTAGCTCAACTGCACTCATATCAGTTACCACAAGCCATTCCATTTCCATTTATGTCTAATTAACAGCAGCTCAACTTCCGCACTCCTGCAACAGTTCAACACTTACCCTGTAAACCATTCATAAACATCACCAATACTGCAGCAGCTTGATAACTCATTGCAGCATCACCTGCACTATTCTACCTCTCTGCTGCAACTATGGATCACACAGCAAATCCCCTGTCCTAGCATTCATCTAAGCATCCACCAACCCATAAGACCACCAGTTTCTTCTCCATTTCAGTTTGTAACATCTGACTGCAGCAACATCCAACCTCAAACACCACAGAATCACCCATCTTAGCTCAAGAACTGCATGTATCAACTGCAACTGCAAACAACCATACCATCCACACCTTCTGTCACATCTCTGTTCAATTCTAAGCGCAGCTAAAATTCATTAGACAGTCCATGGCAACAACATTCAACCTAACAATCCCATAACATCACCATGTGCATTTCAGCTATGCCTGTAGCTTCTGCTTTGTTGTCTGCATAGCATACAATCACAAAGCAAATTCCTTGCCTGACTGTCACCACCACTGCCTAACCAGCCATGATGGCTATGCAACTCAACTTACATATCTGTAGCTTCAGTGCAATACCACCAATAGCATCTACACTTCCTCCTATTCTAGCAAATCATCTCAAAATCACAAAGCAACACTCAGGCCATCTCAATTCATAATCAGTTTCATTCTCAAAATCCCATCATCTCTGAGATTCCTCACAAACCCACTCTTCATTCATTGTTCAACAAACCCTTATTTCATCAATTCCATCAAACCCATCTCCACATCTTCATTTAATCTTCAGTTCATGTCATTCATTCTTGCACCATCCAATACAACCACCATTCTCTAAATCGGCAACAACAACACTTCTCAACTGAAACCCATCATCTCTGCATCAGCAAATCTCCCAGAAATTTCCATTTTCTCAAAACCACCATTGCATAATCAATCCACATCTCCTGAATTCCATCAAATTGCAGCTTCTAAATTCCACCAGATAACCACCTGCAAATCTCTTTGATGTTTAAACCTCGTCTGATACAAACCCACAGATTCATCTCAATAACAGCACCACCTGCAATCCGTTCCAGCACTCATCTATCCACGGAAATAGCTCATCATCTCGCTGTCTTTGAGTTCAAACCCTTGTTCTACACCACCAACAATGGGTAGCTGACTGCATCTCAAATCTGAGCCAAATAGAAATCAAATTCAAACCCTACACATATTCGAACCAATTCACTACCATACTTCTGTTTTGAGTCAAACCCAACTTCTATTACTCTTCAATCTTCTCTAATTTCATGATTTATTGGTTAAACTCATGTCTGATCTGAGACCCCAGACTCCATCTCCCAATTTATATGGAAGCGAATTCTTTTTCCAACCTCATCAACACATACTCATATGTTATCATTTGACATTAACCATTCTCTCTGTGACTCTGTCGATCTCGACCATTAATGGTGCAGCCATTTTTCACTTTCTGTTTCTAAATATCTGGTGTAATGATAAGAACCAATTTCTCTTGTATGAAAAAGATATTGAACCAGGCTCCCAGTTGCTGATAAGGGCCACCCAAAATATGGCCTGTTGGTTCTGAATGACCAACAACCTTATTCTTTGCTCAACTCAAATGTCAGTTACGGCGAACATATAGTTTATCATCTCCTTCTTGCGCAATCTTAGCCTGCTCCAAATATCGCTCGCCCGTGAATTGACCTTTTTGCTCTTTATGCTCCAAATGGATGGTTTTTCCTTCTTTTGCTCATAATGACTCAAAAGTACCTATCAAACTCAAAAGCAAATATAAGAGACAGAATTCACAAGGAAAATAACAAAGAAAGCATAAATACTAAATATAAAATTAGGTGTTTTAGACACCTATCAGTCAACGGAGTCAAGGGAGAAGAGTCATTGAGTCAACTATCTTACTCGTATTCGAGTGGTCTTAATCATCGAAATGGATCGGGTCGAATCGCCAGATCGAGTTAACTCAGTCGAGTAACAATTTCAGCAGAGCTCTGTTTGTTTCTGGGCATTCCTCAAGCCAAATTCCAGCCGATTTTCTTCCCCTGTGACAACCTAACATACATCTATACATTTCCATACCCATTTGCTGCTTCAGATCACCTCCATCTGCCAAACACCCATCTATAGCTTTCATACACATCCCCAATATCTTTGTAATTGAACCACTCAGCACTACCAACACTTCCATGCAGAATTCTTCATCGGCTGCTTCTCAAATCTAGCAACACCACCAATTTCCATCACCAGCTGAAGCTCAATATCTTCTCTATTAAACATCATCATGTTCAACCTCCATGTCTTGGTTTTCAGGCCTCAAAACCCATTATTCGTCTTCCAACAACAAACTGGTTCTTAAACCAGAGACCCATCTTGAATTCAATCGAATATCTTTCAATCAAAACTCCTAATTCTGACATACAACATCAATTTCTTGTCTGTGTTCTTCTCGATCTAGACAGACCACCAACAACACCAAAATCACCATTTCCAAATTCATCCATCTTCATCGATTGATTGCTGAAACTCATCTCCATTTCGTTCTCAAGAGAGCTCAAAACCCATTCTACTCAACAGAGATCCCCAATTTCTTCATTCTCAGATTCAAACAAACCCTTCACTAAGTTCTCTTCTTCATCTGTTGTTCATGGCAGCATCACCCTCGGCTCTCTCTCTCGATATTTCTCGATCTGGTTTCTGCAATAACAGCAGCCGCTGTTTCCTTTCTATCTTACTTCTCAATTTCATATGTAAAGAATTTCGAGAAGAGTTTCTCGATTTAGGGTTGGAAATGATTGGGGTGGTTATTGACACCCCATTGCATAAGATAAGAGATACCCCAGTGGATACCCTATAACATGTAGTCTCCCCTTAACATCAGCTGGCTACTTATAATGTTTTTCCAAAAGAGTTGCCCCTTAACATTAACTGGGCTCCATATAGTTTTCGCCCCTGAAATGACCTTTTTTCCCTTTTGGCTCAAATTAAATGATTTCTTCTTCTTTTCCTCCATGGGACTCCAGAGTACCTAATAACTCAAAAACACGCGTAAAATACATAATTTACAAGAAAAATAGCAAAGAAAGCATAAACTCTATGGATAGTAAATACGGTGTATTCTACACCTATCAAATTCCCCCAAACTTAGACTTTGCTAGTCATCAAGCAAATCAAACTAAAACTTACAACTTCAAAGCGTTCAAGCGTCTCAAGCATCCAAAGAGCTATGAGGACATAGAGCTTCTGCATGCTAGTAATAAGAAGTTAGAAATACTAAAGAACATATTCTCATTCTTAAATGTTGAGTGA
The DNA here is from genome assembly GCA_023529315.1 of Papaver bracteatum. Lineage (NCBI taxonomy): Eukaryota > Viridiplantae > Streptophyta > Magnoliopsida > Ranunculales > Papaveraceae > Papaver > Papaver bracteatum. The sequence continues at coordinate 553,571 of JAJJWX010002610.1, forward strand.
GAAATAACCACACCGTAATGAGAGAACGCGTGTTTGAGAAACGATCAATAAGCATTTTGCCTCGACTTCTGCCTCACCAAAAAGGGTTCTATGAAATTGCACTCAAAAAGATGGCTTTTTATGGGTCTCACATGTGTGCAGGTAGGAATGAAGAGAGAAATCCCGCAACACGTTGAATGGTGGGAAGGACAACTTCTGAAATATTTTAAAAACCCACATCTTTTAAAATTTTGAAAAACCATTTTTCTGACGATCTCTAAGAAAGGAAATCAACCACTATTATCGAGGATGGGATTACTTACTTACCTTCACATCCGATTTCAAATTATGATAACACCACTCTCATGGCATCCAATAGAAACGTCTTCCTCTCCTCGTCTTCGGCTTCAACTATTGATGATAAACTCTCGAATTTCAAAGATCTTTGACAATTTGTAACCTAATTTTCCTTAAAATCCTTGTCGCTTGAAACTTCCTTATAGATTTTCCCTTCCCCACGGCTTATAAAAATAAAAACAAAATAACAAATTTTTCTTGTCTCATTTTTTTTTTTTTTTTCATTTTTTTTTTCATTTTCATTTTTTCATTTTTTTTTAAAATGAAGACAAGAGAAATAAAATAAAAAAACAAAGTGGAAATAAAACAAACCATAGCCGTGGGAAAAGTACTTACCGCTTGATTCTTCACAACTTGTATCGTCTCGAAATCATAAACTTCAATAATTCTCACCTTTTGAGTTTCTTTGCTCTTGTAAATTAGTCTTTGTACTTGGATATAGAATTACCTCATTGTATTATAAGTCTTCAACATGTATAAAAATCTTCTCATTGTATGTTGCTTCACTTGGATTTGAAATTTTGCTTCTTTTTCTCGTTCCGTTGCTTGTAAACCTTGAACGTCTTCAACTTTCCTTGTAGATTTTGATGTCGCTCCTTGTTGATGATGATGGTGTTTATATAGACCCGTTGTTGTCGAGAGAGAGAATGATGCTAACTGCAAATCGAACTACAAGAAGGAGGCTTTCATCTATAGACGTCACCCTCATGATTGACAAAAATTAGCACTCAAGATATCAAAAATAGTGATAAAATTGGTGTGAAGTTGGGTAGCTCACCATTCTACCCGGAATTAACGTACGGTGACACACACTCAAAAGAAGCTCTTTAGTCAAGGAAGAATTTTTGTTCGGTGCCTTGGTTGATATGAAAATGGGTAGTCTCCACTAATGATTGATCAAAAACTCTAATAATGCATTCTTCTATGCTCCTAATTTGCATCACCGGTATGATTAAATCTATTATTTAACACTCTAACAAGTAAGAAATACGAACGTAGTTCCCTAACACTTCCAAGTTCAATTATGTCGGTCAGAATTCTCTATGTAAACATACCTAGAAGTATGCTAGTGACTCTAAAATCTCTAAAAGTTGGAAGTTTTATGCAAATTTTTTTTTTTTTTTTTTTTTTAAATATGCTTAACCACTCCCCCACACTTAAACCTTACATTGTCCTCAATGTAATTGAATCGTCCAAGTAAAATCAAGGTGGGAAATATTAATATGATATGGAACAAGAAAAATAAACAAATGAAACACAAAGAAAATAAAATAAAAATACAAAAGGATAAGAAATACAAAACCGGTAGGTTGCCTCCCACTTAGCGCTTGTTTTAAAGTCGACGGCCCGACTTAGCTCTTGCTTCACATTACTCCTCTAGAGGGAGCAAATCTTCAAATGGTAGTTCATCCACATTCACATAGGCGATGTTCTCATAGTATGGATTCAATCTATGGCCATTGACTTTGGAAACCGAGTTGTCTCTAAGACTAGTAATTTCAAATGCACCATAAGGAAAAACATTAGTAACAACATATGGTCCAATCCAACGGGACCTTAACTTTCCAGGAAATAATTTAAGGCGAGAATTATATAAAAGGACTTTTTGTCCCACGATGAAGCTTTTACGAGAAATCATCTTGTCATGGAAAAGCTTAGTCTTCTCCTTGTATATTCGGGCACTCTCGTAAGCATCATTACGTATCTCCTCTAGCTCATTTAGTTGTAAATTTCTTTGCTTCCCCGCTTCATCATACTCCATGTTAAATTTCTTTATCGCCCAATAAGCCTTATGTTCAAGTTCAACCGGAAGATGACAAGCTTTGCCATAAACCAACCGATATGGAGACATACCAATTGGTGTCTTGTACGCCGTTCTATACGCCCAAAGTGCATCATTGAGCTTAAAGCTCCAATCTTTCCTTGTGGTATTCACCGTTTTATCAAGAATGGACTTGATCTCATGGTTTGAGATTTCTCCTTGTCCACTAGTTTGTGGATGGTAAGGCATACCAATCTTGTGTGTTATGTTGTACTTCTTCAGGAGAGCGTGGAAAGACTTCTTGAAATGCGAGCCTCCATCGTTTATCACCACTCTTGGTGTACCGTGCCTAGTGAATATGTTTTCTCTTACAAAATCACAAACAACTTGAGAATCATTAGTTTTGGTGGCTCTAGCCTCCACCCATTTCGAAACATAATCTACGGAAAGAAGTATATAAAATTTTCCATTCGAATTGACAAAAGGGCCTATAAAATCGATTCCCCACACATCAAAAATCTCTACGGGGAGAATTGGTGTGAGTGGCATTTGATTTCGAGCACCTAGATTGCCCGTTCTTTGACATCTATCACACGATTTACAAAAAACATATGAATCTTCAAACAAGGTGGGCCAATAAAATCCACTCTCAAGAACTTTGAGAGCGGTACGTTTAGAACCAAAATGGCCACCACAAGCAAAAGTATGACAAAAGGAGAGAATAGATTGAAATTTGGAATTAGGTACGTACCTTCATATTATTTGATCAACGCCATATTTCCATAAGTATGGTTCATCCCACACATATTGCTTCGCTATCTTCTTAAGTTTCATCTTTTGGAAGTTAGACATTGTACTAGGTACCTTCCTTGTCACCAAGTAATTCACTATATCCGCGTACCAAGGTGTTGATTCTTCCAAGGAGAAAAGTTGTTCATCCGGAAAGCGGTCTTGTAATGGAAGTTCTTCGTGAGACATAACAAGTCTACTAAGATGATCCTCAACGGTATTCTCCACACCTTTCTTATCTCGAATTTCTATGTCGAACTCTTGTAGTAATAGGATCCACCGGATTAATCTTGGCTTAGCTTATTTCTTCTTTAGTAAGTATTTAAGTGCGGCATGATCGGAATACACAATAACCTTTGTATCCACCAAGTATGATCGAAATTTTTCCAATGCAAACACTATAGCCAATAACTCCTTTTCCGTGGTAGAATAGATGATTTATGCATCATTAAGGGTCCTAGATGCATAATAGATAACATGGGAAAACTTGTCCACTCTTTGACCCAAAACAGCTCCAACCGCATAATCACTAGCATCACACATTAGTTCAAATGGAAGATTCCAATCCGGTGACTTGATAATCGGCGCACTTGTCAACATTGCCTTCAATTTATCAAAAGCATCCTTGCATTCCTTGTTGAAGTCAAAAGGTACCTCCTTTTGTAGTAACTTGCACATTGGCATGGAGATTTTGGAGAAATCCTTGATAAACCGCCTATAGAAACCTGCATGGCCAAGAAATGAATGAACCTCCCTCACCGAAGTGGGATATTATAAGTTTCTTATTAAATCTATCTTTGACTTGTCCACTTCGAGCCCTCGAGAGGACACAATGTGACCAAGTACTATTCCATGGTTTACCATAAAATGACATTTCTCCCAATTAAGGACAAGGTTTGTGTCTATGCATCGTTTAAGAACTAGTTCAAGGTTGTCTAAACAACTATCAAAAGAATTACCGTAAACACTAAAGTCGTCCATAAATACCTCAATGATGCGCTCCACGTAATCCGAGAATATATTTACCATGCATCTTTGGAAAGTAGTCGGTGCATTGCAAAGACCAAACGGCATCCGTCTATACGCAAACGTTCCAAACGGACAAGTGAAAGTGGTCTTCTCTTGGTCCTCCGGTGCAATCATAATTTGGTTGTATCCCGAATAACCGTCCAAGAAACAATAATACAAATGCCCCGCTAACCGCTCCAACATTTGATCAATGAAAGGTAAAGGAAAGTGATCCTTCCGGGTTGCGAAATTAAGCTTCCTATAGTCAATGCACACTCTCCAACCGGTTTGAACTCTTGTAGGAACAAGTTCATCGTCTTGATTTCGAACAACCGTAACACCAGACTTCTTTGGTACCACTTGTACCGGAGTAACCCACTTTCTATCGGAGATTGGGTAGATTACCCCCGCACTTAGCAATTTTAGTATCTCTTTCTTCACAACCTCCATCATGGGAGGATTAATCCTACGTTGAGCATCATGTACCGGCTTCACATTCTCTTCCATTAGAATCCTATGCATGCACATGGATGGACTAATGCCTTTGATGACCGCAATTGTCCACCCAATAGCCTTTTTGTGCTTTTTCAAGACTCTAAGCAAACGATCTTCTTGTACCGGTGTGAGGTTCTTTGCAATAATCACCGGAAGCTCATCTCCATCTCCCAAGAACGCATATTTTAAATGGTCCGGAAGTGGCTTCAACTCTAGTATAGGCGCCTTCACAATAGATGGTACAAGTAATTCATCATTCATGGGTAAAGAAATACATGAAACATTACCCTTAGCTTCTTGTAATGCCGTCAAGGCACCACACATCTCCACCAATTCCTTGGAAATTTCAACATCCAAGTTAGGCAAGCCGTGGACGTCCAATTCAATGCTCTTTTGCAACACCACATCAAGTTCATCCTCTTGATTCAATTCTACCATTTGTTGCGCTAATGAACCAACCACATCAATGGAGTAAGCGAAATGCACATCACTTGGGTAGCGCATGGCTTCGAATATGTTGAAGTGTATTACTTCCTTGTCGAACTCCATAGTGAGTGTACCTTTATCAACATCAATCTTCGTCTTTGCGGTCTTCCTAAATGGCCTCCCAAGAAGTAGAGAAGTCACTACACCAAAACCAGGATTTTCTCACAGTGTAACCTGTCACAGTTTATTTTTCAGTCACTGATATACCTGTGATAAGTCCTGCAACAATTATAACTGTTATTAAATTTTGTAATCGTGATAATGAATCTGAATATTTAACTTTTTTACTAGTCACAATTATATTTGTTGACAATTATCTAGACAATCACAATTATAATCTGAAATGATGTTTCCACCCAAAAATTCCACCACATCTAAAACAACCCCGAATTAATCACTCTTACAATTTTGGTTGTCACTACTTTCGCAACAGTTATACAAAATAACAATTTTATTTAATTTCTAAATATCAAAATTTATTTTTATTTTATTTTTTAATTTTCTTAATATTAGAAAAAATGATCAAGACCAAGTCAACAAGCCATGACTTTGTAGGACATTTGACTTTGACAAATACAAACCTTTTCTCTCGATTTTCTCGACAAAACCACAACAAAAATATCTACTTCTTCAGAAGACTGTGAAAATGACCAAACTACCCTTATCAGAATAAGTGCAATAAAAATTTCAAAGACTGTGAAAATGACCATATTACCCTTATTGGACATAAGTGCAATAAATATTACTTGAGATCGTGAAAATGACCAGAATACCCTTATTGAAATCAAGTAAAGTAAATATTACTTGATCGTGAAAATGACCATATTACCCTTATTGGAAAAAGTGCAATAAATATTATGGAGACTGTGAAAATAACCAGACTACCCTTATCGAAAATAAGTAAAAGTAAATATTTTGAAAATGACCATATTACCCTTATTGAAAAAAAGTGCAATAAATATTATGAAGATTGTGAAAATGACCATACTACCTTTATCGGAAATAAGTAAAAAGTAGTTCTTACAGACTGTGAAAATGACCATATTACCCTTATTGGAAAAAGTGCAATAAATATTATGAAGACTGTGAAAATGACCATACTACCCTTATCGAAAATAATTAAGTAAATGTTACAGACTTTAAAAATGACCATATTTCCCTTATTGGAAAAAAGTGCAAAAAATATTATGGAGACTATGAAAATGACCATACCACCCTTATCGAAAATAAGTAAAGTAAATACTTTGAAAATGACCATATTACCCTTATTGGAAAAAAAAAGTGCAATAAATATTATAGAGACTATGAAAATGACCATACTACCCTTATCGAAAATAAGTAAAGGAAATGTTACAGACTGTGAAAATGACCATATTACCCTTATTGGAAAAAAGTGCAATAAATGTTATGGAGACTGTGAAAATGACCATACTACCCTTACCGGAAATAAGTAAAGTAATTCTTACATACTGTGAAAATGACCATATTACCGTTATTGAAAAAACTGCAATAAATATTATGGAGACGGTGAAAATGACCATACTACCCTTATCGGAATTAAGTAATTCTTACAGACTGTGAAAATGACCATGTTACCCTTTGGAAAAAAGTGCAATAACTATTATGGAGATTATAAAAATGACCATACTACCCTTATCAGAAATATGTAAAGTAATTCTTACAGACTGTAAAAATGACCATATTACCCTTATTAGAAAAAAGTGCAATAAATATTATGGAGACTGTGAAAATGACCATATTACCCTTATCGAAAATAAGTAAAGTAAATGTTACAGACTGTGAAAATGACCATATTGCCCTTATTGGAAAAAGTGCAATAAATATTATGGAGACTATGAAAATGACCATACTACCCTTATCGGAAATAAGTAAAGTAATTCTTACAGACTGTAAAAATTACCATATTACCCTTATTTGAAAAAAACTGCAACAAATATTATGGATACTATGAAAATGACCATACTACCCTTATCTAAAATATGTAAAGTAAATACTTTGAAAATGACCATATTACCCTTATTAAAAAAAAGTGCAATAAATATTATGGAGACTGTGAAAATGACCATACTACCCTTATCAAAATATAAGTAAAGTAATTCTTACAGACTGTGAAAATGACCATATTACTCTTATTGGAAAAAAGTGTAATAAATATTATGGAGACTGTGAAAATGACCATACTACCCTTATCGAAAATAAGTAAAGTAAATGTTACAGACTGTGAAAAAGACCATATTGCCCTTATTGGAAAAATTGCAATAAATATTATGGAGATTATGAAAATGACCATACTACCCTTATCGGAAATAAGTAAAGTAAAAGTTACAAACTGTAAAAATTACCATATTACCCTTATTTGAAAAAAGTGCAATACATATTATTGAGACTGTGAAAATGACCATTCTACCCTTATTGGAAATAATTAAAGTAATTCTTACTGGCTGTGAAAATGACCATATTACCCTTATTTAAAAAAAGTGCAATAAATATTATGGAGACTGTGAAAATTACCATACAACCCTTATCGGAAATAAGTAAAGTAAATATTACATACTGTAAAAATGACCATATTACCCTGACTGGTCATTTTCACAGTCTCCATAATACTTATTGCACTTTTTTCCAATAAGAATAATATGGTCATTTTCACAGTCTGTAAGAATTACTTTACTTATTTCCGATAAGGGTAGTATGGTCATTTTCATAGTCTCCATAATATTTATTGTATTTTTTTCCAATAAGGGTAGTATGGTCATTTTTATAGTCTGTAACATTTACTTTACTTATTTTGGATAAGGGTAGTATGGTCATTTCCACAGTCTCCATAATATTTATTGCACTTTTTTCCAATAAGGGTAATATGGTCATTTTCACAGTCTATAAGAATTACTTTACTTATTTTTGATAAGGGTAGTATGGTCATTTTCACAGTCTCCATAATATTTATTGCATAATATGGTCATTTTCAAAGTATTTACTTTACTTATTTTCGATAAGGGTAGTTTGGTCATTTTCATTATCTCCATAATATTTATTGCACTTTTTCTAATAAGGGTAATATGGTCATTTTTGCTGGCCTGGAATAATTACTTTACATATTTCTGATAAGGGCAGTATGGTCATTTTCACAGTCTCCATAATAGTTATTGGTCTTTTTTTCAATAAGTGTAATATGGTCATTTTCACAGACTGTAAGAATTATTTTAATTATTTCCAATAAGGGTAGTATGGTCATTTTCATAGTCTCCATAATATTTATTGCACTTTTTTCCAATAAGGGTAATATGGTCATTTTCACAGTCTATAAGAATTACTTTACTTATTTTTGATAAGGGTAGTATGGTCATTTTCACAGTCTCCATAATATTTATTGCATAATATGGTCATTTTCAAAGTATTTACTTTACTTATTTTCGATAAGGGTAGTTTGGTCATTTTCACAGTCTCCATAATATTTATTTACTTTTTTCTAATAAGGGTAATATGGTCATTTTTACAGTCTGGAATAATTACTTTACATATTTCTGATAAGGGTAGTATGGTCATTTTCACAGTCTCCATAATAGTTATTGGACTTTTTTTCAATAAGGGTAATATGGTCATTTTCACAGACTGTATGAATTATTTTAATTATTTCCAATAAGGGTAGTATGGTAATTTTCACAGTCTCCATAATATTTATTGCACTTTTTTCCAATAAGGGTAATATGGTCATTTTCACAGTCTATAAGAATTCCTTTACTTATTTTTGATAAGGGTAGTATGGTCATTTTCACAGTCTCCATAATATTTATTGCATAATATGGTCATTTTCAAATTATTTACTTTACTTATTTTCGATAAGGGTAGTTTGGTTATTTTCACAGTCTCCATAATATTTATTGCACTTTTTTCTAATAAGGGTAATATGGTCATTTTTACAGTCTGGAATAATTACTTTACATATTTCTGATAAGGGTAGTATTGTCATTTTCACAGTCTCCATAATAGTTATTGGACTTTTTTTCAATAAGGGTAATATGGTCATTTTCACAGACTGTAAGAATTATTTTAATTATTTCCAATAAGGATAGTATGGTCATTTTCACAGTCTCCATAATATGGTCATTTTCAAAGTATTTACTTTACTTATTTTCGATAAGGGTAGTTTTGTCATTTTCACAGTCTCCATAATATTTATTGCACTTTTTTCTAATAAGGGTAATATGGTCATTTTTACAGTCTGGAATAATTACTTTACATATTTCTGATAAGGGTAGTATGGTCATTTTCACAGTCTCCATAATAGTTATTGGACTTTTTTTCAATAAGGGTAATATGGTCATTTTCACAGACTGTAAGACTTATTTTATTTATTTCCAGTAAGGGTAGTATGGTCATTTTCACAGTCTCCATAATATTTATTGTAATTTTTTCAAATAAGGGTAATATGGTAATTTTGACAGTCTGTAAGAATTACTTTACTTATTTCTGATAAGGGTAGTTTGGTCATTTTCATAGTCTTCATAATATTTATTGCACTTTTTTCCAATAAGGGCAATATGGTCATTTTCACAGTCTTTTGGTAATATGGTCATGTTCAATTCTGATATATATCTTCTCTGGTTCATCCAAAAGAGAAACTAAGGTCCAACTCTAGTAATCTTTGAACCCGTGATGTTCAATTCTGACATATTTCGTCTCCTTTTCATCCAAAAGAGAAACTAAGGTCCAACTCGAGTAATCTGTGAACCCGTGATGTTCAATTCTGATATATTTCTTCTCCGGTTCATCCAAAAGAGAAACTAAGGTCCAACTCTAGTCATCTTTGAACCCGTGATGTTCAATTCTGATATATTTCGTCTCTAGTTCATCCAAAAGAGAAACTAAGGTCCAACTATGGTAATCTTTGAACCCGTGATGTTCAATTCTGATATATTTCTTCTCTGGTTCATTCAAAACAGAAACTAAGGTCCAACTCTAGTAATATTTGAACCCGTGATGTTCAATTCTGACATATTACGTCTCCACTTCATCCAAAAGAGAAACTAAGGTCCAACTCTAGTAATCTGTGAACCCGTGATGTTCAATTCTGATATATTTCTTCTCCGGTTCATCCAAAAGAGAAACTAAGGTCCAACTCTAGTAATCTTTGAACCCGTGATGTTCAATTCTGATATATTTCGTCTCCAGTTCATCCAAAAGAGAAACTAAGGTCCATTTCTAGTAATCTTTGAACCCCTGATGTTCAATTCTGATATATTTCTTCTCTGGTTCATCCAAAAGAGAAACTAAGGTCCAACTTTAGTAATCTTTGAACCCGTGATGTTCAATTATGATATATTTCTCCTTCAATTCATCCAAAAGAGAAACTAAGTTCTAACTCTATTAATCTTTGAACTCGTGATGTTCAATTCTGATATATTTCGTCTTCAGTTCATTCGAAAGGGGAATTCAGGTTTAACTCTAGTAATCTTTGAACCCGTGATGTTCAATTATGACATATTTCGTCTCCAATTCATCCAAAAGAGAAACTAAGGTCCAACTCTAGTAATTTGTGAACCCGTGATGTTCAATTCTGATATATTTCTTCTCCGGTTCATCCAAAAGAGAAACTAAAGTCCAACTATAGTAATCTTTGAACCCCTGATGTTCAATTCTGATATATTTCGTCTCTAGTTCATCCAAAAGAGAAACTAAGGTCCAACTATGGTAATCTTTGAACCCGTGATGTTCAATTATGATATATTTCTTCTCCGGTTCATTCAAAACAGAAACTAAGGTCCAACTCTAGTAATATTTGAACCCGTGATGTTCAATTCTGACATATTTCGTCTCCAGTTCATCCAAAAGACAAACTAAGGTCCAACTCTCGTAATCTGTGAACCCGTGATGTTCAATTCTGATATATTTCTTCTCTGGTTCATCCAAAAGAGAAACTAAGGTCCAACTCTAGTAATATTTGAACCCGTGATGTTCAATTCTGACATATTTCGTCTCTAGTTCATCCAAAAGAGAAACTAAGGTCCAACTCTCGTAATCTGTGAACCCGTGATGTTCAATTCTGATATATTTCTTCTCCGATTCATTCAAAAGGGAAACTAAGGTCCAACTCTAGTAATCTTTGAACCCGTGATGTTCAATTCTGATATATTTCGTCTCCAGTTCATCCAAAAGAGAAACTAAGGTCCATCTCTAGTAATCTGTGAACCCCTGATGTTCAATTCTGATATATTTCTTCTCTGGTTCATCCAAAAGAGAAATTAAGGTCCAACTTTAGTAATCTTTGAACCCGTGATGTTCAATTCTGATATATTTTGCCTTCAATTCATCCAAAAGAGAAACTAAGTTCTAACTCTATTAATCTTTGAACCCGTGATGTTCAATTCTGATATATTTCGTCTTCAGTTCATCCGAAAGGGGAATTCAGGTTTAACTCTAGTAATCTTTGAACCCGTGATGTTCAATTATGACATATTTCATCTCCAGTTCATCTAAAAGAGAAACTAAGGTCCAACTCTAGTAATCTGTGAACCCGTGATGTTCAATTATAATATATTTCTTCTCCGGTTCATCCAAAA